>JACTOM010000644.1:499497-682403 GCA_015832385.1 Elymnias hypermnestra
AGAAATAGTGTGATAAGAGAACGTTGTGGTATAAAAGAAGACGTAGTGACTAAAATTGAGAAAGGTATGCTTAGATGGTTTGGGCATGTAGAGAGAATGAATGAAAGGAGACTGACAAAAAGGATTTATGAGTCAAGAGTGAATGCGAAAGTTGGAAGGGGAAGACCGAGGCGAACGTTCCTGGACCAAATCCAGGACATTTTAAATAACGGCCAGGTCAAGAGTACTCTAAACCGACGAACTTGTATGACAGGTTTAATGAGATTGGAAGAAGCTAAAGAGATGTGCAAGGATCATTGCATGTGGAAGGATGTTGTGTCTGCCTACCCCTATGGGAAGTCCACTGCCCTCCACTCCCTTTCGCCAATGAGCATTGGACCAATTAAACCCTCCAGCGCTAGGTCCCCTCCGACCAATAATAGTTGACTGCGTTTTAATACATTTTAATGTAGCTTTTAAAGTATAACGACCTCTATTCGATACTTATGTATATGCTTTGCCGTAACTCTGTTATTTAAGTCTCTGACATCTTATAAGATATCCATTTCATTTACATGAAATATACAACGTATGTTATGTACTTAATTCGATAAGGAACAATACTGTTTTATATAAAATATTCGTAGCTTGGTAAAACCAATTACTTTTGTATAGGTAAAAGATAAAAATGATTACTGTGGATTATCCTTTACAGATAAGGATATACGGTCGCGGACTTTTTTTTATCGATTATTTCTGGTGTACAATTCCGTAGTACATTAATTTGATCCATCTCGTAAGGTTTAAGGTTACGAAATCACATTACAAGTCTTTGAAATTGATAAAATTTTTTGTAATACAATATGTTTGTGTTATATATATCAACCGTCATCTTGAATTATTATATCTATTGCTATTAAATCCTGTAGAATAGTTTAAAAGATCTAAGCGAACAGAAAGTAGAAGCGACTTATTTTTATACTTAGTAAAGACAGCACACATGAGTAAATTAACAAAATTGGTCCGTGACATATGGAAATAGGGTCATTTTTATATATTATTGCGCAGGACTAGGATTTTCACACAATAAAACAAATATAACAGTACAATTTGGACAGTACAAAACACTACGATTGTGTTCACACGTATGCTGAATGCTCATTTATTCTACTACCCTATTTATAGTATTTTCAACAATGTATCAAATTAAAAGTTAAAATTTAGCCAGTTCATATTCAGATGATTAATTGCTGGAATGATTCGTTATTATATTAATAAACAATTATTAGAATATAAATCAAATAATTAAATGGACATATCTTCTAATAATTATGCGACTACTACGTCACGTCCGTTAGGCGTCTATTGGGTACTCGTTAACAATATGTATATGTTGGAGAATAAGAGAGAAGGGAGCATAAAGCATAGGTGCTTCCGCCGACATCGTCATTAATGGCATCCATAATTTCCATACTCTGGGCGTTCGTGGGTAATGTTGGTGGAATCAAACACTTTATTAATTAACTCAGATTATAATGTTCAATCACTTAATGTTCCCGATAACAATTTACACAAACTCATTAATAGCTAGGAACGCGACAGTTTCAATAGTCGACCACTACGGCTGACCGCCACTCGACAACTGCCGAGAGACGTGCGACAGACTGCCACTATTGACTCTCCTACGCCGATAGACAGATGGCGCCAGCGCTCCACAGACTACCGCACCGACATATATACTATCTGTTCTCAGCGTTATCACTCGAGTAGTTCATGATCCCTCAGAGATATGAGTAAATTATGTATTCATCAGAACGTATTGTCTGATACATCAAAATTGTTCAAGCCGTTAAGTGACTTTTTCTTGGGGACTATGATAAAACTCGATGGTAAATTATTATACAAATCAAGATATCTGGTAAGATGTAAGTATCTCTAAGGGCTTGTGCACACCACGTTTTTTAAACGCGCCGTCGACGTGCGTTCGTTGCGATACAGTCGCGATATGCACGCGAGTAAGACGTAGCCTGTAGACCTTTAAAAGTCAAAGTCAAAATATCTTTATTCAAGTAGGCTTATTACATCACTTTTGAATCGTCAAATATCGTTTTTACTATATATTATTTAAATGAATGAATGATGATAACATTAAAGAACGACTTACAATCTAAAGTTACGAGGGTTCCTTTGCGCCGTTATCTGAGAAGAGCCCACAACAAACTCAGTCGGGTGTACGTTATTTTTATGTCATCATTATTACAATATATATTTTTAATTAATTCTATATCAAGATACATATAGAGCAATTCATTCACTCTCACGGTTTTTTGCCTTCTAAATATTCCTTCAAATTATAAAATGATTTCTCTATTAGCTTTATTTTAATGAAAGATTTAAATTTCCCCATAGACATCTTTGTAACTTCTTCTGGGAGTTTGTTATAGAAACGTATACAGTTACCCTAGAATGACTTGTCAATTTTATGTAACCTACTGGAATTAACAGCAGTTTTATTTTTTTATTTCTTAAGTAATATAAATAATAATATGAGGCGCATTCCCTTTTTTTCGTAAAAGTGTCAATAATTTTATAGACGCACAACATACAACAACACAGTTTTCTAATATTCTATTTTCACTGCTCTGAATTTGTTTCTTAACAACTTTCAAATATTGCATCTATATCAGCAGAATTACCCTAATGTAAAATACCATATGACATAATGCTGTAAAAATAACTAAAATAGACCCATCCGGGGTTCTTCGGGCCTCGAGGCAATGCCTCATTACCCGGGCTTATTTTCTCAGGCATCGTCGATGCCCGGTATTTGTGTCTGCCCGTCATTCTAACGGGCTGGTTCTCACCAGCTTACACCGGCGGAACCATCCAGGTCCGAGTTCTGCCGTCGAGTCGTCAACGCCGTCATCTTCACCCACGCCTGGTGGTGGTGCCAGCAGGAGCTCACGAGGTAGTGGGCGCCCAGTGCTTTCAGATCTATGATGCTGGCTGGCAATGCCATGGAGTTGTGTGTGCGGGGAGTGGTCCGCGTGGCGGAACATGCTCCTCGCCAACTGCCGGACGAACACCTCCACGGTGGGCGTCTTATTGTCACGATGAATGACGTCATTCCTGACGTACCTCGGAGCACCTACTATGAGACGTAGGCACTTATTCTGCTGGGTCTGCAGCCTCTTCTTCTGGTACCCTGAGCAGAAAGAGTACCAGGCAGGAGCCGCATAAAATAGACCAGTCTGGCTGTTTCCATGTCAGACGCTTTGGCATATGGCGTTTTTGAGCAGAACCTTATCAGCAGTAGCAAAATGGCGTCGATCGAGACAGCACTGATCGCAAGTACTTTTTTACTGACTTTTTAAAAAAGGCAGAAGAAATATTTCCGTTGTATGTGGGTACACCCATTTACAGGAGTACTCGTTCCGTGAGAAACCCCACTCGTAGAACGCGCCGTCGACTCACGTTTCTAAAATGGCGCGTCAACGGCGCGTTTAAAAAACGTGGTGTGCATAGGCCCTTATGATTTCTACACGGCATAATAACGGAACACAATCTCTTGCTTGACGTAACGTCTTTGTTGGTAGGGTTGTGACTAGAAACCAGTACCTTTGCTAGAAAAACGAGTATTCGTCCCACTGATCAAGCGAGGCCACGTTCTTCTTCTTTGTATATACGTAGAATGTAATCGAGTAGAAGAAATGTGTAAGGCTACTCTACACAGTTTGTATAAGCACCACGATAATGAATGCATTATATGAAATGGCAGCCACTAGCACTAAACGTCGGATTCACGACTCGCCGCCTTTCCGGTACGTTTTAATGAAGTGGGAAATGACTCCGACGAGGGGTACATTAGGCTGATTTGCATTTCGATTGTGGCCGCTATATTTGCATGTTATCAAACTATTTTGATCAACAATTATGTGTAAAATGCTCAGTGTACTTCGTCGTTATCTTTACACTATTTTAGCCTAGAAAATTCTCAAAATGACCGAACTTATTGTATTTGAAGCTATCCAAATTCTGGAATAAGAATTGCAACTAGCTGGAAGCAAGATTGGTCGCTAAAAGAAATAATGAAGTCCAAACAGCTAAGAGTGTCAATAAAAACAAAAACATTTAAAACATGTATATTACCCTGCTTGACATATGGCTGCGAAACTTGGCTCTTACAAAAGCACTTAGAGAAAAACTTGCGGCAACACAGTTAATGGAAAGGAGCATAACCGGTCATAAACTTAAAGATAAAGTCAGAAACATCCACCTAAGCAAGAGTTTTGTACTCTTGCTGAGGTACACAGAGAAATTTTCAACGAACGATAGACAGAAATGGAGACGGTTAAGCCATCTGATGCGTGATAAATTAGGAAAGTTGAGCAAGAAAAAAAGTTGAATGGCACTCAAGAGAAAATGTAAACGACGTGCCTAGCGTGTCAACTAATTCTAATTGGTCAACCGACAGCGACCCCCTCTCTCTCCTACTTCAGCAGCCACGATCGCTCTCTCTCCTGCTCGTCACGCCATATGCGTGTGCCGAGCGGGAGAGTTGTATAAAAGGCCTCTCCCAGAGTTTGTAAGGACATTTCGCCTTGGATTCTCGGTCGGAGTGGATTCCACAGTTAAGCGATACTTGTGAACCCTGAAGAACCCATACCTCTGCAAAACCGAAGACCCAAGCTCGAACACCACCTACGAAAAAGCGAACTCCGAAAACCCGAACCCCGCAAAACCTGACAGTCCTCAGAACCTGAATCCCTCCCCAACAACGTGTGAGATGGGAGGATGAACCCAAAATAAAAGCGGTACATAATTGGAGAAGGCTGGTCAGGCATCAATAGAAAATGTTGGAGCTTTTGCCAGTAAATGCGAACTACGGGACATTTTATAGTTGCAATAGTTCAGATTCTGACTCACTTAAATTAAATTCTAGAAGATAAGCTGAGTAAGCGCAAAAATCCAAAAGCTATAATCCAATCTTCTCTTAATCCCTGATCATTATTATCTTCAATACAACTTAGACTACTAACAAAAGTGTTATTGGGGATAGATGATGATATAATAGAGATAAAACAGAAGATATTTTGTGCACTGATGCTGATGATGATACTGGTGATGATAGATTTATTAAATAGATGATTGCGTTGTTTGTTATCGTGGACAACAAATGCATTTCAGATCCTCTGAACGTAAAAAACACTGCCATTCACATTCTTTTTACATCTGTCGTACATCGTATTTATCAATGATGATGACACTAACTTCCTTCTTATCACAATATTATTCATCCTCTTCCAAACTTTTTATCTTTTCCATAATCTTATCTTTATCAATATGTGTATTTATTCTTTTAGGAATTTATTATAGAATACCTATATAATAAACCTAATTTATGATGAGTACATTATTATTTGTTATATTATAAACTGTAATTCTTTATTTCTTATCTTATATTACACTTGAATTACAGCCCTTCATGAAGGTAAATAGACGTTTTTTATTATACGCCCTGCTCGACTACAATTTCAAATTAAATAGAGGAAACATTGTCCAAAAATAAAATATATTAATTTGACATAGGCCCAATTACTTAAGATTATAATTTAAGAGGAAAATAGTGAAATTTTTCGTGAAAGCACAAGATATTCTGAACTTCAATGCAACTATTTAAGCGAAGAATGCTATCATTAGTCACCTGCGGGGAGGGCAAATGCATTTTGAATTCTCCCATCGTAATGAGACGGGTGAAAAGGGGGAGGGAGTTTGGTCAAACGCGACAAAGATGCTAAACTTTTGCATTTTGAAGCTAGAAATATTTCTTATCTTGAAAAGAGTAATTTTACAAGTTAGCAAAGAGAAAAAAAACGTTTTATTTACAACGACGTCCATTTGGAGTCCCAGTGATCCGCTGCCTCAGAAAGAGAAAGAAATTTTCAAATGAAGACCTCCAGAGTTGCGACGAAATAACGATCAGAAATGAAATCCTGCGCCGTAAGTGGATCTGGGTAGACCACAATCTCAGAAGAGGCCCTGTCCATGTCGCCTGATAGGCGCTGGAATGGACTTCTTCTTCTGGATGAAAGTCGATCCAGATACACCTGGCGGCACTTTGTGGCGGCGGATGTGAAATTATTATAACAAGGTCTGAGATAAAACCATAGGAAAAAACTGACGACGATGACACACTATGAACGCCCACTGCCCCATCTAGGGGATTAAGGACTTTAAACAATAATATAGTAGAAGTCAACAGGGCTCTTACCCAAAACTGGAACAGGATCTCGGCTCCTCGGTCGCAGAAACTGTGGACGCGATGCTGGTCTAATTGCTCTCTGGGCGTGGGACGTTATACTTAAACCCTTCAGAAAGATAAATGTAAAATCAACCGAAAGGAGCCTTGCCTCGAATGTGGAACTTGTCCTTCTGCCTCTATGAAGCCTCAGTCTGGCTCATCCGAGACATAGGCGAGAAATATACAAGTAAATAATCAAATACCTCACTCGCAGACGTCCAGTGTTCCCTTAAGTTTTTGTGGGTAATGCCTACTATATAGCCGAGTTCCACATTCTGGACCCGGGAGTCGAGTAAATATGCCAGCGTAAATATTTAAAAAAAAAATGAATAGAAGTATAAGATTGGATATAACAGAGGAGCTCAACGTCATTCAAAACATGCGAGATGTATATCATCCTTGATGGAAGTTTCGTGCATTTCGCTTGAGTATTGTTTATTTCCCATTTCGCCGACTCAATCACTGTGGGTCACTGATTTCCAATCTAAAATCGTTTTCATAAACCCCCGACGATTACCTTCTGAAAATAGATTGCTCTTAGGCGGAGTTTATTTACTACGACAATGGAAAATAATCATTCGAGTTTTTTCAAGTGAAACTTCTTTGGCAAGGATTAAATTATTAGGTGAGAATGGAGATTACTTTTTGAAGAATAATATAACAGTAATATTAAATCTATTAAACATCACTTTCACATGTCCATCTTTTGTAAATTCAGATTCCAAGTATACAAATTCTTTCACCTCTTCTAATTGTTCCCCATCTATCAAAATATTGCCATTCATCATAGATTCATCTCTTTCAAAAAGCATAACTTTCGTTTTGTTTACATTCACTTTCATTTCTTTCCTTTTCAAAGGTTCATTCATAATATTTATTATCTCATCCGTTCATTCATTCTCAACTCATACATAAATTTCTTTTAAACCCGCTATCGAAGAAAACATATGAAATAAGTTTCACTTTAAAAGATGTTCCAAAGCTGTGATAGATACATCTACACATCGCAAATCGCATCGATATTTTAAATTAATTAAGGGAAATTTCATTCGCAGACTCAAACAATTGGACGAAGATTGGGACGTGAATTGCTTCTTCAAAGTGACAAAAACTAGGCACCATTTCAATCTCAATAAGTTTGAAAGACATTATCCACATGAAAACTTTCACAGAGGTCGGATAATTGGTGATAAGGTCTACATATATGAACACGGTTTCAATTCGTGTGTAGGTCTATGCAAAGCTTATTCCCCTGGGACGAATAAATTCAATTTACTACAGCTGTTTCAATATGCTATTGACTACATTTGGCGGACACAAACATAGAAACTAAAAGAATTTATACAACAATAATACAGCCTCGGTATACCTGAAAAAGAAGCATGACGTGAGATCGTAAACAATTCAAGGTAAACGCTCCAAGGCTTAACCTGAACGTAGGAAATTACTGAAATTGTAAAACATGTAGGAAAATATTAAATTCTGTCGAAAGCGCGACGGCCTCGGGGCGTCGCCATCTTTAATTTTCCAGAAGCATTGGTTACATAGATAAAAGAGCTTTGTGTTAAAATTAACCAGCCCGAAAGCCTCGTTGATTACTGTCGAATATTATAAAGTTGAAGTCAAGAGAAAGGTGCCATGAGGCGTGAGCCTCCTGTCAAGCCTTCGTAAATATGAAGGCTGTGATTTAAAAAATACACAAGAGTGTGGATCTTTTGTACGTAAATGAAAAAAGAAATAGCCTTATTTGGCACTACACTACAAGATAGACAGCCAAAACACGTTCGAGGAGATCCCTTTTTAGTTACAAGAATCACGCGGAACGTGAACAATGAGTCATGCTGTTTCATGCGTGTAATCTATACATAGCCCTTCGGGGTAGGCAGAGACCACGTCCTTCCACTTGCCACGATCCTTGCATATTCCTGCGCTTCTTTCAATCTCATTAAACCTTTTATTTTAAATGCCCTGGATTTGGTCCAGGAACGTTCGCATTTGGCTTCCCCTTCCAAATTTTCCGTTTACTCTTGACGCATAAATCCTTTTTGTCAGTTTTCTTTCATTCAACTTTAGTCACTATATCTTCTTTTATACCACAACGTTCTCTTATCACACTATTTCTTACTTTGTCACTCAGTTACAATCCACTTATACTTCATACTCATCTCTATCGCATGTATTTTACTTTCGTGCTTCTTCTGCCATACCCAACTTTCATTACCATACATAAGTGTTGGCACTAACACTCCTAGCCCTTTGAGACCATTTACCATATCCCCTTCATTCTCCTTTCAATATCACTTTCACATGTTCCATCTTTTTTAAATTTAGATCCCAAGTATACAAATTCTTTCACCTCTTCCACTTGTTCCCCACCTATCAAAATATTGCCATTCATCATAGATTCATCTCTTTCAAAAAGCATAACTTTCGTTTTGTTTACATTCACTTTCATTCCTTTCCTTTTCAAAGGTTCATTAATAATATTTACCATCTCCTGTAGAGTAAACATTTGATGGGTAATTCATTATTTTTACCCCATACATAAATTTCTTTTACGAGTACATCCATTATCGAAAAAAACAAATTTCACTTTAGAAAATGTTCCAAAATTGTGATAGATACGTCGTCAACGTGGGAAAATAAACGAAGCTGGATAAAAGCAAGTGTATTTGTGTACGTGTGATGACCGTGAAGGCTAGTAACACGCCCTGTTCCTTGTAAGTGATAGGACGTGGAATCGATAGTAAACGAGTGAGCTCGTGGCATCGCGCCAGCGCGGTCAAGGTTCCCGAACCTACCTTCAAGCAGTCGTTACGCCCCGACACAGGCTAGTGGCCGGCTGATACTCAAATCGAACAGGATCTATATAATTAACAGAATAGTACGTCAATTTTCAATTAAACGTGAACGTTTCTTTAAAAATGCACAATAACTCATTAAGAATTTATTTCCGAGACTTAATAAGGAAGATATGTCAGGAATTAATTTGTCATTAAACTATTAAAAGTCTCGAAAGTAAATCCAAATAATTTATTGAAATCTCAATTGGAAATATTAATGCCAAGTGTTTTTTGTCAATATTAGAAATTATAAAAACTATCTACCCTCCAAACGAATAACTATTAAAAATGCTGCAATTCTTCTGCAATCTGGCGTTTCATTTGTAAAAAAATTACCCTCATGCGCCTAAAGAAGTTTCACTTCAAAAACTATGGTGTCCAAGAAAGGCAACGAGCGTGTGAATTAACTACTCACGGAGCGAAGTAACCTTGAAGGTCCTAGTAAAGATAACGGGATAAATTTATATTTCTTTTCCAATTATTGTATTGTGCAAAATTTAGAATATAACCAACATTTAGGTAGGTCCAATTTCGAGAAGGAGGTCAACCGCCGTATCCAACTCGGTTGGGCTGCGTTCGGGAAGCTACGCCAGATATTTTCGTCCGATAACCCTCAGTGCCTGAAGACCAAAGTCTTCGAACAGTGCGTGTTGCCAGTGATGACCTACGGTTCTGAGACGTGGTCGCTGACTATGGGCCTCATGCGGAAGCTCAGAGTCACTCAGCGTGCGATGGAGAGGGCTATGCTCGGAGTTTCTCTACGTGATCGAATCAGAAATGAAGAGATCCGTAGTAGAACCAGAGTCACCGACATAGTCCTGCGAATCGCGAACCTGAAGTGGCAATGGGCGGGGCACACAGTCCGAAGGACCGATGGACGTTGGGGGCCGAAGGTACTGGAGTGGCGACCCCGCACCGGGCGGCGCAGTGTACGGAGACCCCTCACAAGGTGGGCCGACGACATAAAGAGGGTCGCCGGTAGCCGCTGGAGCCAGGCGGCACAAGATCGGGCCCCACAAGCCCGGGATCGGGCTCGGGACGTTATTACGTGAGACCTATGTCCAGCAGTGGACGTCCATCGGTTGAAGCGACGAACCAACATTTTGAACACTCGATAAAAACATGGGTTGTGGCTGTGTTATGGACACGGCCGTTCGTCATAAGTGAATACGTCTCGTAAAGGGGGCTTCTCCCTGCGCTGCGTGCAATGTGATACAGTCCTTATTCAGCGTAATAAATTCCTTGATCCTTCAGCTATCCAGTTATGTAACTGAATTTCGGATGGAAGTGATAGATACGCAGCTACAACAGCAAAACTATATCATCCGATTACGTTGTCATTCGTTTTTTTGAAAGACGTATTCACGTCAAGAAATTATAATTACGAGAGTTTTAGGACCTCCTGTTCTAAGAATATAGTTAAACACATGTTTCTCGTATCATGGCAATATTATTTTAATATAGTTTACAACCATAGTTTGTTAGTGTAATTCAGTACATTCAAATCACGTATCGAAGTACAAACTACGTGTGCCTCCGCTGAATTTGTAATTGAATTTTAAAATTGTTCAAATGCAGTGTTAATTGTACCATTCAAATTTGAACCCAGCCAGAGTAAATAATATAAAACATTAGATTTCACCCACGGCTTTAAAGTTTCATTCAAAGCTCAGTCACCCCGTTAACATTCTTTAAAATGTAATAAATCCTTTCTTAGTTTATATCTACCATCTATCTGAATATTTTACAGACTATACTATACTAGAATTTACAATGATTAAATAGTAATAAATACCAAACCTAACTCTCTCTCTTCTTATCTTCACAAACTTATATCATCCTCTCTTCGTAACTCTTTCGTCACGCATACAACAACTTATTCCCCAAGTCAAGCGTCCGTAAAGAAATTTTATTTCAGAAGTTTGAAAGAAATCAAATAACTCAATACTACTTTTATATAAAACTTATTTACATTCTCGAAATGACTTCCGAAAGTATTTGATTTTTTTCATTTTGGTGGATGTTTCTCTGACTTAGTAAGACTCTGTTTGAATGCAATGACTTCCCAAATTATTTAATGTTTTTCATTTTGGTGGATGTTTCTCTGACTTAGTAAGTCTCTGTTTGAACGCAATGACTTCCTAAACTACTCGATGTTTTCCATTTAGGTGGAAATTTCTCTGACTTAGTAAGAATCTGTTTGAATGCAATGACTTCCACAATTATTTGATTTTTTTCCATTTCGGTGTATTTTTCTACGACTTAGGACAGGATATGATTTTGATACATTAAAGATTTATAGTTGTATTTTTTATGCCTAAAGATCGTTAAATAGGATTTCTGGCTTGGCTGGCCAACAAGTTATAAAGCAACAATTAATTGAGCCACTCAGCTTGTATTATATACACATACTAACGTGCAAACATAAAACACACGCACAATTTTACTACTTTTTCTACCACGAAAAGAATAAAAATTATTAGGTGACAACACTTAACATTTATGCAATACGAGGTAACTTTAACGAGTAGAACAATTGTATGATCACAATGCCTTATGGTGCGGTTATTTTAGAAGTAGTGCTAAATTGCGTATATTTAAATAGAGAAGAGAATAAAAGTTGTTATTTAATATAAGTTAATAATTATTTATAAAATAAATATATCACAATAAAAAATGACCGTTGTCTAAACTGCACTTGTTTAATCAAAATAAATTGTTCAATTAATGAATAAATAAAGGTAATTACGTTAGAAATGGTCATGGAAAATCAATGTAGAAACATAAAACAATTTAGTCACGTAAGGAGTACACTTTCCTACGACGTGAACCGAATAAATAATTGGATTTAGAGTTAGGATAATGTAAACTGTACGGTATTCTGCAGAATATATTGTATTTTAGAGAATGGGCGTAGGAAAAAAGCGATTTAATTTCTCTTTGTATGAGGTATAGGGTCCAAAATTACAGGCGAAGTTATAGAAATAAAAAAGATAAAGAAGAATAGTCATCCTCAGTGATTATAGAGATTCTGTACAGTGATAAAGAAAGAAAAATTTTATCAACAATGGCAAAGTAATATAAAAAGAATAGAACCCCTCCATAATTATAAGACGATAAAAGAAGAATAGAGATTTTAAACAATGTAAAGGCGGTAGAAGAAGAATAGAGATCCTCTATAATAACAAGGCAATTGAAGAAAAATAAGAGATCCTAGACAATGATTAGGCGGTTGAAGAAGAATAGAGATCCTCTACAATGATAAGGCAATTGAAGAAGAATAGATATTCTCAACAATGATAATTCGACAGAAGAAGAATAGAAATCCTCTATAATGATAAGGCAATTTAAGAAGAATAAGAGATCCTCTACAATGATAATTTGACAGAAGAAGAATAGAAATTCTCTCTAATGATAAGGCAATTTAAGAAGAATAGATATTCTCAATAATGATAAGCAATTTAAGAAGAATAAGAGATCCTCTACAATGATAATTCGACAGAAAAAGAATAGAAATTCTCTATAATGATAAGGCAATTTAAGAAGAATAAGAGATCCTCTACAATGATAAGGCAATTTAAGAAGAACAGAGATTCTCTACATTGATATGGCAATGTAAGACGAATAGATCTAGATCTTAAGTAATGACAAAGAAATATAAGAAAACGACAGAATGTTGGAAGATGAACAGAAATCTATTATTTACCTATTTGCATAGAATTCTCGTGCAAAGGTCTTGATAAAATGTACCTATAATAGAATATTATAATCCATCTCGACAACGAAAGGAGTCGCATGGAATACAAACGTCCATTATTTAATGATGATGAATGATACTTTTTAATTTATATATCTGTTGTCAAATCTATCTCTTCACCAATTTAAATTTTTGTTAATAAATTTGATAATGATTTGTAAGCTGTCCCTTACTAGCAGTTCCGCTGGCAAAGTGGTGTAAGTCGGTTATTGATTATTTTATCGTGTTTTGCGGCCAACGCATTCGGTTATCGATTGTAATCAGGCTCGGACTTAATTAATTTGCTATTTTGCTCGTAAACACGCGATATCGCCATTCATAAAGTAGGCCCGAATTAAAATTAGGCCTGCTTTAAAATTTACATCAACAGTATCATTGGGGTATCTCGACAATCCAAGGAAACAGTACCTTTACACGTATATAAATTATTACCATTCTTACATATTAAAGAAACACATAAAATTGTTAAAACAATTAAAAGAGAACAATTTTTTACTTGTGTTTTTTAGAAATCACCATACTTTTGTATTAAAAATGTAGTAACAAGAGTAAAAGCTTTTTTCTACGACTCCAATTATAAAAGGTATGCTAATGATTTCTTAAAGAGTTTGTTTTCAGTGAACGCTCTGAATATTAATAACTCTTCAATTTTTTAACTGACTCCTTCAAAGATACTCTTAAGCCGTGTTTATTTTCTGAAGTATTTTCTCGAAGAAATTGAGTTAAATAATCTAATGCTGTGTTTAAATATTTATGGCGTTTGCAGAGGATAATATAAATTAACCTCTTTGTCTTTAACCTCTCGATTTAAAAAACACACCTTCAAACGTTTAGAGGTGAGCTTTCAATAGATTCAATAGAACCTGTACTAACATCAAATGTTCATCCCCTCAATCAACAAGTAAACGGTGTTGAGTCAATAGGATCACCTGTAAAAATGGGTGTCCCGCAAGGATCAATACTTGGCCCAGTTTTGTTTTTAATATATAAATGATTTTGCATGTGATATAGTCCTATTTGCTGACGATACTTCTTTGCTGTTTAAAGTAGACAGAATGGTAGAAATTATAACCCTGTCACATGTCTCTCGTTGGTTTTCTGTTGATAATTTAATATTAAACTCTATAAAGACTAAGCTTGTTGAATTCACTTTGCCAAATGCAAAATAAGTCAGTAAAAATACCCATATAGATGATAGTCCATTACAAAAAGTTATGTCTACAGTTTTCTTAGGAATAACCTTAGACTCTGGGTTTCAGTGGGGTGCCCATATTAGGACTCTGGCAGGCAAACTTGGTGCAGCTGCATTTGCTGTTAGGAAAGTAAGGCAAAACACTGATGTTGAAACTGCTAAAATGGTGTATTTCGCTTATTTTAATAGCGAAATACACAATTGATACGTACATACATACATAGCATCACGCCTCATTCCCTTCGGGGTAGGCAGAGACAACATCCTTCCACTTGCCACGATCCTTGCATATCTCCTTCGCTTCTTTCATTCTCATTAAACCTTTCATACAAGTTCGTCGGTTTAGAGTACTCTTATGTATTATCTTAGTACTCTATATTGGACGTATTTCTCTTCATGCAATATAAAGATAGTTTTAATGTCCGCCGCCTTACCCCTTAACGGCATGCCATAAGACATAATATCGGAATAAAGTATCGACGTAACGAAGTATAAATGTAAAGGCAATAGTCAGTTACGGTGAAAACATTCCTCTAATTGCATCGTGTCGTTCAGTGCGTAACTCCCGCGGCCGGAGCAGGTACCAAGCTCCATGACCATGATTATTAAATTCCGCAATATAAGGCTACTCGGCGTGTAACCAGATGAGTGCGGAGTATTAAAGCGCCGCATAAAAACTGGAAAGGCCTCGTATTTGGGTCACACACGAGTATAGATTACTGCAAACCGCAAAAAAGTTTCAGCCGAAACTGACAGCCATTTGGCATTTATCCCCGAAAACGTAGTGAAGACCTGTTAACAAACACCTAAAGAGCCCACATTTGTGTTATTGGTCATTTGTAAGTGATGCAGTCTGAATTGGAAGATCGCCAATTTGTTAAGAGGTAATTTACCTTTTAAGGTTTAGAGTGCTAACTAGGCATCAGTAAAATCTACCACTATTCCAAGACTAGAACTTATGAGCTCAGCTAGTGAAATAGGTTACACCATTGTGACAGCGAAGCCAGTGGCAGTGTATATTGATATTTAAAGACATATTTAGAGTAAAGTGGGTCCATTTGCAACTAGAAGGAAAGCGATAACTTGATAAGAGGACAAATTATTCAGTCATTGTGAGTTAAATACCCACTAAAGCAAAGAATTTAACGGTCTCGTTGGAGCAGTGTTGCGAGTACTCGCTTGGCTAGCAGAAGCCCCGGGGTCGATCCGCAATATTTAGGAAATTGTATATTCTAATTTGTCTGAGTGTGGACTGGTGGGAAACTTCGTTACCATCCAGCAAAGACCTATCGCCGAACAATGAGATTTGTGTTCCTGTACGATGATGTGTAGAAACCACATGAGTTATATCGCCTCATACCATATTTAAAAAATTAAACATTTATTGTTATTAGAAGTTCTCTACGGTATTACACGCTCTGTTTTCGATCCCGTGGGAATATGACGAAACTTGTTCTCACTGAGCGTCTCCTTGTTAAAAATAGGACGTATACCGAATTTCCAGTTAATGGAGCGAACCGTTTAGAAGATCCTGCAGTAAGTGTTCATTGCGATTCCGTAGAAATATATAATCCATTATGCCTAATATCAGGTCAAACGGAGATTAGTCCAGAAGATCTTATAGTGAGTGATCGTTTTTGGTTTGCATATCGTGATTACGTGAGAATTTGAGGGAACCAGTCTACGTTCCAGCCTAATTTCCTGATGATTGAACGAGTGGTATTTCACTTAAAACATATGTACATGGATCATTCGTACACGATGTTACTTCTTTGTACGTCGAATGAAAACTCCGACATGTGTATCGATACACGGCATTAAAATTCAATAGAGAGAACTCAAAAGGAATTTCTCAAACAAGAGATGAGGCACATCTAAAGGTATAATGTACATTTCGCCCGAGGTGCTCTTTGAATCGCTCGCTAAAGTATAAAGAACAACGATTCAACCAATAAAGAAGAGACGGACAGGACGAATTCAATCATGATAACGTAAACAAATTATGTTTCTTTGCCGTCGAAACTTACGATAACACAAAGTTCTGTCGAAATAAATTCGTTCAATGTCTGTACAAAATATTACGACGAATTTATGAATAATTAAAATTAGGCTGGCTGCGGGGGAATGTCCACTTAATTCTTTCCACAGATTCTATAACAAAGACATCGATAATCCTAGGTGTAAACAGTCAACTTGCATTTGACATATTTTTATAATTTCGATGATCATATCACCTCATTTATCACAATGTGTTATCGTTTTCTTAAGTGAAACTTCTTTACGCTTAATTAGGAGAATAAAAGGTGAATGCGTGACGAAAGTGTTACGAAAAGTGTAATCAGGCGAGGCGAAAGACTGTATATATGTATGAAACAAACAGTGAAACTTTTTTCTCATCCCGTCA
Source organism: Elymnias hypermnestra (assembly GCA_015832385.1). Taxonomy (NCBI): domain Eukaryota; kingdom Metazoa; phylum Arthropoda; class Insecta; order Lepidoptera; family Nymphalidae; genus Elymnias; species Elymnias hypermnestra. Next base: position 515,974 of record JACTOM010000644.1, read on the forward strand.
AAATGAAAAGCGCCCGGTGGAGCAGCTAAGCCCAATACGGCGGTACTCATGGCTCGCATCAGCTGTTTCATTTGCTCCGTAGTTTCATAAAACCACACAATGTTAGTGGTGAGCTGTAGTGTTTTTTTTAATTCGTTTAGTGACAAAAATATTTTATTTTGGAGTATTTTGCAAATGAATAAGTGACATTTCTGTAACGTCTTCGAGGAGTTTAGCTATATATGTATGAGTGTACGTGTGTGAGTGAGTGAGTGCGTGCCTTCGTACGTACGCGAGTATATTCACGCTTGAGTGAGTACGTGTCTTCGTGCGTGAGCGAGTGCGTGCCTACGTGCGTGCTTGTGTGAGTGCGTGCCTACGTGCACGCTTTTGTGAGTATGTGCCTTCGTGCGTGAGCGAGTGCGTGCGTGATTGAGTGCGTGCCTTCGTGCTTACGTGAGTACGTACGTGAGTAAGTGATATCGTACCTGCGTGCACGAGTGGAGTACCTTTGTGCGTAAGCGAGTGCGTAATAACCAGAAGAAAACCATGATGTAATAATTTGAACAATACAATAACCTCTATGTTTTTGAATAATTATTTTATTTATTCGGTTAACTCAATATGCATAATTAAGACAAAACAAAGTCTGTCGAGTCAGCCAGTTATACAAATAAACAAACACGGCCAACAAACAAAGTTTCATCTCATTTCGATATAATAATTGTAACTGTGTTCATTGAAATGGATTTTGTATAATCGGCATTGTATTAATTGTGGCAAATATGGTAGTTGCGTATCTTCAGCTGCATCTCGCCTCAGTGAATGTATTCATTGTTTGAATTAATTTCTCCTCGCTTAAAAGCGGTTCACGCTCCGGTGGCTCACAGAAATCATATAGTTAACAACTTATTGTTTTCCACCCGCCTGATTATGAATACCGTTGTATTTCGGCGTAATTTCGTCTGGATCTTCGTTCCACTATCCGTATGATGTCGACCCTGGATAAGAGAGAGCTGAAGGACCGCCACATCTATCTCTGTTATAGGGTTTTCCCACATTTCTATCTCATAGTGTTTTAAAAGATTGTAGCATACGTCAGGAGCGCGCAACATTATTGCAACAGTGATCGCGCGCGCTCACCGTGTGACGTCGGCCAGCTATTCATTCCTTCGGCGCTCCACGACATACTCATACCGCCACAGCTCGCCGCCTACTGAGCCCGTGCTTTTTTTTTTATTCGATGTGTGTAGTTGCTGTTAGCCCTACTGGCTTTTACAGCGTAACCGGAAGATGGACGGGCTCTTATGGAGGCCACCACTTTTCCGAGCTCTCCGGGGGAAACGCCGCTCCAAGGGCGTCTCCTGCGAGACCGAGCCTCGGCTTGGAGCGACGTTATCGCAGAACATCACCTGATACGGACAAAATCAGAAGCGCCCCCGGGAGCGTGGGTGAAGTCCACGTCCGGGTGACGTCAGAAATCGGGGACCTCGACTCCGCCGGCGGAATCGATGTGTAACTTTTGTGTGAGTGTCTGTCCCTACCTGGTATGGTAGATTGTCGATAGTTATCGTATCGTTGGTGTCGTTAAGGACAAATTTAGGCCGTCTCTTCCTAGGCGGAACGTTGAGACGGATCCTATAAGAGGACGCGTTAACCACTAGTGGGTTCCTATGATTGATGGCTCTCTCGAAATAATTTTCGGAGAGCTCTTTAAAATAACTCTTTATCGTGGGGAGTTCTAAGTCCCTATGTAGGTCGACATTTCGGACGTACCAGGGGCATCCCGTGGCCANTGGGTCGTCAAGGACGTGTTTGGGCCGCCTCTTCCTAGGCGGGATGTTTAGCCTAATCCCATAAGAGGCGGCATTTCTAATGAGAGGGTTGGGGTGATTGACGGCTCTCTTGAAGTAGTCTACGGAGAGCATTTTGAAATGGTTGTTGACCGTTGCGAGGTCGAGATCTCTATGGAGATCGACGTTGCGTATGAACCAGCGGGCGCCCGTGGGTATGCGCATGAATTTGTTCTGCAGCGTCTGGAGTCGAACCAGCCGGCTTGCAGGAACGTGAGCGAACATCTGAGCCCGCGCCCCGGAATCTCGATATATATACGTAACGCGGCCCCGCGGGCGCCGTGGTTGCCTCGTTCTAGTACCGGCGTTTGTGATACGAGGTTCACATTGAATACCGGTGCCAGACGCCGAATAAAGATGGATCAAATTTAATGGCACTTCATTTTACCTTCTGATAACTCACGCTTAAACCCCATAAGATGATACAGTATATACATATCAGTTCAAAGGACTGTGACCTAATAGAATCTCTTGATTTAATCCTTTTTAATATTATAAATGCGGAAGTACCTTTGTCGCACTTTCAAGCCAATATTACTGAAATTTAATACACAGATAGATTAAAATCTGCGAAAGGATAAAGGCTACTTTCTAAAATGATAAAAGGGTGGTAAGTGTTTAATTTATCGTCATTTTTAGAGCTAAACGCTTTAAACATTTAGGATATTGATTCAATATAAACAAATAAAACATTCAGTTTGTAGAAAACAAAGGTGTAAAATACGAACGTGCTTATTTTCCATTAGATTGTTTGTGTGTGTCCTATTTGTAATATAATAAGCATAAATTATCGAAAATGCTACCTAAAAACTATTCCACGTGGAAATCTGGTAAATCTAACTAACTCCGAATTTCATTACATGATTTTCTACACTGAAACGCGTTTTCGATTTTAAGTTCTCTCATTTTTCTTTTGCAATTTTAATGTATTTTTTATTGCTGTCAGGTTAGTGGTTGACTGTCATCACACCTGATGGTAAACGACGATACAATCTAAAGATTGCCTCTACTATATAGCACCGTACCGGAACACAAATATCTGTGCTTGGTGGTACGTCTTTGTTGTTATCTAGCCTTTCATTAGTTCAGACTCAGGCATTAGAAAATGCAATTTCCTTAATTCACTCTACTGTACCCTAACCTGGATGAGCATTCACACCACTGAGCCAACGAGGCTTCAAAATAATTAACAAGTGCGTTGGTTAGCTAATACATTATATTAAAATGGCACAATTAATCGTGTTAGGGTTATATTAAATCAAATCAAATCAAAAATATCTTTATTCAAGTAGGCATATTACAGCACTTTTGAATCGTCAAATTTAATATTTTTTTCTCACACTCTGATTCTAATATACGTCTGATGATGGTATCCAACATCGGCTTAAAATCTAAAGTTACGAGGGTTCCTTCGCGCCCTGATCCGAGAAGAACCCACAACAAACTCAGTCGGGTATTTTTTTTTACTAGGTAATCTTGCAACTTGTAATACGCTTTTTCTATCAACTTTCTTTTAACAAAGACTTTGAATTTATTAATTGACATCTTTAGAATTATTATTTGAGACTTGAATTTGAGACAATCAACTATTGTTGAAGTATTAGATCGTTTATTGACTATTGCGGAGGTATCATTGTTGTTAGATTATATTTTGAAATAAGATTGTCTACTGAGTATTAAGAAGGTGTTTGTGTAATTTCTGTATATATGAGATATCCAGTATCTATTGACTCATCACGATATCTCGGGAACCATAAGGTCTAAGACATAAGGCTTGAAATTTGGTAGGAGTATTCCTTTTGGAGAGGAGAGGTCAACTAAGAATGTATTTTACGAATTTCCAACCGCAAGGGGTGTTGCGGACGGGAGCTGCGACCCTAGCGCATCGCCGGCGTCGACTAATTCTCATTGGTCAACGGCCGGCGATACCCCTCCCGCACCCGCGCTCGCCCTGTCTCCACTCGGAACGGCCGCATGTGCCTTACGGGTGGGAGATATGTATAAAAGGGCACTCCGTAGACTATTTCAAGAGAGCCATCAGTCTCTTATGGGATCAGACTCAACATCCGGTCTAGAAAGAGGAGGGCCAAACACGTCTTTGATGATCCAGACGAGCAGATTACTATTTACAACGCTTCTTACACTATCACACATACACAGCGTCTTTGCCCCCTCTATCTGACGCACCCCGGCCACAGCCCGGAGTCGCGGACCCATGGGCGTCTAGACTAAGCATCTGTCATTCCCTTTTCAGCAGCAGCAAATTGCTCTGTCAAAGCCAGTAGGGCTAACAGCAACTACACACACTTCGAAAAAAAAATTCGCTCATACATATTTGCCTTAGACTCCCGATCAAAGTAGATGCTTACGAATTATCATCTCCGAAGAACCAACCATCGAACCTTTGAACCTGGAAGTACCGAAGCCTGAACAACTGACGCCGAATCACTGAACCCTGAACACCCAAACATAGAACACCGAAGATCGGATTCCTTAGGAACCAAACCATCAAGATCAAAGCCCGAACTCTATACAGTCCATTAAACCCGGAGGGATCTTCCTGAATCTGAATCCCCAACAAGGGGGATTGCGGAGGTGTTAACTATTAACTCATTGGTAGGAATATTCCTTTTACCTAAATTAATGAAAATGCTACCCGAAAAACATTCCACCCAGACGAAGTCGCAGGTTTGTATTTAATAAGATGGTGCATTGACTTATTTTTAAATGGTTGCACCAATTAGCGGGGACACTAGCTTTCTTGTTGAGTGTGGGTAGTCATTGACGAATATTGGAAGAGAATACAGCTCTGAGAAATTTTTCATTATATTATTCGGCCTTCCCTTCATATCAGAAGTGACATGCTCGGAGTCAAAATTGTAGTTAAAGTATAGATTATATCAACAGTTATTTAAAAAGTGAACTTTATGAGACGAAACAATGACGGACAAGTCCTGTCAATCGCTAAGCTACCACAAGTCCTGGGGTTACATTCCCGGTAGGGCAGATTTACGAAATTGTTAACAACTTAGTTGTAAGAACGTCAGTCGTTATTTTCAGTAGCTATTTTTCGAAAACCAGTAACGACCTTCCGCGTAGTGCGCTGTATCATCGCTATCTTATCGCAGCCACGTATCTATTGCACCGTGTGCTGAATATAACAGAGACGTTGGTATTTACGATACACGAAAATGTTTATAAATCTGAGCTACCAGTGGACAGTATTTTCGGCTACAGACATAAAGTTCTGTTAAGATTTTCTTGTATTGTGTCGGTGTTCTCCACCGCCATACCTCGGAGAGCATTTGTGTACTATACCTTTTTTTTTCGCTGGGAAATACTTTTACGCACCCCTACCACGAGGACAGGGAGTGTGGGCTTCGCTGGCTTAGCTAGAATACTCACTAAAATCCAGCAACAACCTATTAACTTGAATTGGAGGAGTCAGAGGCTCCCTTGCACATTCGCTCTGACAATTCTCTGGCTTTCAAAAAGACGCCTCCAACCACTCGGCCTCCTTCTTCGAAGCATTTTCCCTTCAAAAGCATTTTCCCGTTCACTCTTCATTGCCTATTTCAATATAACAGCCTCACAGAAGAAGGAAACCGTATTCCATCTACTAACACGCAATGTTACTACATTGGTTTGGGTCTATACTCCAAAATCCCTCTCTCCTATCAGTGAGGAGGCCTGTGCCTAACAGTGGGACGTCAATGGTCTACTCCTTACCTTTACTACCACACTGCTTAATCGCAGACATATACATATAGCTGCATATACTCATCTATAATCCTATTTATAAATTGCAGTCGCTTTCGTAGGTTTGGTCGATTGCATAGATAAAATGTGGCAAATTTACTTAAGCATCAAATAGATATTATGACTATACTATATGACCCGCATAAAGCGAACTTTAATTATAAATTACGCATGTACGATTCACAAATAGAAACTAGTGTTATTGCTATTGAATTATAACTATGTTGTAATGTCACGTCGGATTTCATCTCTCTCTAGGCTTGTATTTTGTTTACGTGAATTATAAACGAGTATACTGAAGGACGCATTTCAATGTCTCCGCCGGTCCTCCTTCCTGTTACCCATAAATAATGAACTCGTATGAATAATCTGACAAATTGAGTTCGGATAACAATGCAAAAACAAACAGAATCCCGTTAAGTCTTAGCAGAGCGTCGTGTTTACATCTTGTATATAAAAGCTTTACAATGCGCCTAGAATATGGAGATACCAGAAATAAGCTACCTGTGCCATCATTGACCTTAGCTATCCTAGAAAATATTGTAAATACAGCGTCCTATATTTGCCCGACCGGGAATGGAAACTTAACAAGGGCAGACGGAGTGAACAGATGGCGAGTCCTTGAACCGAGTGGGAAGAGAAGCGACGTCAAAAAAGTTGATCGGCGGTAAACTGCACGTTTGTAACTCCGATCTCACGGTCTATATTAAACTGGAGCGGGCCTTAATTCGCAGAATTGGGTCGGCTTTCTGTCCGCCAAACAAAGGACCCGCTACAATCCAGATGAACAAGTCACCCCGTGAAATATGAAGCCGATATCCAGTGACTTGACATGAAAAGTGCTTACGTTTTTATTTTGAAGGGAAACTTGATGATTGATTGATTAGGGGGCGGGGCTAGAATGATGACTCACAGCATTCTTAACGCGAACAAACTGTAAATCCATTTTGTCTTTATGCCTCTTACCAAGTTAGTGCGTTTCCAAAGCTCACCGATGATAGGGATGTTGCGGACGGGAGCTGCAAGCCTAGTGCGTCGCCGGCAGTTCAGACGAATCCCTCCAGGTTCAGTGGTCTGTATTAATTCAGGTGCTTTGATCTTGCGAGTTCAGTTCGGCAGAATTCTGGTTCGATGGTCACAAGTTGCGCTTAGTACTGAGATCTACTCCGCTCGGGAGTCTAAGGCGAAATGTGTCCGATCGAACCATGGGAGTGTCCTTTTATACAAATCTCTCACCCGGTACGCATACACGCTCGTACCGAGCGAGAGATAGGGCGAGCGCAGGTGCTGAGGGGGGTATCGCCGGGGGTTGACCCGACCGCAACAAGGGAGTTGTAGCTTCCTTCTATGAAACTGTTATTTGACTGAAGGAGGCACATGACAGGCAGAGGGATTACGCCCCTTTACTACAGCTCACGAGGTTGGGAGGTAGGAGGTGTAAATTTCCTCTTTCTTAAGTTTTGCACGGGAATCTTCCGGAATGTCAAGGTAGATTGCGCCTACTGACCCTCTGGTACTCCACAAAAGGATGAGAAGGATATCGCTGGGTTTTAGTAGATATTCTGGTTCCACACTCCCGAAAAGATTATAGGTCTGATCGGAGTGCGTTTTATTTCCCAGCGTGAAAATAAGATACGGATTCCGTGTACCGTAGAGTGCGGTGAGTGAGATCGTCGAACGAAGTGGAAGAGGCTTCGTGGCGTCTCTTTACCATAGCATATTAATAAATAAATAAGGTGATACAACTGAGAATAGGTATTATTTTTGTGTGTGTATTTATAGCGCGCCACCCCGTTGCAAGTAAACAGGGAGCTTGTTAAAATGCAAATTAGTGTAATTATTGTCGGACTAGGACCGCGGCGTGGTGTTTGCGCGGAACGATACCGCTGTTACACGACCGCTGACGTAGCGATTCGTTAAACGGTGTGTTTAGTCGGTAAATATGATATGTTTATTTATCTTTCCTTGTTTATAGGCTTTTAATTGTGGTGGGGAACAGCGACGGCAAACGATGGTGGGGCGATCAGATCAGAGATTTGTCGTCCACCAAATTTCACACTAGTAAGAGAGATGCTGAACCGGAACAGCTTTACGCAAGTCATGCTCTCCACACTTAACCCTGATGCTAACCAGGATCCTCAGACATCAAGAACCGACCCGCGTTGTTCTTGATTCCGTTGATATTACCGAAACCCGTTATTACACATGTAATACGAATGTCAAATCTAATGGTGAATGGAAATCACTCAGTACGTGACTACGTCCCGAGAGAATATTAAATGTTCAATTTTAAGTCATTCTGGAGGCCACCGTCCATGTAGCGAGGCGGGGATTTGAAATTGGAGATGAATGGACTGTATAGACGGTTAGAAAGAAGGAAGAAGGCTAGTGGTCGCGTAAGGGATGACAGTGATGAAGGGGGAAGGAATCGCGTGCACGTACCTGGAGTATCGGGATCTCCTCCTACTTCTCGACGTAGGGCTGTGCACGGGCGTGGTTGCGGAGGCGAAAGCACTATCACAACACTACACAGCCAGCGGCTCACTTCCTCGATAGTTCTTGCGGTTCGTATATCTTCGAGAGGAAGACACGAGCGGATTTATTGCGAAGATATCAGCGGTAGGTGAAACACACCTTGTCGCGACGAAAGCGTAGACGACTATATGCACGCGAGGGAAAAGGTAGGGTACTTTTGGAAAAGGATGTCTTTACGCGGCATCATCAAAATATAAAAACCGCCAAAAGTGGCGTTACCACTGGTTAACATTTTTTGAGGTCTCGCAGTAAGTGACCGTTTTTCGTTTATATATGCGGATCCCAAAGGAATACAGGGAAATTCTTTCTTAATATGCTTCGTTCTCAATAAGCATCTATATTGTTATCGTAAGCCTATGTCATTTAAATCTATTCAGTAGTTTTGTTAGACTAACAGAGTTACTTTCGCAATTATAATATTAGTAAGGATTGCCTCTTTGTTAAAAGCCATTATTCCTACGAGAATTACATTCGTATGTTTCATTCAATGGATGAAACCCTTCTATAAACATTAACATCCATCAAGTTTTGTGTATATATAACAAGGAGCGAGTTAAATCGAGCCCCTATATCGTTGTCGCTGGAGTATAACTTTATAATGAGTGCAGCGGCTTAGCAGAAGGCTTAGCTTTCCGGTTGTTAACCACTACAATGGAGAACTGCGACGGTACATTGACGAAATTATATCAGAGCATCCCATGTTTTTGTTATATAATAATTTGCCACACCATTTTTCCTTACCAAATGCTAATACAAGGTGTTAGGAGACCGCTCCCGAAAACGAAAACAGACAATAGTACTAATGACGCCTTTATTTATTTTATTTATTTATTACTTATTGCACACAAAATGAAAAGATACAAAATATTAAAAAAGATAAAAACAAAAAATAAGGTAAAAATGTGTACAAAGGCGGCCTTATCGCTTGGAGCGATCTCCTCCAGACAACCTTTGAATTTTAGAAGCTTACTATATATTCATGGGGTAAGTGCAAAATCATAAAACATAATCCAGAAAAAAAAAAGAAACGATGGACTTATTGATAATATAACTACAAAATACATACTCGTACACGTACATAATAATGGAATGCCTTAATTAATCGCCTTTAATGATGGAATGGAAAAGAAATCGATCCTGATTTATGAAAAATCATATTTTTAAAACATTTTATTAGCATTATTTGCGCTCCATCATGTTAGTACAGCTAAAAGAAACGATAGTTTCATAAAAAATATGACGGCGCATCCGTCAAAGTCAGACGTCAAGTTGACTTTAGCTGTCAAAAGTCGGCGTAGCGAAGCGTTATTGTCGATGGTTGTGAGGGCGGCCATCTTGAATCTTGACAGTGTTGTTCGAGACGGCGTCCGCGCACCACGCTTGCGACGAATCGCTATGCATCCGAGAGATAGTTAAATCTAGTGTTTTAATTAAGTTGGTGTCGTGTTGAATTAGACTGTACATTGTTCATTGGACTGTGTATTTCGATTATTAAAACGTGTGCTGAGTTAAAAACTGTGATTGTAACACGTGATTATTCCGTTCACGCCCACCTGCTTACATTCCTGCTTTCCTATCTACACAAGATGAGTTCTGCTGAAGGCCCTCCTGCTCCTTTAAATACATTACGTGACCAAAACAAAAACAACAATCAAACACAATCACCTGACGCTCGGGTTAAGGACAGCACGCGGCCGCTGCCTGTGTGCGTGTCCAAGAAATGACGTTTTTATATACGCACACAAGTAACGTTCACGTCCAATCCTTGACCCTAACATCAGCTGATTATGTTTTTTACTGTTGGTTTTTCTTTACTACTATTATTTCTTTTCGTTTCCGGGAGCGGTCTCCTAACACCGTATAATAACGTAAGAAAACGTAGCCGTAAGCCTCAAAAGAACGAAAATAGCTTTATCATATCATTTTAACCACAAAATACTTCGTCGATTGCTCTAGGTCCCATATTTTATGACGAAACACAGAAGAAATGCTTCGAACAAATGTGCAGACTTTTTTTCTGTAAATTCACCGAAAAATTTTAGCTTACTGTAAAACTAAGTTTATCTATATTGCTTTCGTCAATCTTGAGGATAGCATTACGGTATAACAGAGACTTTCCAATTTATAAACGTTTTTCGCTTTGTTGAAAGGTGCGTATTTTGAGAATTACATTATAATATGGATAGCCGACTGAGCTTATTATGGGTCCCTCTTAAAACTGATAGTGAGTGGGTTTAGTATCCTAAACCCATTTTCACATGAGTATCCTTCTAACTAGGAAACGGTTCGGTTTGGGACACTTCAGTTAAATGTCACTGAACTCCTCCTAAAGACGGATATCTGATAAATAACGAATATACCCATATTTCCAAAAGGACATGATCTGCGCGAGTGGCATTGTCGAGAACAGTTATTATTCACAATATTAACTAAACTTCTTCTGCTTATAAAGTATAATTCAAACTTTTATTCTCATTTCAGACAGGCAGTTTATCACAAGTACTTCGGTGGGATTTCCAGGAATATATACTAAATTTCTATCTCAAAAGAAAATCTAAAATGCGGGTTAGTTTGCCTTTGCGTCGTACACGGACAAAGCGAGCAATGAAGATAGATTGGAATGTATTCACTAGCATTCGTTGCTACAGTCCTTTAAATCTAGTAATCGTGACTATTATTAAATAACTATTACAAAAGATAAATATTACATCGTAATTGTATGTTTGTTACTATACATACATAAATAGCAACATGCCTCATTCCCAGAGGGGAAGGCAGAGACCACGTCCACTTGCCACGATCCTTGCATATCTCCTTCGCATCTTTCGCTCTCATTAAACTTTTCATACAAGTTCGTCGATTAGAGTACTCTTGACCTGGTTCTTATTTGAAATGTCCTGGATTTGGTCCAGAAACGTTCGCCTTAACTTTCCCCTTTTCAACTTGCCCATTCACTCTGGTGATGTTTTTTGTCAGTCTCCTTTCATCCATTCTCTCTACGTGCCGAAACCACCTAAGCATACCTTTCTACATTTTAGTCAATATATATTCTTTTATACCACAACTTTCTCTTATTACATTATTTCTTACTTTGACACTCAGTTTCAATCTCTACGGCATTTATTTTACTTTTGTGATTCTTCTGCCATTCCCAACATTCACTACCATACATTAGTGTTGATACCAACATTCCTGCATGCACAGCCAGTCTAGCCCTTTGAGACACCATCTGGCTATTCATAAAGGCGTGCAGAGCACCATTTACCATATTCCCTGCAATAACTCTCCTTTCAATATCACTTTCACATGTTCCATCTTTTGTAAATTTAGATCCCAAGTATTCTTTCACCTCTTCCATTTCTTGGTACCAACACTCCTGCATGTACAGCCAGTCTGGCCCTTCTGGCCTTTTGGATTATGGACACCGCTACTGATGAAGTCGGCGGGATCCAATGTTTTCTCCGACATATACTTAAATAGTGGAGAGAATAAAAGTTTCTAGTTAAAGTGAGCTATTGTTTTTTATAATGGTTTGATCTATCAAAACTTCGTAAACGCCCCTAATAGAAATTGAGCATCCTGCGGGTTAACAAAGTTAGTCTGGACATGTCACGAACGAAGGAAGTTTCGACCTCGCTCACTAAACTGAACAATTGTTTACGTAACTCGTTTGGATGTGTTCAAATTGGCAATAGTTAAGTTTAGAGTTTCACGGTACGTCAATAACATTATGCTATCAAGCATCGTCTTTAATAATATCGTCGACGTCGTCGTCGCCTCAACCAATGGACATCCACTGCTGGACGTAGGTCTCACGTAATGACGTCCACAAGGCCCGATCTTGCGCTGCCTGGCTCCAGCGGCTACCGGCGACCCTCCTTATATCGTCGGTCCACCTTGTGGGGGATCCTACACTGCTTCGTCCGGTGCGGGGTCGCCTTTCCAGCACCTTCCGGCCTCAACGTAGGGCTATAACGTTTTGCTACGGTTCTCCTCATTTCTGATTTGATCGCGTAGAGAAACTCTGAGTATAGGCCTCTCCATCGCACGCTGATTGACTCTGGGCTTTCGAATGAGGCCCATAGTCAGCGACCACGTTTCCGATCCGTATTAGGTAAGCACTTAGGATAATTCGACGTAATCCGGTTAAGGAAGGTAGGGGGTGTTTTAGTTCATTTAAAATCAAATTAAAAAGTGATTAACCACTCATTATATATTAACAATAAAACAACAATAATCGGTCCGAATTTAAAAATACAAGACGAAAAACGATATCGAGTAATGATTACTTTCTACTAAAATGCTTTAAAAATTATAAATAACATTATAGTGCTTGGTTTACAGGTTATTTCAAAAGCATAACCGTTTTCTTAGTTCTGTTTGTTTGGTCATTTCAACTAAACTTTGCTTAAACCCCTGGACTGGTTTCGATGTTGTTGTTATAAAGAGTAACATAAGTTGACTCAATTATAAAGAAAGGCCAGGGGAATTATTGGCTAACTTTACAGAGAACAGCCAGTATATATCTAGATATATATGTCGGAGGGCAGATGTTTGTGGATCGCTGGCGCCATCTTTCGGAGTGGACAGAGTCAATAAGTGGCAGCCCGGCCCGTCTCTCGGCAGTTCTCTAGCGACGGTCGGCCGGAGTGGTCGACTATTGAAACTGTCGCGTTCCTAGCTATTATTGTTAATGAGTTTGTGTAAACCGATATCGGGAACATTAAGTGATTGAACATTATAATCATTACCCACGAACGCCCACAGAATAAGAAATTAAATAATGGATCCAATTAATAACGATATCTGCGGAGCACCCTACGCACCTGTGCTTTATGCTTCTCCTTTCTCTCTTATTCTCCGACATATATTAAATCGTTCGTTAGTCTCATTAAAACTCGAGAAAGGCTGCAGTGATTTGGCTAATTTTGGTTTGCAATTATTCATGGAAGTATAGCGAATGTTTAAAGGCTGAGTGAACATGAACAAAAACGCTTGCAATACAGTGAAAATAACAATTTCGCTTTCCCTTAGAAACTACGCCTACCTGACAAACAAATCGTTTAGAAATCGATTAAATTTAATAGTCGTTCAGAAATCAAATTGAATGTAAAAGAAGTCTATTTGAATCATTTGTTTTGAATGACGATTTTTTTTTATACAAATTCTTTTTAGGTTTAGGCTTAGGTTAAGTTTTGTCCAGATTTTTTAAAGTTGAAAATTTCTGCAAACTTTTTTTTACGGATTCTGAGGCGATAAAAAATTTGCAGGGTCAACTATTATAAGATGAATTACTCGGCCGGATGTCAACTACTCTATTATTGCCTCGGAAGCCACAATAAACGTTGTATTATCTAAATTGAATGCATTCGAGAATGCTTTTAATTCTTGCATATTATTCAGTGCAAGCTTCAACCATTTGCTATCCTTTACACAAAGAGCGGCCGAGCGCCGTGCTACCTTTGTGCAAGCCACTGAAATATGCTGAACTTGCTCAAATATTTTAGTCCGTCCGTTGATGAGCTCAAATATTTCAGACTGTAGGTATTAAACACTAACTGAATATTCTTGTTATAGAAAAATCTACAAAAGAAGAACGCAATGGGGTGAAGCTCGATAAAACTTCGCTATAGCTCAGTCTGATATTATAAAAAGTAGTACTGCCTCTTTGCATTATGGAGATCCCTAATATATATGTCGGAGGGCTGGTGTCTGTGTAACGCTGGCGCCATCTGTCTATCGGCGTAGGACAGAGTCAATAATGTTGGAACTGTCGCGTTCCAAGCTATTATTGTGAATGAGTTTGTGTAAATTGAACATTAAGTGATTGAACATTATAATCCGAGTTCTTTAATAAAGTGTTTGATTGCACCAACATTATCCACCAACGCCCACAATATAAGAAATCAAATTATGGATGCCATTAATGACGATGTCGGCGGAGAACCCTACGCCCCTATGCTTTATGCTTCCTTGTCTCTTATTCTCCGACATATATAAATGTCGGAGAAAATGAAGCATAGGGTTTCCTGCCGACATCGTCATTAGCGGGGTTCATAATTCAACCTCGAAACTGTGGGTCTCGGTGGGTAATGTTGGTGCAATTAATTAATTCAGATTATAATGACGAATCACTTAATATTCCCGATATCAATTATACAAACATATTAATAGTAATAGTTAGGAACGCGCGACAGTTTCAATAGTCGAACGGTCTGGCGGACCGTCACTCGTGAACGCCGTCGGCCTGTAACCCATTGATTCTGTCCAGCGCCGACAGATGGCGCCGGCATTCCGGAGTCTATTTGATTCCGACTTATAGATAAGGCAAAGTTTTGCCATCGATCTGTTATAAAGCTTGTTGAATAGCGAGCTCCATTTGCATTTTAATTGCGGCTTCAATCCTCCGAAAGCATCCCTCATATATTGCAGCTTAGTGTTTTTACGTTGACTTAGTATGTACTTTTGATGCTGATAGAGCCAGGATGCCGTCAGTTACTAACTGCAGCTCGTAGTGCTCGTAACATAAACAAATATATCCCAAGACATTCCACATCAATTCGCGTAAAACTTAACATCGAATTTACGTGTACTTTTCATCAATAGATAGAGTGAACCTTGAGGAATGTTTATGTATATAATTACTTAAGGGTTTGTGTAAAAAAAAGTCTGCAATTTCATATACCATATCTTAACGATAACTCATCTGCTTGTAACTCAAATAAATATATCCTTACAGATTATTAAACAGACTGATTGCTAATCTACAAAGCGGATTATCACGAATTTTTCATCAATAAATAGAGTAATTCTTAAGAAATATTTATGTATACCATTTCTTAAGGTTTTGCGTAAATTAGTTGATATATAAAAATTATTGTACCGGAAATTTAAAGCCACCTTAGAGCTTTCATCGAAAACGATGCCTAATCGCTGGAAAAACGCTACAAAGCAATGAATAGTGGGATTTTCATCTCACCTTGTATAGGTCTTCAAAAAGACCGCAATTGTATATACCAATCTCTTAAGGATAACTCGCTATATTCATTTTTATTTCTAGATATATATCGGCTGTTACATAGACGGGATTTGTCTGAACAACATAAGCTACGCTGATGACATGGTGCTGTTGAGTGCATCACCTTGTGGCCTGCGAAAACTCTTGGCTATATGTGAGGCTTACGTGGAAAGGCATGGGTTAAGTTATAATTGCAAGAAATGCGAAGTGATGGTTTTTGAGGCCGAAAGAAAACTGCCAAGGAATGTTCCACCTCTTTTGCTGAATGGGACAACCTTAAAAAGAGTATACCAATTTAAATATCTGGGACACATGTGAACTCCCGACCTCAAAGACGACACGGATATTGAACGGGAACGGAGAGCATTGTCAGTGACAGCCAACATGCTTGCTCGCAGGTTTGCACGATGCTCTGACATGCTAAAGATAACCTTGGTTAAGGCTTATTGCACGATTTTTTATACATGTAGCCTGTGGAGCAAATATACACGGAAAACGTACAATGCTCTCCATGTCCAGTACAATAACGCGTTTAGGGTGATGTTGGGGCTGCCTCGCTATTGTAGCGCATCAGGGATGTTCGCAGAAGCACGGGTTGATTGCTTCTATGCAACAATGCGAAAAAGATGTGGGTCCCTGGTACGTAGGCTGCGGAGCAGCAACAACAGCATCCTAAAATTAATTGGCAGCAGATCAGACTGCACTTATGTGAATCACTGTTGTGTCGTTTCTAATGGGATGGCATAACAGTGATTCTCGTAATTGAATTTAATTCTAATTTATGTTACTATCGCAGATAATAAGTAATGGTTACTAACGTGTATTATAGGTTTAAGGAATAAGTTAATGTTACTAACAAAATGAGTCTCAGTAACTTGAAATAAATGAATTATTATTCCACTCTAACACTCACGCCCGTTTACGAGAGAATATATATATTTATTATTAACTATAAATAAATTTATAATAATTACTTATATATACAAAAATATGGAATAGTACATATACCTACATAAACAATTACATAAATAAACATAACGGGCGGAGGATACACCCCGGCAGGGAGACCAAACGGCCGGGGGTCAGGGCTACAGGCTGAGAAACCGCCGGACTATCCTAGCCGAGTCCAGCAACACCGCTCTCTTATACACATCTAAGAGTTATTATACCGAAACCTCTCAAAATATTGTATTTCATAATAATAAAAAAAAACCTATATAATTGATACGCAATATTAAAATTCCTATTGACACGTGTGCTAGTGACATGTTATTTATCTCACTCCTACAAACATGTTGCACTACGGAAAGAGCGAGACAAATGTACGATAGTGTTTTCGTTTTACAAATGTACGACCGCATATGTCGCCTCATGGAAGAGCAACGGTACGTTCTGATAACTCTATTTCAAATTTCCATAAAATTGAAATGGGGTATTTTGGTATGTTCGTTAAGATCACAGGTAATTTAGCGCTGGAAAGGTTAACATACCTGCTAGGCTTAATCAGTTTAGCTGCTTGTGCCGGTGTCGCAAGCTCAGTAGGGAAGTACGTGGCGCCGTAGAAGTCTAATCCATTCTGCAGAAGTATGTTAGCCTCTTCAATGTTAGCGAGGGTCACACGGATGACACTAGAAGCTTCTTTTGGCACCATGCTGCTGACCAATTCCCCGTCGATGCTAGCGATTGCGCGTGGTGGATTCTTCTCTATAGGTTTCGGGGTGGACGTGCCTTGAAAACAGACAGATTTACTCAAGTAACTTCATAAGACAAGAAAGCAAACAACTTTTGAAGTAAAACTTCGTTATGCAAGGTAACATATTCGTGAGTACGAGTTTCTGTTAAGTCCAAAAATGGCAGTTAATAATTCGATAGAAATTATTGTAGATGAAATCAAACCTTAACTCACTGATTTATAGTATTTCAAATCAATCATCTGAAGATAACATAGACACCTGCCAGTGTTATAAGGCATCAGTTACTTATAACACTAACTGATATCTTGTAAATTATAAACCACTGTTCTGGCTATTTTGATATTTTTGTTACGTTAAAATGTACTTCCAAATCAAATCAAAAATATCTTTATTCTAGTAGGCCTATTACAGCACTTTATCGTCAAATATATATTTTTTTTGCACTGAATAATTGTAATGTACTGTCTGATGTCTGATGACTTCAAATCTAAAGTTTGGAGGGTTCCTTTGCGCCCTGTCCTGAGAACAGCCCACAACAAACTAAGTCGAGTATTTTGTATTTTTTTTACCATCATCATTGCAATATCATATTAGTTTAATAAATCTCAATTCAAATTAGAGCAATTCATTTACTCCCACGGGTTTCTATCGTCTAAATAATCTTGCAACTTATAAACTTGCTATAATTAATTTAGCAATCAGCTGTCCTTTAACAATGACTTTGAATTTATTAAACGACATTTCTGGCACTCTTTCTGAGAGTTTATTTTAAAAGCGTATACAGTTACCTTATAGAGAAGATTGTTTTAAAATAAAATTAACCAAAAAAGTATCAGTTTATCCACGTGGATAAACCCACATTTTTGTTATTTAAAATAATAAATAAATATTCAGTGAGTCTTATTTTATATATACGTAACTTTTTCTTGTAGTATCACGCGATTACTTTACAATCTCGTGGTTTTATGGAGAAGTCTAAACTTAGTGATTTAATTTCCTATAATTAATATTTTTGGAAAATTTTCTCATATTTTAACAGTTATTCTGTTATTAGGGTATCCAAAATACATTATTATAATCCCTAATGTTACATTTGATAATTGGTTTCTTAAAGGACACATTCTAAATTTTATGATAGTATGCCATTAAAACATTATCAAAACATAATTAACTAAAAGTAATTCATATTTGGCAGTAATCTATCAGGAAATCCAAATCTATAAACTTTATTATTACAACCTCTAATGAAATATTTACTTATAATACCTATTTATTCCTTTAAGGACATATTCTTAATTCCTTTAATGGCATTCCGTGCACCACAGTCCCAATAAATAGATTTAGTTCCCAATTATTATTAATTTATTTTATTTTACTTTGTATTTTATTTTAGTTTTATTAATATTTTAGTTATTGAAATTACTTAGATTTCTTGTAATTAGTTTATTTCATTTAACTGTGACTGTATCGTGTGTGACTGTAATGGGTATTTATCTGAGAAATAAAGATTATTATTCCACTTTAACACTCACGCCCGTTTACAAAAGAATATATATATTTATTATTATATATAAATAAATTTATAATAAATACTTGTATACATAAATATGAAATAATACATATATCTACATAAACAATTACATAAATACATATAAGGGGCGGAGGATACACCCCGGCAGGGAGACCAAACGGCCGGGGGTCAGGGCTACAGGCTGAGAAACCGCCGGACTATCCTAGCCGAGTCCAGCAACACCGCCTTTTGCATCCTTGCTGCGAGCGAACTGCTCCGGAACCCCAGTCGTCTCAGATGATGAGCGAGACTGACTGGGATCAGACCATTCGCAGATATTACGATTGGGATGGTTTCAGTGGATCCCACTCCCCACATGGCGNTTATACGGTTTACCTAAAATTCACAAAGAGGGAGTACCATTACGCCCTATTGTAAGCCAAATTGACTCCCCAACATATGAACTCGCAAAACATCTTACGAGAATTTTACAGCCATTAGTGGGGCACACGTCATCGTATATTAAGGATTCTCGACATTTCGTTCAATTACTACGTGATATGAGACTTACAGAACATGAATGCATGGTAAGCTTCGATGTGGAATCACTTTTCACCAACGTACCGGTAAGCGACTGTCTGGAGGTAATAAAAAACAAATTGCAGAGCAACAACATCCCCGTAGAGTACATAACACTAATTAAACACTGCTTGGAGTCCAACTTCTTTCTCTTCAAGGGCGAATATTACCTCCAGATAGATGGCGTTGCTATGGGAAGTCCGGTCGCTCCAGTTGTCGCGAATTTATGGATGGAATATTTCGAAGACCGAGCCATCTCCACTGCACCCAGCCAAGTTAAGTTTTGGAAACGGTACGTTGATGATGTATTTGCGGTGCTTCAAGGAGGTAAGCAAGAAGTTGACCAATACCTGGAACACCTGAATAGCATTCATCATAAAATAGCCTTCACGTACGAAATGGAGAAACACAGAAGCATGTCTTTCCTGGATGTACATATATATTTAACATCTGATGGCAATTTTGGTCATTCGGTATATAGAAAACCCACACATACGGACAGATATTTACATGGTTCGTCTCATCATCATCCACGTCACCTTGCCTCGGTCGGGACAGCATTGATCAGTCGAGCTCACGATTTATGTGATGATCTAACTGTTCAGGACGAGTTAACCCATGTAAGAGAGGTGTTACGTCGGAATGGACATAGATCCCCAAAACCCGTCAGCAAGCAGAGACACCATAAACGACCTTTGGAGGTAGAAAGGCCAAAGGCCTATTTACCCTTTGTAAAGGGAGTGACGGACAGAATAGGCAGGCTACTGCGAAACGATTATAGCATCAAAACTGTCTTCACTCCCTTACAAAGGATTATAAACATGGTAAGATCTCCGAAGGATCGTTTACCGTATCAATGTCCGGGCGTTTACAAAATTGACTGCAGCTGTGGAAGCTCTTATATTGGGCAAACGAAGCGTTCCATAGCAACTCGTGTGTCAGAACACATAAATGCTGTCAAGCACAACGACATACAAAAATCTGCGATCGCGGAGCACATTTTGCAGCAGGGAACTCAACACTGGATAGAACTTCATAACCCGAAAGTTCTTTCCACGGACCGCCATTATATGCCGAGATTAGTTCGCGAGGCCATTGAAATTAAAAAATATCCTAATTTCAATCGTGAAGATGGTTTTAAGCTGGCTGATACGTGGAATCCAGTGGTGAAGCTATGCCAAATGAACAAACGACGCAATTTTTCAAAATTAAAACGTGACGTTGTGAGTGTAGTATGCCGACAAATGGATGTGGGTGCCGTGAAAAATAAAAGAATCAGACGTAGGGTAGACAGATTCTGCCCTTGACAGCTTGACACAACCGACCACAGCAGTATCGTCGTGACCACGATCCATGCAACTGGGTCGAAATATCGGCAAAATTAAAAATAAAATCGCCATCGTGATATGTACCCGTTCAAATAGTCAATATGTTAATAAACCACGAAAATTTAAGTTTAAAACAATACACATTAAGCCTTAAAAAGCCTTTAAAATTGTCCGAGTTGAAACAGAACTATCGTATCATGTCAACTAGTAGTTGACAGAGGTAATCTAAGAATTAATATTAGTAAGGATAATATAATGAAACTTATCCTACGTTCCAAGTCGGAAAAATCCAGTACAAGGGAAAGAAACGTGAGCATATATATAGTATGTAAAATAGCAGTCCATTAGCGTCCCACTGCTGGGCACATGCCTCCTCACTCCTAGGAGCGAGGGTTTTTAGAGCATAGACCCACCACGCTGCTCCACTGCGGATTTGAAGGCATAGTACTCAAGTGCACTCTCTTTTCCTTCACTCTCGTAGTCCGACACGACCGTAGAGAGATCAGGCGCAGGACCGACGGCTCAACGTGCTCTCCGAGGCACGGGGATGGATCACACCGCCAACTTCCTAACTTCGGGCAAATATTGAGAAAATCTTAATAGAAAATTCAATATTGATTTTTGAATTGGCCCGACCTGGTACTCGAACTCAGGACCTCATGTCTGTAGTCGAACATTCTAACCAGTAGACCAATGAGGCAGCATATATATAAAACGTATAAAATTTTATGTTCTCATTTCTTATTAAAGTATCAAATGTTTATATTTTTTCTGCATTCTTTTGTTAAAGATCAAAGCACCTTTGTGTATTTGTTATCGTGCAATGAACTATGATCGAATATTTACCTCAGGGTATTAATAAATCTTCATGTATAAAAAACAAGGCGCCCGCGGGTATTACGGAAAAAAGGAAAATAAATAATAATCAATCTAGACGTCCGCTGCCATCATGGATACTACACTAGAGAAATGCCTGGTTCCGTTTCCCGTTATGATAAGTTTAGCAAACTATTTAATTTTTAAGGACATATTAATATATTTGTAAGTCTGTTTTGAAGGCGGTTCTTTTTTTGTTAAAATTTTTATTTATTTTATTGCAATACAGCAACAAACGTAGGCTCATTGCTATTTGATTACAGACACTTATATTTTCTGCCTTAAACCGCACCCTTACTGTAAGTCATTGAGGAGATCCATTGATCTTCATATTTAACTACGACTAGCACTTGATCATACCGAAGTTACGGAAGGCAACTTAAATATCTGGATAGCTTATAGAAGATTCTACGGAATATCGTTAATTTGCTCCTAAGAATTGAAGAGTTCCGTCAATTTGGCATGGATTCCATCATCAGAACCTAACCAAACTATCACAAAATAACCCTTGAAGTATATCCTTTCTAATAAAAAAAGAATCATCGAAATCGGTTGGCGTGATCTTAAGTTATTCGTTCATTTGTCGCGCACATGCTTATGCAAATTTTAGACTTATCCGGTTTTGTCATGAATGCCATCATCAGAACTGATTTAAAAAAAAACGGGACCCTATGACGAGCACCACCTTTCATTTAAAAAAAAATTATCAAGATCGGCCCACCCAGTGGGGTGATATGAGGTAACAAACATAATTTTAAAAAAATACAGACGAATTGAAAACCTCCTCCTTTTTTTGAAGTCTGTTAAAAATCTAATATCATGACGCAAACATATTTTAAGTTGTCATATCGCCCTTTATCAAATATTTCACCACAGTGCATTTATTCGTTAGTTAAGATTTTGCTAAATCAATTTCATTGTACTTGTTTCGACGACGACTATAATGGTCAATTTAAATACTTTCCAATCGTGAAACAAAAGTGGCGAACGGAGCCGGAAATAAGTCAAAGAAGTATTGCATTAATTTCGTTCTTTAAATAAACATCGAATCACAACATATGCAAGGATTAGATATAAAAATGGATTTTAATGTACAGTTTGTAAGCGAAGTGAAGTATATTACAACTGATCGGAGGTTATTGAGCTATGAGACCGGCATCACAATTACAGGCAGACAGACTGGGAATTATGCACATCGGCTCCTTCATTAACGAACCGTTATAACGAGCTGGGGTTCGCTAACGGCGGCGAAAGGTGACTATGTTCGACGCGATTTCCGCTTTTTTTTCTTTTGATAGGAAATTCGTAGCTCGCTAAATTAGTAAATACTTGTTCACATTTGCCACTAATAATAAAATGTTGCCATTATGCTTGTATCGAAAGTTTGTACTTTCGGCGCTATATTGAGTGACGAAAGTGAAATTAAATAAATCCGTAAGTATGGGCGCATTCCTCAAATTGTCGACGCCTTGCGCTTCTTTACTATGCCAAAATGTTTGGCAATTTGTATTGCTGCGCCGTCTAAATTTATAACTCACTTTTTCATTTAATTCATCTTACGATTCTATAAAACTTATTTTCATAAATTTAAAGTTTCGCATAATATTGTTCTATATTTCATATCTAAACTTATTTTTAAGCTTGACGCCGCACAGATTATGTTAAATGACTGACAGTCGAATCGGACTTGACATATTTGGGGTTGACAGGTGACATAACACCGAGCGCCAGGGAGGCGGCCATTCTTGGTTCGGATTTTGTAGAGTGCACACGCGCGCACGTGTTCTATTTTAAATCTAGCTGTACATAATTAAACATTTAAAATTATAAGCGTTGATTTATTATAGTGAAATGAATAAAGAAGGCACTAATAGTATCGTGGGATATTCTATTGAAATAATCGACGTTGATCTCCTCGCCCGACTACCCACATCATGGCATATAAAATTCAAGACTAACGCCACATCCGAGGATGCGCCTTTAAACTACAATATAGTTTGTGTTTGAAAGGTGTCATAAATAAATGAGTAAACAACTCGTTGTTTAGTTACGTAGTCGAAGCCTGCGAGCTATTGATTCAATGTATAACTTTATTTCATATTATTGTAACTGACAACACTGAGATTACCGGCTAAAGGTTGGCCGTGCTGCGACTGGCAACACTGTAGCTACCGTAAAGATTTAGATTGCCTGTATTGATTAGTTGTGTACCAACCTACAGAACATCATGGCGGGTTAAGAGGGGTATATAAACGCCTGCAAATTAAACTGGTCATTCATTCGTATATTCAGTGATAATAGTGACAGTGAAAGTAGTAGTGCAAGTAAGTGTTAAATAACAGTGCTAGTGCGACCATCAGTTGCTATTACTGAGTTAAGTTGATTTGGGTAATCTCAATTAAACTAAATAACTGGTTTGATTATAAATTGGAATTATTCCTGTAGTATTGTAATGTTCTACGTAATCACTTGTAATTATAATTTACTGTAATTGTGATTTTAGTACAAATATTAAATTGATGTATTTACTTCACCTGGTGTATTAGTTCATTTCCCGTTATTTTATTTTAAACTTTATTACTTGCGAAATAGTATAAGCACCACGGGACGAAAGTATGACATTTCCACCCGCGTTTTTATCACGAAAATTGTCATACTTTCAAATGAGTAAAGTCTACTACTTATTTCAGGTTATACTTACGTAGTCAGGTCTGAAAGCGTTTCGTAATAACTCGTGACGAATGAAGGTAGGATGACAAAAACTTTTTCATATTCAACTTGTTCGTGATTTATTAGGATAATGACAGAACAAAATGGATGCTGACGAGGTAAAAGCGTTGAAAACCTTCTTGAATATATCAAAATTTTGCTATTTTTTAAATTCGTTTAGTGATCTATCTAGATGAAAACGAGTTAACCCGGGAAGAGGTAATTTATTTTTTGCGTGGCGACATATTTTTGGTGGTAACTACCGAATCCAAAACCCAAAACCCAGGGCTTCTGCTAGAGATGCACGTATTCGCATCACTGCACCAGCAAGATGGTTAAATCAGAGTTATATTATTATTTGAGACAATCAACTATTGTTGAAGTATAATATTGTATATTGACTATTAACGAAGTATAAGTGTTCGCGCACGATGTTATCTTTGCTCTGTGGGCATGGCGCGATATGGTCTGTCAAGATCTGTTATCTGTGGTGTAAGAATCCTTTGGAAAAAGGTAAAACTCGGAAGCGCTTTGAGGACGGCCGCGGTCTAGGGCCGTCGCGGGATTTTGAGTTTTGTGCGGAAGGAAGTGCGGGATCCCACGCGTCTTTTAGTTCGGGGGAATAGATGATATCCTCGACGCGTTGGACGCAATAGACTTCCCTCCATTGGGGCCAGGGAACGGAAGAGTAAACCAGCGTCGCCGACCACGGACATCCGCGTCGCTTTGGCAGGTTACATGCTCTATACATCCCACAACTACACTTTACAGTACACACATTCACGTGAACAGACACCTGCCGGAGTCGACGCCTTCGAGGAGAGGGGCGCCTGGACTCGAGGTAGGTGAGAGTTCCCTACGAGCCGTTCGGCACCTCTCGAATCTCTTTTAAAATCATCTCCTCCCGCCGTCCAAGGTGACCGAGATTACCGCACGCCATCATGGGCCTGGCGATCTTGGTAGTCTCCGCGACACGGTCACGGACGGCGTGAACAATAAGGGTTTTTGCGATTATATTAAAAAAAAAAAAGATTGTGTAATGCCGTGGCGCTGCCGCCGTCGGAAGATATGCCGACCCAAGCCGAAGCCAAAACGCGATCTTTCTTCGCGCCACCGAGTGACGTCACGATTGCTATACAGCCACGGACACGGCATTATGAGGATCATTCTCTGCTGGCCACCGGGACGAGTGGAAACTCTGCTCAATTAGTGCCAGAGATTTAACAATCAGTTAATTGTAACCATTGTCTATCAATAATAAATAAATCAATAACGAGTGTAGCAGTTACTTCTATCGGCTTCTCGTTTCAGTTGTCAATTGAGTATTATGGCTGTCTGTGTAATATTTAATAAGATGACGCATCGACTTAATTTTTAAATGGTAACACCAATTGGGGCGAATACTTGTTTTCTTGTTGAGTGTGGGTAATTGGAGAGTGAGTTGTTGACGAATATTGGAAGAGAATACAGCTCTTGGAAATTGTTCCTTATGCGGCCTCGCTGGCGCAGTGGTGCGAGTATTCGCTTTGCTAGCGGAAGTCCCGGGTTCGAATACCGGTAGTACGAATTTAGGAAATTGTATTTTGTAATTTGTCTAAGTCTGGACTGGTGGGAGGACCACCCTACCAGCAAAAACGTACCGCCAAACAAAGAGATTTGTGTTCCGGTACGATGCTGTGTAGAAACCGTAAGGGGGTATATCGCCTCTTAACAGATTAGCGCGCTTCCATCTTAGACTGTATCATCACTTACCATCAGGTGAGATCACAGTCAAACACTAATCTGTCAGCTATAAAAAAAGGCTCTCCCGTCATATCAGAAGGGAAAGATTATATACATCGTGATTGAAGAAGTCACGGTTAGGTTTATGAGAAAAAAAAACGACAGAAAAGTCGCTTCAAATCTTATGTTTAAAATGAAATTTTTTATTACATCGATAAGCAGCGATCAGAAATCTTTTTTATTACTGACAGGTTAACACTTGACAGTGGTAAGTGATGATCACTCTAAAATTGAAGCGAAACCACTTATTCTTTTAACACAGCATCGTCCCGGAACACAATTTTTTGCTTGGTGATACATCTATGCTAGGACGGTATGTAGCCATTACCGAAGCCTCCCAGTCCAGACTATAATAAATTAGTACCCCGGTCCTTTGCTAACAAAGTGGGTGTTCGCACCACTGCACTGAGCGAGGTCGAGAGCTACACCGAAGAAGTAATGCTAAATAATTTGCTAGAAAATGAAGCAAGATGCCCTCTCCGTTCTTTTAAATTGGTTTTATTTACTAGTTGGGTGCTTTTTAAAATGCATTGCGTGTCCAACGCGACTGTAATGTGTTTGCAACAAGTTGCCGTGTTCGGAGTCGCCTCCCTGCTTCAGGAACGTGGTTGAAATGAACAAACGACACTATTTGATCAAACCTTCTATATATATGTCGGAGTGCAAGAGTCTGTGGATCGCTGGTCCGTGTGTAATAGTCTGTGGAACGCTGGCGCCATCTTTGCGTCAATAAGTGGCAGTCCGGCCCGTCTCTCGGCAGTTCTCTAGCGGCGGTCGGCCGGAGTGGTCGACTATTGAAACTGTCGCGCTCCTAGCTATTAGTATTAATGAGTTTGTGTAAATTGATATCGGGAACATTAAGTGATTGAACATTATAAACAGATTTAATTAATAAAGTGTTTGATTGCACCAACAATACCCATGAACGCCCACAGAATAAGAAATTAAATAATGGATCCAATTAATAACGATGTCGGCGGAGAACTCTACGCCCCTGTCCTTTATGTTTCTCTCTTATTCTCCGACATATATAAAACTAGTAGTGAGCTATGATTGCACATACACATGTATCAGAGCGTACACGTGTAGATGGTGAAATTTCTTAGGCTCATATTGTATTAAATTCTATAATAAATTATTTGAAATACATGTCATTACATACTTTATATACAGGATGGGGCAAAAGTCCCGCTACCATTTTAATTGTCTGTAACTTTGTTCAAAGAAAAGACTAGTAAGTTTGGTTTTCATTAAACGTTTATTTGGTCTTTACATTTAATGAAACATCCTCTTAAAACAACTGTATGAACCAAGGTGTTGAAGTTACTGTCAAACGGTACCAAGACATGATTCGAAATATCCTTGGCGATTTAGCATGGCCAGCCAGATCTTCGAATTTAACAGCATCAGACATTCCTTATCGGGTTCTTAACATGTTATGTAAGTTGCATAGCGAATCGCGGTCACCATTTAGCCGATATGATTTTCCAATTATAAGGAAAAAAATGGAAAGACCTAATAAACTTTTCACGAAAACCTTTGACTTACGTGTCTTTTCATTGAACAAAGTTATAGGTAGTTAAAATAGTAGCGGGTTTTTTGCCCCATCATCGTAACGCATAACGAAAGTTTGTGTCATAATGTTACACTATAGACAGATGTTGGGATTTATTGAGTAATATAGAGATGGACGTCTTCCTACACCGGACGACGCAGAGTAGGAAGACCCCCCAGACCGACCGACGACATAAGGAGGGTCGTCGGTAGCCGCTGGAGCCAGGCGCCGTAAGATCGCGCCTTGTGGGCATCATTTCGTGACACCTATGTCCAGCAGTGGACGTCCATCGGTTGAAGCGACGACGACGACGTGGCAACACTTAAAAGTACCAAATGCATTGTGCAATATTACGAAATGTTATACAATACGAGCGGAATAATTGTATGAGATAGTCTTCCGAACTATGTCTCGTGAAGTAGTTGTTTCAAGAGAAGTAATGCTAAATTGTATAAATTCAAATATAAGCATGTTCTGTATATTGAAATACAGAGAATAAAAGTTGTAGTTAATGCGAGTTTGGTGTTCTTCTAATAATAAGTTTCATTTCGAAAAAAATACTGAAGCAAGCTAATATTTTCATTAGGAGCAAATTTATTACCCCGATTCCCAGAAAACATATTTTAATTCAACCAGCGGCGCATGAAAGCAGTTGTTTCTAGTTGGAAAGCATCGCAAGTTGGTGGTTCTCTGCGCTACGAACTTCGTAGACGTCTACGATGATCAGAATCCAACTATAGCGAAAGTTCATTTACGGTTCGCCGGATTGAATATTATACATACTGGCATTTGCCTGCGGGTTCGTCTTACGAGAGTTAGTTCCGAGATAATTATTTAAGTAATTATAAACAAATTTTATAAGGTATCAATTTTGTTTTAACTTGGTAATCTGTACGAGGTATGACAATTAAGCAATGAGATTGATTTTATTGCCCCGCTTGTGGTAAACCTGTGACCTTGAAATTCCCTTTGTCTTTTTCCGGCATCCCTCCCCTCTCCATTGATATGTGTACCATCGCTTTAGCTTGTTTAGTTCGCCTGCTGCGTCAAGTTGAGTAGACTTGTGTTTGTAGTGCTCGTCACGAAAATGGAAAAACGAAATCAAGAGCAACGCGTCGCGATAAAATTTTGCGCCAGATTGGGCGAAACAGCTTCGGAAACGTACGCTAAAATTGTAAAAGTGTATGGTGATAGTGCTCTTAGTCGTGCCCATGTGTTTCGATGGCACAAAGAGTTTAGGGAGGGGCGTGAAAACATGGAAGACGAGGCGCGGAGTGGGAGACCAGTCGAGGTGCGAACTGATGCGAATGAGCAGCGTGTTCGCGCATTAATCCGTGAAGATCGGCGTTTAACAGTTCGAAAGTTGACCTCGGAACTGAGTATGAACCGTGAAACAGGCAGACAAATTTTAACCGACGATTTTGGGATGAAAAAGTTATGCGCGAAGATGGTTCCAAGGAACCTTTCTGAGGAGCAAAAGCAGTATCGAATGACCGTCGCAGAAGACTTGTTTGGAACAAGCGGAACACGACCCCACGATGCTTGATCGTATAAACTCAATAAGCAAATAATGTCAGTGGAGATGACTTTGCCTCAGCAGAAATAGCCCTGTGCTGTTGTTTTTCTTGCCCTTATCCCACTTCACTCTATCCGCTGTCATTTCTACATTCACACCTCTTACATACATATCCTCTTTCACACAGTTCATCCACACTTTTTTTGGCCGCCGTCTCCTGGCCCTGCCGCTTACCATCATATTTAGGACTCAGTTGCATACCTGACTATCCTCCCTTGTCATGACATGTCCATACCAGGATAGCCTTCCACTCCTTAACTTCTCGGTCACTGGTGGTACTTTCACACTCCCATTAATGTACACATTCTTAATCTTATCTAATTTTGTCACTCCACACACCCATCTTAACATTCGCATCTCCGCTGCATGCAATTGCCTTTCATTCTTCCCTTTGGTGGCCCAGCACTCTGATCCGTAGAGAATGACAGGTCTTACGAACGTCTTATAAATTTTCCCCTTTAGTTTAAGGGCATTCTTGCATATCAAATTGTATCCGAGAGCTGTCTCCACATCATCCAACCTGCATTTATCCTGCTAGTAACATCTCGGTCAATGCCGCCGTCGTTTTGGAAGATAGAGCCGAGGTAACGGAAATCGGAGTAAACTCGAAGGGAAACACCATCTAAGACAATCGAAGAAAAACTGGTTGGATCCCCGAAATCACAGAACAGATGTAATGTGCTATTATCATAAATTATGGCAGATTCTTGCGGATAGCGTTGGAACACTAAAAAAAGTAAGGTAAGTAGCAGCCCAATAACGTCCCACTGCTGGGCACAGGCCTCACTTAAAGAAGAGAGGGTTTTTAGAGTATATAAAATGAATATTTTGTATTGTTACTTTTGTTTCCTTCGAAATGGCTTGTTTTTAGTTTATATATATTATGGATGCTGTGGGAACCAGTATGTGGGTTTCCAGTTATTATGTTTTTTTATGAATGCTTCATATTTTGCGTATTGTTATTGTAACCTGATACAGATATTTGGGTAACCACACTGATAGCTGGATAGAACATATTACATACATACTTTCCTCTTTATAATACTACATTAAAAAACATTAAAATCTATTTTCTCAACTTTGTCTTGTGTACTTCTAAAGATACCCAGTCTTTTAGAGAGGTTATGTAGGATTATAACACATAAATTTGGTCTATGTGTACTACGAGGTAAGGTTTCATGATTGACGCAATTTAGACTTCTGATTTTTATGTTTTTATCAATAAAACTAATTTCAAATATTAATAGGACAACAGCGATATTGGAAAATAAAGTACTAAAAGCTGGTTGGAGCGACAGCGCAGAGGAGACCACCGTCCATGTAGCGGGGAGGGATTTGGAATAGAGAGAGTGGACTGTATATAGGCGGTTTAGAAAGGAGTTGGCTAGTGGCCGTGAAAGGGGTGACAGTGATGAAGGGGACAGGAATCGCGTGCACGTACCTGGAGTGTCGGGGTCTTCTACTCCTTCCCGAAATAGGGCTGTGCATGGGCGTGGTTGCGGCGGCGAAAAACACTATCACAACACTACACGGCTCACTTCCTCGATAGTTCTTGCGGTTCGTATAACTTCAAGACAAGGATACGAGCGGATTTATAGCGGAGATATCAGCGGTAGGCGAAACACACCTTGTCGCGGCGAAAGCGTTGGCGAGTATATGCACGCGAGGGATAAGGTAGGGTACTTTGGGAAAAGATGAAGTTACGCGGTACTATGAAAATATAAAAACTTTACTACCGCCAAAAGTGGCGTCACCACTGGTAGTAATATTTATGACCCGTGGCGATTTAAGCAATTTTGCTAAAATAACTAAATAACGAGTCCAAATTTTCCTACACACTGACCTTCGAGTAGTGAAAAGCAGCTGATATTAAAGCGAGTCTAAAACAGACCAGCGAGAAACTGTTTCCAACTTCCGTTGTAAAGCCTTGCACACGATATAATATTAATATTTCAGCGCCTTAAAAGCTATTGTACGTGTTCGTACGAGGGTGCCGTGATTAAGCAGAATTTGGGAGCAGAGAAACGCAATTGTACTCAAGTCATTCTATAGTTTTACGTAGTTGTACATATTTGGCTAGATTTTGTTAACAAAGCTTATCTATTTTGATATTTTACTTCGAGACAATGATGGTTTTTGAAGTTAAAACTTCTATATGCACGCTTGGCTTGGGGAGTAAGCTAGTAAAATGTCGAGAGCGTAATAAAAAGTGTGATCGGGTGAAGCGAACGGAAGTTGTGACGGAGTTATAAATTAGTGAAGATAGAAAGAGAGAGATATACGTTTTTCGGTTAATCCAAGCATACGGTTAACCCAACTTTTTCAATTAATCCTGCAGAAATTTACAAGTCCAAGAATGATTTAATTTTATAGTAAACTAAAAATACTACAAAATTATTTTAATTCTGAAGTATTGTTTACTGCATTTTTCTTATTTATTGGAAAGTAAAAGTGTTAGAAGTGAATTGTAGTACCATTTTTCATTTGTAGTGAACTAAAAATATTTATATTTTGGAGTATTTTTCGATTTACCTTAAAATAAAACGGTCGTAAATTGTATTGCATTTATTTGTGCAAAAGCTTAAGTGGTGGATTTTAGTAAAATAAAAATACACACTTAAGTTTTACACTATATAAACTTGTTACGGAAACGGTTAGGAAAAGTATAGAACAACGTATACGATATATAATGGAATGGTTCCACTTGAAAAGCTCTATAAAAGACGAAGTTACACGAGAAACGATAGTCTTTTATAAGTTGCACATGCCTAACTATAGATTGAGATCGCATTGTAAGCCATCCTCAAGACGAAGGCACATAAAAAACTTGAATTAACATTTATTGTGACAAAAATAGAGATATTTTTATTACAACGCCTAACTGAAGCAAGCGCTAAGCAAAGGTATAAATTATGTGAATAAATTCCAAGTTAGCAGCGTCATTTCAAATGGAAAATATTGCGTCCCAAGCCTTACGGAGCTTGGAGAAACAATACGTCAGATGATATAACAACTCCCTTTCAGCCGTCGACTGCAAACAGAACATTCCGCGGCCTTGTCCTTATATAACGTTGCAAATAATAATAAAGACGCGACAGTTTAGTTGAACATGACAATCGGCGAGAAGGGTTCGACTGCGACGTGAAACACTGACGTAAGGGCTACGGGAAAACCTGAATATAATAGTCCAAATAAGTTTATCACCTACTGGCGGTGGGCCAAGGGTACAATAGCTTTTTATTGCGAACATGTATGTAGCGCTTAACTGAGATCTCACCTGGTTTTAAGTGATGGTACAGTCCAAGATATAAGGGCACTAACCGTTAAGATTTCCACAAAACTTTGTACCGAAAGGCCATCTTGGTTCAGTAGTGACAAGGCAATTCTCATACAAGGAAGTCGCGGTTTGGAATTCTCATTCAAGAAAGTCGCGATTTCGAATCTACAGCAAGTACCACTAAGGAAGTCGCAGTTTCGAATCCACAGCAGGCACCAATAAGTCGCGCTTTCGAATCCACAGCAGGCACCACTAAGTCGCGGTTTCGAATCCACAGCAGGCACCACTAAGGAAGTCGCGGTTTCGAATCCACAGCAGGCACCACTAAGGAAGTCGCAGTTTCGAATCCACAGCAGGCACCGATAAGCCGCGATTTAGAATCCACAGCAGGCACCACTAAGGAAGTCGCGGTTTCGAATCCACAGCAGACACCACTAAGCCGCGGTTTCGAATCCACAACAAGCACCAATAAGTCGCGGTTTCGAATCCATAGCAGGCACCAGTAAGTTTATCTTTAGAATATGAAACTCACGTGTTTGATTATCTTTACTATTATAAATGCGAAAGTAATGTTGTCTGTTTATCGCATTTTCACACCAAAGCTACTGAACCAGATCAAGTCTAAAGCCTGGGAAAGGACATAGGCTACTTTTAAAAAGGATTATAAGGGATAGAAGATTCGTCTTTTTTAGAGCTAGAAACTAATTCTTTAGACTGTTCGATGGAAATAAATGTGGCATTCAATGGTTTTTAAAGATTTACCCTCAAGAGTCTAAAATAACAATCCTTACTTAAATTAAAAATGCGAAAGTTCCACAACAAAACTACTGCAGCGATTTAAAGGACATTTGGTACATAATCTAGAGTCTAGAGCCTCAGACAAGGTAATAATTTAAATTTTATTGCTAATATTATCTGTATGTATCGATTGACATTTGATAATATGTAATTGTAGATATAATTTATACTATTAGTGTATAGTTTCTCATAAACGGCTAAGGCAGAGGACGCTCTTGCGTTTGGCTTACATCGTCGCAATTTTAAGTCATAACTTTTTTTTTATAAACAACTGTTATATTATGCAAAGATTGTTCTGCCGAATACAAAACTCAAAGGCTGAAGACTGGGTGCGTAATGGTACGAGAGAATTTCATAACGTCACGTCGCGAATTTATGCCTAAAGCTCCGCAGGCAAAGTGTAATAATACAATTTATCACTTGTCTGAAATTGCATATTTTTTATTATAACTGTTAGGGTTTATAATCACAGCTCTTCCAGATTCGGTAGACTCTGTATATTGTTCTAGTATAGGATCATTATGGCAGAGACCCTGGAAGATCTCAATGCAATGCTCGATGACCTCAGCAGAACTTCTCAACAGGTGGGCTCGGGAAACTCCGTAAGATGTTTTCGTCTAATATCCCTCAGTGCCTGAAGATTAAAGTCTTCGAACAGTGCATGTTACAGTGCTCACGGATCGGAAATGTGGTCGCTAAGTATGGGCCTTATTCGAAAGCTCAGAGTCAGTCAGCGTGCGATGGAGAGGGCTACGCTCGGTGTTTCTCTATCAAATCAGAAATGAAGAGATCTGTAGCACAACCAAAGTCATTGACATAGCCCTACGAATCGCGAAACTGGAATGGCAATTGGCGGGGCACATAATCCGACGAACAAATGGACGATGAGGCCCGAAGATGCTGGAATGGCGACCCCACACCAGGCGGTGCAGTGTAGGCAGACCCCCTACAGGGTGGACCGACGACATAAAGAGGGTCGCCGGTATTCGTGAGACCTATGCCCAGCACTGGACATTCATCAGTTAAAACGACGTTGACGATATGATTTAATCCGTACGGGAGTCTAAATCAAATGTACTGATACATTTTTTTTTGTTCAGAGGGTCAATAGCTATTCACCCTACTGGCTTTTACAGTGTAACTGGAAAGACCGATACAAACACGGAGGGGGGCCTTTAATAAAGCCATTCACCCGGCAGGCGCATACGACTGTAACGAGCGAGAGATAAGACGACGAGTGTCGCCGGCGGTTAACCAATCAGAATTAGTCGCCGCCGAGCAAAGCGCTAAACTCGTCGCTCCTCTTCACAATAATACCTTTACTATGTAACCCTTGTACTTACAATAACATTCTACCAGAAAAATTTCATCACAACCTAACCTAACATTTTATATTAGAACAGATTTACAGCAGAAATTGACACCAACATGTTAAGACTGTATTATCTCTTACCATCAGATGAGTTAACAATCAAGCCCTAATCTGTCAGGAATATAAAAGAATAGAGCTTCTACAGAGAAAACTAATTTTTAAAATCGGTGTTCCGTGGATTTATTTCCTATTTAAAAGCTAGTACAAAATAAAAATTAATAATCCTTTTCTACCAGAAGTATTTATATCAAGTAGATCTAGAGAATCGTCGCTATCGAAAAAAGCTTTGTGAATCAAATTGAGCTTCTCATAAAGTTACATTGTAAGACATTTATATTATAAATAATTTGATGATATCCGATACTATAGGCTGTCAGATTACTTACAAATGAAAAACGTGACTTTTTCAATTGGCACGTTGTCCTTTTCACGATTTCCTTAAACAGATGATTATAATAGAAATATAACAGCATTTGTATGTATCAAAAATTTTTAAGTCTTGTTTATATCTAAATCTTTAAATTTCCAAGACTTCCTAATGGAAAAGGAAGATATGTTAGGAATTTCACGAATTTAATTGTCATTACCATATTAAAAGTGTCAAAAATTAATACAAATAACTTATTGAAATCTCAAATGACGAATTGTATATTTTATTAAAAATAGTATTATCATTATTAAATGATGAGTGGCAAATCGAAATGCCACACGTTATTTGCAAATATTACAACTACCTAACCTCCAAACGAATTCGCATAAACGCTGCACATCTTTGTGACGATAATCACGCGTTTCATCCGTAAAAAAATTACCCTCATGCGCCTAAGGAAATTTCACTTCAAAAACGAATTCACTCAAAAGCAATTCCTCGGTTTTATAATATAAACAAGATCCCTCGTCGCTTCAACCGAAGGACGTCCACTGCTGGACTTAGGTCTCCAAGTATTTCCACAATACAAGGTCTTGTGCAATTTGCAACCATCGGCTTCCGGCGACCCTTTTCAGGACCTTTATGTATTTTATAGTTTAAGTTTCTGTACATGTAATTTTGTTAATGGTCCAAATAAATAAATTAATAAATGAATGAAAATGAATGATGATGACGATGGTGTTTATATAATACGTTGGTGGAGAAACTTTATTCTAATAGCCTTCGTTAAGTTTAGGGTTCCCGGTGTTAGAGATTATGGCTATTCTACGATACAAGGTAATGTGGGCGTGTGTGTGCGAAATGAAATCTTTTAATAATTTTCAGTACTTTTGAATCGTCAAATCTAGGAATTGCTATTGCGTATCCATTTTTTTGTCATCATTATTCACAAACAAGCTTTTTTATCTTGAAATTGCATTATATTATTGATTGAGTGTCACTTTCAGAACGCTTTTTGGCATTATAACGATGGTAGGTATTCAGTTACCGTTAAATGTTGACGTTCTTATGGCTGCTAGAATTTATGACTATATTTCTATTAATATTATATTTAGCTTACCCACAGAAGTAATTACGATGAAAAAGCATTTAATTAAATACCTTTTGCACTAACAGTTTCCGGCTACGTTCGCCACTTTTGTTAAACGATTGGAGAGTTTTTAAATTGACCATTATAATTTATTTATCATAATCGTCGATACAAGCACAATAAAATTGATTTAGCAAGATCTTAACTAAATAATAAATGTATTGTTGTTACGGTGGAAGCAATCCTACCCACTTTGAGCAGTGGTTATGTAGGAAACACGGATCCCTTTCGTTTAGACTAGTGCAGGTACTGACTGGGCACGGATGCTTTGGTAAGTACTTGCACCAGATAGTTGGGCATGAGGTTTCACCCGCCTGTCACGAGTGTGGTGCCCCAATGGATACATCTCATCATACTGTGGCAGAATGCCCGGCTTGGGGGCTTCAACGGCACCCTCTGATTTCTCTCGTTGGGGGTGAGCTCTCGCTGATGAGCATAGTAGGCTATATGCTCAGCAGTGAAAGTGGTTGGCGGATGGTATCATCCTTCTGTGAGAATGTCATCTCACAA
The DNA here is from genome assembly GCA_015832385.1 of Elymnias hypermnestra. Taxonomy (NCBI): domain Eukaryota; kingdom Metazoa; phylum Arthropoda; class Insecta; order Lepidoptera; family Nymphalidae; genus Elymnias; species Elymnias hypermnestra. The sequence continues at coordinate 552,204 of JACTOM010000644.1, forward strand.
AAGGAGACATCAGAGAGGGAGAGGGAAGCTGCAGCTGAGGCCACCTCTATCCGTAGGAGGAGGCCGGGAGCCAGGAGACGCGCCTTTGCGAGTCTCCATCTATTCTGAATTGTCGTGAAAGACGAAGTCCGGAGTCCCAGAGCGTAATGTTCCCACTGAACCTCTGGTACTTCGGTTCAGGACACTGAGGGTCCCGCTGGGTTTTAGTGGGTATTCTGTTCTTCAGCGAGTTCGACACTCCTGGATGAAAGTATGACTTTCAGTCAGGGTGCGTAAATGCATTTCCCAGCGAGAAAAAAAAATGTACTGTGTTGAAATATTTGATTGAAGTGCTTAAATAGAATGTATAACAAGTTAAAATATGTTTGCGTCATGATATTAGTCCTTGTATTGACTAAGTTAAGCTGCGCTAACGATGACGAATGATGGCGAAGTTTCGTAGAGTACGACAGTTGTAGTTTTGATATTATGTGTATTAGTGTAGCTTCAAGAAAATATTAATGTAATGTGTTCAATGTCTAATAAAAATGTGTGTATAAATCAGGATGAATAGAATTATATTTATAAATAAAAAAATGCGTGTATTAATCTCAACATTCGGTTCGAACTGTAGTGACACCCAGCAAAAAATATCACGTAATACCACGAGCTCTAGTCGTGTAGTTATTCATTCACCACGTAATAGCACGTTACGGTACACGTGTAACCTCGTTTGTTCACTTTTTTTAGTAAACAGAGAACCCTTTCATCGATTCACGTGCTTTTGCAAATTAAAACGTATAAAAGGCAAGGCATATAGTGTAACTTTGTCCATAGAAAGATAGCACGTAAGTTTTACTGTTATAAAGAAAGGTACATTCCTATACCTGTATATGTATGTATGTAACTTCTCTTATAGGGTTATGTAAGTAATAAGTCTAAATATTGATGGAAAAATGAATGTAATACCATATTTGAATGATATAGTAAGTATGGTGAAGTAATTTGCCTCCATCGTTTGTAAAAATAAAAAGAAGCATGGTGCCAGAAGATACCGTACAGTATCCTGGACGGCGGCGACCCTCCTGGCGGGCGATCCCCCGTGGGAGCTACGAGCGGCTGCAAGGGCGGATGGCCGGCGGCCTGATGCCGACGAGGTCCGAAGGGTCAGAGCCCTAGCCAACCAGGCTCTGGTCCAAAAATGGAGCGACCATCTTAGATCCCCAAGAGCGGGCATGGCCACTGTGACGGCGATCCGTCCTCACCTGGAACAATGGCTTTCCTACAGATAAGTGCAGGTTCTGACTGGACATGGGTGCTTCGGAAAGTTTCTGCACCAAACTGGCCGGGAGGAGTCACCCGCTTGTCATCAGTGTGAAACAGCTATCGATTCAACGCATCACACTGTGGCAGATTGTGCGGCCAGCGTCACCTCCTGGTGGCGTTGATCGGCGGCGACCTCTATTTTGGAGGCGGAATATAAATAAATCCTGCCGCCGTAGTGAATCCTCTGTCGGACTCATCCGGGACACCGGGGCAGAATGCGAAAGCTGAACACCTGGTACCTCATTAATGGATGAAGAGAGTTCCGCTGGGTTTTAACGGGTATTGCGAGACCTTCTATCGCTGAGTCCCACACTCCTGCCTGGTCATCGGTCAGGGTTAGTGCACAAATAGCAAAAACAAAATGGTGCCATTTTAAGTTATTATAATTTATTTACGTAATAAAGTACTCGTATATGAATTTTTTATGTAATTTACAATTTATTGTATATGAGACCTCGTATTACGATGAACGGACGATAATTACCTCTGTGTATATCATTTAATAGCATAAGGATTAAAGTAGTTATAGAGGCATAACTACAGTAGTTGGACATACGGTGTGCTGGACGTTTTTTTAGGTATTAATACCTTCTATAATATTGCAGAACATTTGATGGTTCTATCGTCAATAGTTTCCGCGGCGCAGACAGATTTTTTTGTGACTAACATTTTCACACCTTGGGTTACATTCATGCATTTTTATTAGGGATCCCTATCATTTTTAAGAAAGTAATATAATCAAAAAGTTTATTGCGTTTTAGTAGATTTAGAAAAGGCCTATGATCGAGTGGTGAGGAATGAGCTGTGGTCAACGTTATCTACGTATGGGGTGAGCGGTTGTCTGATCCAAGCATTGAAGTCTCTCTATGAGGGTTCTAGTGCCTGTGTCAGAATAAACGGAGCGTACACGGAGTGGTTTCCTGTCGAAAGAGGTGTTCGACAGGGATGTGTTGCGTCACCATGGCTGTTCAACCTTTTCATGGATAAATGTTTGACAGATTTAAAAGAATGTATGTATGGGTTAAGAATGAATGAATTACTCATCAAATGTTTACTCTACGCTGATGATCAAGTAATACTTGCGTCATCCGCTAACGAGCTTCAGGAGATGCTAAATATTATGAATGAAGCTTTGAAAGGGAAAGGAATGAAAGTGAATGTAAACAAAACGAAAGTTATGCTTTTTGAACGAGATGAATCTATGATGAATGGCAATATTTTGATAGATGGGGAACAAGTGGAAGAGGTGAAAGAATTTGTATACTTGGGATCTAAATTTACAAAAGATGGAACATGTGACAGTGATATCGAAAGGAGAGTGAATGCAGGGAATATGGTAAATGGTGCTCTGCATGCTTTTATGAATAGCCAGATGGTGTCTCAAAGGGCTAGACTGGCAGTGCATGCTGGAGTGTTGGTGCCAACACTTATGTATGGTAGTGAAAGTTGGGTATGGCAGAAGAATCACAAAAGTAAAATAAATGCGGTAGAGATGAGAGCGTTGAGAAGCATGAGTGGATTAAAACTGAGTGACAGAGTGAGAAATAGTGTGATAAGAGAACGTTGTGGTATAAAAGAAGACGTAGTGACTAAAATTGAGAAAGGTATGCTTAGATGGTTTGGGCATGTAGAGAGAATGAATGAAAGGAGACTGACAAAAAGGATTTATGAGTCAAGAGTGAATGCGAAAGTTGGAAGGGGAAGACCAAGGCGAACGTTCCTGGACCAAATCCAGGACATTTTAAATAACGGCCAGGTCAAGAGTACTCTAAACCGACGAACTTGTATGAAAGGTTTAATGAGAATGAAAGAAGCGAAGGAGATATGCAAGGATCGTGGCAAGTGGAAGGATGTTGTCTCTGTCTACCGCGAAGGGAATGTGGCGTGATGCTATCTATGTATGTAATATAGTCTATGTCAATCAGTGAAAATGCAGCTTTCTAATGGTGATGAAAATTTTGAAACAGGTACAGTTTTTGTGTGTAAAAACATACAAAATGTTTCCTATTTATTATAGTAGTTTAGAAAATGATATAAGTCATATGTAGATAGATACACTGGTACAACACGAAGTAACTGGTCAGTATTTATTAATTCACGAGGGAAGCCGTATCCGGTGTGGAGAGTACGCTGAAAGCTGCTTATTCCCGCATATCAACCGAATGCTCGAGAACGAATCGATGACCTACAAAATCTGCATTTAAATTTTATCTAGTGGAAAAGCGATGTATTTTTGCTCGCCACAAAAGCAGAATATTCAATATATATTCAACAGTGCCGTGCATTTTACACCGAGATCAATATTACGTGTACAACATCACCAACAAAGTCTGATTGTTAGATCTAAATGGATAAATTGATAGATATTTATATACGTGTAAAGGCGTACGCTTCTTAGTCTAGAAAATACAATCTGGCATCTATCTTTAAAACGGCATGTGATGATATGCAATTTATCGTGAGAAATGTGTTTTATATTAGCATGAATATGAAATAAATCCATATTGGTTTAAGTAATACAACAAAATTGCATTTTATAATGTGTAAAAGCATGTTGAACGATGGCATTCACGTCTATTAGATAAATGGCATCTATATATATCATAAAATAGTTATCTATTGTATGCAACGCTTTAACCTGTTAAATGACATAACAATTATTTATATCTTAAAAAATTGTACAGAAATAGAAATATAACCTTGGCTCAACCAAACGAGGCTACTGCCTCCTACCAGTCTTAGAGACATTAGGAAATAAATTTATCTATATTTGTCCCATTTAAATACCATTTAACACCTAATAAAATGTAATTTTCATATGAACTCATAAAAGTTGTACTATTTACTTACTTGTAGCATTCAAATGAATGCTACAAATTATAAAGTGGAATCTATATATATAAAAGCAACTCTTTTTTTTCTTTGTTATCGATAAGCTTGAAAACCACTGGACCATGACCATTCAAAGCGGAATTAATTGTAGAAGGTTTTAGGCTATTCATTTTTTGAATTCCATCAACCCTTTACCACTTTTTTTTTTCAAATTTATGTGGACAGTAATTTGTTTCTGGTACGAAAACTCGAGCGCACAAAGACCGGCAAAATGTCTAACGTCACTTCAATGCTTATAAACGCGTTTCCAAACATCCTCCCACGCATTCACCCACGCACTCCCACACATCCACCCACGCACTCCCACGCATCCATCCACGCACTCCCACGCATCCATCCACGCAGTCCCATGCATCCACCCACGCATCTACCCACGCATCCACAAGGTTGTGACGTGAATTATTAGAACGTTGTCTATGGCAACGGTTTTGTTAATTCATTTTTAGGTTATGTAAATATGGCATTCATTTACACTATCTTTTGTTTCAAAACAAAAAAGATTCTGTGTATCATTCAATCGATTGTGTTTTGTTTAGTATTTGTAAAACTGAAAGCTGCCACATTCCAAATTTTTTTGAAAGAACGAAGTCTGTCGGGTCTGCTAGTGTACATATAAACACAAAAAAATTATTTCATTGTAAAATTCATATACTTTATCAACTCAACAATGGCAATCTGGCATTCACATATATTTGATAATGGCATCCATGATGGCATACAATAGATAATGGCTACGACCATTTCAGTCTTTTGAGTTATTAGGTAAAAAAATTACCTATTTTTGTTAAATTTAAGTACGCAATTTAAATCTAATCACATAAAAATTGTAATATTTACTTGTAGCAGTCATATGTTTTATCATCTCAACAATGGCAATCTGGCATTCATGTCTATCTGACAAATGGTATCTATGATAAACATATTTATTTATTATATTTATACTTTATTGCACACAAATACATTACAAGTTACTTTTAGAAATAAACGTGTATGTGTGTGTGTGTGTGTGTGGATGCGTGGATGCGTGTGTGGGTGGATGCGTGTATGTGTGCATGTGTGCGCGCGTGAGTGTATGCACGTGTTTATATATACGTATGTAAATAATATAATATGGTCGTAAATATACAATAGATATGAACTAAATCATTTTGTTTTTTAGTTATCCTGAGATAAGTAATATTCCCTTAAACGATGCTTGAAAATTGGTAGTGATTCGGACTGACGAATGCGTATTGGGAGTGAGTTCCATAATCCAAAAAATTTCACGTTAAACGAGTTCTTATATATTTGCGTTTGTTTGAACATACGATGCAAATTATTTCATTATTTAGTATACATTCTGTATTCCCCTGATAACATACAAAAACCACACCGAAAATGTAGTCTCCTTTATAAACTGTAATGGTCAAGAAAAGTTTTCTCTCACCTCAGAGCTAATTATGAAACTGTCGAGGGAAAAGTCCGATGGCTTAGCTGAAATTAAGAACAGTAATTTTCTAACGTCGTACACTTTAATAATTAAAAATACAGTGTTGATAAAAAATACAAGCGCCGTACAAACGGGATGCAGCGAATAAAATCTAATTAATTTTGGACGACACAAGCCGAGCGAAATTAACAAAAACTAATATTATATCGTACTAACTAACCCGTGCAATAAAAAAATACATACTCCCTGTTAGTTAAATTACAACTGAATATAAAATAAAGAGAGTCTTGTCATTATTTCCTTATTAAACAAAACTATAGAATTGTAAAACAAATCTGACGAGTCGTTTAACACCACAATGGTCACATTAGTAAGAGTCGTTAATATATCCAGATGGAAATTTGACATTTTTTGAAACATCTACCCTACATTACTGTACAGACATACATACACAGCATCACGCCTCATTCCCTTCTGGGTAGGCAGAGACAACATCCTTCCACTTGCCACGATCCTTGCATATCTCCTTCGCTTCTTTCATTCTCATTAAACCTTTCATACAAGTTCGTCGGTTTAGAGTACTCTTGACCTGGCCGTTATTTAAAATGTCCTGGATTTGGTCCAGGAACGTTCGCCTCGGTCTTCCCCTTCCAACTTTCGCATTCACTCTTGACTCATAAATCCTTTTTGTCAGTCTCCTTTCATTCATTCTNTTTGATGTTACTTAAGCTTATTGATATTAAGGGGACATTAAGGATATTTAACCTTAAATATGCTTCAGTCCAAGTATTTGTATAATATTACAAACTAGACGACTTGGACTTTGTGACAAATAGCTATATTACGGATATGATTAATTTGTCACTCTACACATTTGCTTAACATTTAATCAAAATTAGATTTTACGAATATGTCGGAGAATAAGAGAGAACGGAGAACCATAAAGCACAGGGGCGTAGGGTTCTCCGCCGACATCGTTATTAATTGGATCCATTATTTAATTTCTTATTCTGTGGGCGTTCATGGGTATTGTTGGTGCAATCAAACACTTTATTAATTAACTCGGTTTATAATGTTCAATCACTTAATGCTCCCGATATCAATTTACACAAACTCATTAACACTAATAGCTAGGAACGCGACAGTTTCAACAGTTGACTGTTCCGGTCGAGCGCTACTCGATAACTGCCGATAGACTCCCGCCGGACTGCCACCATTGACTCTGTCCACGCCGATAGATGGCGCCAGCGTTCCACAGATATCTGCCCTCCGACATATATATAACAGTATATAATATCTAACTATCTGTAACTGTAAGGTGAGTAACAGCCCATTGACGACCCACTTTTCAGTTCTCCTCATTCATAGGAGAGATTTTGAGAGCATAGATCCATCACGATATTCGCGGAGAGAGATAAGGCCCAGGAACGACGGCTTAACGTGCTCTCCAGGGCACGGGGGTGGAGTGGTGTGCTGTAACTATATAACCTCGGGAAAATAATGAAAAATTCTTAACAGAAAACTCAATATCGTTTTTGAATTCGCTCGAGCTGGGATTCGTACCCAGGACCACTAGACCAATGAACAGTGTCTGTATATATTATATATAAAAACCAGTTAAATAAACTCATATCAAAAGGCAAACTAGTTGGTAAAATTTTAGATTTTGCATACAGGTTTTATGCACGCTTCCACCTATCCATCAGATTCAATGCAATGACATGAAATCCAGCATGACACAGTCATCTATCATAGTAAAAATGGATAAGCTAACGACTTTGACATATTGTGGCGAAGCAGAAAATGCACCGGCATATTTATCCATTTACTACACTGATTTTAAACAGAAACGGAAGGTAGATACTATAAAAGTAATTGCGAAAGCCATACTATATTTAAAAGAGTAACCGCTGAGTTTTTTGACTGTTTCTTACAAACAGAATAAACTATCCGAACCGTCGATAGATTTGTTACCAACGGACAGGCTTGAAACAATTGAATAAACAAACAATGTGGTTTTAAGGAACGATGCTAGTGAAACACCTGATGCGAGGCATAGACCTTGGCTGCTCTGCTGACCGGCAATACCCCAGGTCTATAATATAAAACATTACTTTTAAACTCTTAACAATATACTGTGAGGAATGAATATATCGGGAATGGCCAAATAAATAAGATAATGAACCATTTCCAGAAGCTGTATTCTCTACCAATATTCGACAAATACTCTACCACCGGTTCGGCAAGTATTCACTTATTGAGAAGAATCGGGCAAGAAACTCGATAATTACTATTTTCTATTCATGTTATTATAAACATAGAAATACAATTTCATCATCAACATCCATTAACATTAAATATGAAACACAATTATCATTTTGACACATTAATAAGACAAGGTTTTTATGCTAGAGAAATACACTTTACATCGCAGGGCAGCCCAATTTACTAACACAATTTATTTAAAACACAATAACTGGTAGCTGACGTTGATTAAAACTGAAAACTGAGACTGAGAATTACAATGTTAAGAAATCCACCAATGGTAAGGCTTTCGTTTCTAAGAATACTATTTAGTCAAATGATGAACCGTATCCTTTAATTAAAATATTATGAAATACGAGGTATGACAATTAAGTAATGAGATTGATTTTATTGCCGCGCTGGTGGTAAACCTTGAAATTTCCTTTCTCTTTTTCCGGCTTCCCTGCCCTCTACATTGATATTGTAGGAATATTAAACTACAAATCTATAATGTTTGTTAATATAATTAGTTTATGGTAATCATAAACTTTGTTTTCCTTTTCTTGTGGCACTTGTGTCTATGATTGTAACTCTCTAGTCTATGGTACTTGGCAATAAACGTTGTTTGAACTATCTATTTGTTTCGTGTTATAATTACTTTTCTACACATATGTGTACCATCGCTCTAGCTTGTTTAGTTCGCCTGATGCGTCAAGTTGAGTAGACGTGTGTTTGTAGTGCTCGTCACGAAAATGGAAAAACGAAATCAAGAGCAACGCGTCGCGATAAAATTTTGCGCCAGATTGGGCGAAACAGCTTCGGGAACGTACGCTAAAATTGTAAAAGTGCATAGTGATAGTGCTCTTAGTCGGGCCCAGGTGTTTCGATGGCACAAAGAGTTTAAGGAGAGGCGTGAAAGCGCGGAAGACGACGCGCGGAGTGGGAGACCAGTCGAGGTCGAAGAATCGTCCACAAAGAATTCGTTCCACCGGGGAAAACTGTGAATCAAGTCTACTATTGCCAAGTACTCGAAAGATTCCGAAAACGAGTCCACAGGGTGCGCCCAGACATCGCTCGTAACTGGATCCTTCATCACGACAACGCGCCGTGCCACACGCCCACAGCGTGTCCCAGTATTTGGCCTCTAAAGGGATCGCCGTGTTGCAACAGCCGCCTTATTCACCCGACATGTCAGCCTGTGACTTTTTTCTGTTCCCTAAAACAAAATCGGTGGTCAAAGGAATCCATTTTGAGTCAATTACGGACATCCAGGTGGCCGTGACCCGGGTATTCGCGGACATCCCAGTCGAAGCGTTCCAGAAATGTTACCAAGCATGGAAAACGCGCTGGAATCACTGTATAGCTGCCCAAGGGGACTATTTTGAAGGGGATGGCAGAGTTGTAGAAGAATTTTCAAATATACGGTTTTTATGTGATCAGTCTCATTACTTAATTGTCATACCTCGTGTATTATACATCACTTTATTTTATATATACTTTCACGGCCATACTAACATGTACTTCGTGACGGGAATCTTATTAAAAATTACACAGATACATCCATAATATTCAATTGTAATCTTAATATAAGCCTAACAAATATATTTTGTACAATTAATCATATGACTATTTTGATCAGTTAAATAAATACGTGTGTGATAAGTAAAATGCTTCAAGTATTCAGTACTAGAGTCAGAGAGCTTCCTGTGACCATCGTATTTGTCGTCTTACCAGCGAATGGTGTCGGCGTGTCCATGCAGAATTGAGGTATCTCTGCGCGGGAGCCGTTATCTATGCTAATATATCTCTCTTACGGCGGCCCCGCGCTGATCTGTGGTCGCCGACACCAGATGTTACACATGACTTCACTGAGACCGCACTTTGGACCCTTGTTATCCTTATTCCAAATACAATATAACTAAACAATCTCTAACAACGAAACTTAGTAACAATTGTTGGCGATCATTATATTAACCGACTTCAAAAAAAGAACCGCCTTCAAAACAAACTATTACAAATATACTCAAAAAATATGAACTCCACCACAGTGGTCGTGAAAACGACGACTTAACAATTTTTTATTAAATTTGAGAATATCCGGCATAGCGTTAAACCGGATGTAGCACATGTAAACGTCTCACTGATATAATTACAAAGACCTCAGCATAATAAACTACTATAGTAATTTAATAGCAATCTAATATACTCTAAAAAGTAAATAATAACTACGTATTTTGTTTTAGAGCTTTTCGTATTGTTACATTCGGAGTCGGCGTGAGCGAATGTAGGTGTCCCGCGTATCCACTTGGCACCTCCGACGCCACTCCCACCTATAGATTGTATATGTAGGGATCTTGGCTGACACCAACTCCAAATATAGGAATACGAAGAACCCTAAAAAAGAAACCGCAATTATTTTTTACTTTTTAGAGTTTATGGTAATATATTAGATTGCTATTAAATTACTATAGTAGTTTATTATGCTGAGGTCTTTGTAATTATATCAGTGAAACGTTTACATGTGCTACATCCGGTTTAACGCTATGCCGGATATTCTCAAATTTAGTAAAAGCTTGTTAAGTCGTCGTTTTCGCGACGACTGTGATGGACTTATTATTTTTTGAGTGGGGCGTTTTACAAGTGGGTATAAGAAATGTAGCACAGGAGAATGATGGAACATTCACCCAGTGACAGTTCTTATTTTGCATCAACGTTAGTATTGTGTTAAGTCATTGAAAGTGTGAATAGTATAACTTAACCTACAAATTATTGAGCGACTCTAAAACAAAAGCTATTATAATTATTTTACTTTATATATTTTATTGCTACGTCTGTTTTAAACTAATAATGAGGCTCCAGCGCGGTATATTTTCAAAATCTAATTATTTTCAATAATGCTGTAAGGGATATACAGGGGGCCATATAATCGACTATTACCGCGAGCTTTATGAGGGTTTTCGAACACGCAATAAACTTATCGACCGTCATAAAAATTTATATATATAAATATATAACGACGCGGCGTCACCTTGTGCATGATAAGGGTAAACTTTTAACGTATGTGTATAAATTTGGATGTCCAATACAGATTGAACTGCCTGAAGACCAGTAAGAACAGTGCGTGTTGCCAGTGATGACCTACGGTTCTGAGAAGTGGGCGCTGACTATGGGCGTCATGCGAAAGCTCAAAGTCACTCAGCGTGCGATTGAGAGGGCTATGCGCGGAGTTTCTCTACCTGATCGAATCAAAAATGAAGAGATCCGTAGTAGAAGCAAAGTCACCGACATAGTCCTACGAGTCGAGAACCTGAAGTGGCAATGGGCGGGGCTGATAGTACGAAGGACCGATGGACGTTGGGGGCTGAAGGTGCTGGAGTGGCAACCCTGCACCGGACGGCACAATGTAGGCAGACCCCCCACAAGGTGGACCGATGCTAAAGAGGGTCGCCGGTGGCCGCTGGAGCCAGGCGGTGCAAGATCGGGTCTTGTCGACGTCATTATGTGAGACCTATGTCCAGCAGTGGACGTCCATCGATTGAAGCGACGACGACGACGGAAGATTGGACGACCTCGCTGGGGCAGTGGTGCGAATACTCGCTTTACAAACATTATATTTTCTAATTTGTCTGAATCTGGACTGGCGGGAGGCTTCATTCGGTTAGTTATCACCCTACCATCAAGGACGGTTTGTCAAGCGTTACATTTGTGTTCCGGTGTGATACTGTGAAACCATAAGAGGTAAATTGCCTTTTACCAAATTAGAACGCTTCTATCTTAGACTGTATCATTGGGTGTGATCACAGTGAAGTGCTGACCTCTCAACAATAAAAAAGAATGCACTATTCAGATTGTTGGTCGGGAGTATGAGAGTCCACGAGGGGGAAGAACTTGCTAAACTGAACTAAGACCCAGTGGAACCGTCATCAACCATGAGTGGGGAGCCAGAGGTTCGTTAAGCCATTCCTCTCTGGCTCCTTGGTTGCAGCCGGCTCAAAGATATTCTACGGGGGAAGGAGTTGTATGAACCTTCGCCTTTTGTTTCTTACTCGCCTTCGTTGGGGCTGGAGTGTTTCGGCGGCATTCACCCCCTCCCCCTGCCGTGCCTCATTAAGCGAGATGACAGTCTTGCAAAAGGAGGCCACCGCTTTTCAGGCCTGCTCATTGATGAGTATTGCAACTATAATACTTGTCAATGAGAGTTCTGTGCCTAACAACGACGTCATAATGAGTCACTGAGGTCCCCAAGCGAGATATTCTGCCACCGTGTGGTGGGCTGTCTATGGATGCACCACACTCGTAGCAGTTGGCCGACGGCTCACAACCAATAGTATGATACAGGTATTTTCCGAAGCAACCATGACTGGTAAGCACCTGCACCAATCTACAGCAGAGTGATCGGTGTTTTCTGCCTAGCCATTTGTCCAGATGAGGGTGGATCGCTCCTATTATAGCCCCGCCCGCTACTAGATCCTGAGATCCTCCTTCCATCTTTGATTTAAGGCTCTGTTAGCTAGACCCCTAACCCTCCTTACCTCGGTAGCATCTGGTGATCCCCCTCCCGTTTGAAATAAGGATGCGAAAGAATCCTTGTAACCTTAACTTTTAAGTCGTTCTATAATTTCATAATCAGTTGTACAATGAAAATAATACGTCGTTGAAAAAAAAACTATATTTGACTATCAGCGAAGGATTCAGGTTCACACAAATCCCTTCAGGTTCAATGGACTGTATAAGGATTGTGGTATTTAGGGCTGCGATCTTCAGTAGTTCGGAGATCGTTGTCCCGTTGTTCATGATCACAATTCGCGCATAGTTATAGATTCCACTTCGACCTAAGGCGCATGTAGCGAGACAAACACGGAGGAAGGCCTTTTATAAAGCTATCCACCCGGCTACCGCATACGACCGTAACGAGCGGGACATAAGACTATCGTGAGTTCTGAGGTAGGTGCGGGAGGGGTGTCTTCGGTGGTTGACCAATCAGCACTAATCGCCACCGGCGACGAGTTAGGCTCCCGTCCACAACATTGAGATTCAAAACTTTGATTTAAACTTCCTTCCAATTATTCACTGTAAAAACCAGTTAATTTATTTACCCCAAAGTTATATCAATAAATAGAATACCCTGCTCCGTTAATGACTTGAAATAATTGTGTTATAGAAGGTAAATTGCCAGGAAGTGCCACTGGAGTCTAAAAGCATAACTTTGTCAATTGCTGAAAATTCGAAGCCCGCATTAACTAACTAGAATTTATGCAACACATTATGTGTGAGTGCAGCGATCTGCCTGTGAAATGCGAATGATTTATACACAAACAGAGGCCTATTAAACCAGTTCCAAATAACTAGAACTTGCAAAATTAACATATCATCTTTTCATTCTTGAAGCACTTTTTGGTAAAAATGATCCCTAGTCCACTTCTGAGCAATTTAGAAATTACAATTTTCTAAATCTATCCATCTTCGAAATGAACACTGGAGTAATTCTTGAGAGTACCTACTCTTTTCGCGTAATGTCAAATAATGAGAGAAATCAATTATGAGAGGACAAAATGAACAATGGACTTTGACAGATGAGACACGTAACAAATTGGAAAGAAAATTAGGAAAGTAAATACCAATTGATCCAACATTTGTCAAATGGTGTACTTTTTATTATTATAGAATAGCTCTTGCAGTAAAAAATTCTTGTACCACCACCACCGTTGTAATTGGAAAGCCGATGAAACGAAAAAGCAACAGTGAAAAGAGACAGATACATAAATTTATGAGATTGAACGTGGGAGAGATTGAGATAGGAAGCCTTATAAAGTATTTACGTTCATGGTTCTGTTTGTGCTCTGCTTCGTCCCCTTTCAGTTGGTGTTCACCAAGGCGTACGTACATACATAGTATCACGCCCCATTCCCATAGGGGTAGGCAGGTACCACGTCCTTCCATTTGCCACGATCCTGGTATACCTCCTTCACTTCTTTCATTCTCAATTCGTGACTTGGCCCTTATTTAAAATGTCCTGGATTTGGTCCAGGAACGGTCTTCCCCTTCCAACTTTCCCATTCCCTCTCGACTCATAATTTTATTTGTCAGTCTCCTTTCGTTCATTCTCTTTACGTCCCCAAACCATTTAAACATACCTTTCTCCATTTTAATCACTACATCTTCTTTTACACCACAACGTTCTCTTATCACACTATATCTTACTTTATCACTCAGTTTCAATCCACTCCTACTTCTCAACGCTCTCATCTCTACCGCATTTATTTTACTTTTATGCTTCTTCTGCCATACGCAACTTTCAATACCACACATAAATGTTGGCACCAACATTCATCCATCACAACCAGTCCTCTTTGAGATACCATCTGGCTATTTATAAAGGCGCGCAGATCACAATTTACCACATTCCCTGCATTCACTCTCCTTTCAATATCACTTTCACATGTTCAATCTTTTGTAAATTTATATCCCCAATATACAAATTCTTTCACCTCTTCCACTTGTTCAAGGCCACCAAGATGTAGTGGGAGTTAATATTAAATCATTACTAATACCTACAATTATCCTCTTTTGAATAAATATTCTTATAGCCTGATACAGTCCCACTAATTTCATACATATATACAAGTGCATTAGCTTCTCTGCATCCTATTCTTCAAACGACACAGATAAAGTCGTTTTATTAATTTTTATTATATGGAGGAAGCCTGTACCCAGCGATGAGATGTTAATAGGCCGCTATTAACTTTTTAGCCCTTTAAAAATCGCGTAAATAATTGTCTATAATCATTTAACCATAACAATGTAGTCTTTATACCACTTGAGCTGGCAAAAGGCAAACAGATCATATAATCTGAATTGTAGCAATAAGTTAACAATTTTCTTTATGATTGATTTAAAAAATCATATTTTTAAAACGTTTTATTAGCATACTTACGCTCCATCATGTTAGTACAGCAAAATAAAAAAAATTCATAACAAATACATTTCTAGAAAAAACCAACACTAAAAGCAAAATTGAAAATAAGCTCAACTAACTCACGTGGCCGGTGCCGGTGTGCGTGTAAAAGAAACGACTAAATTGAGCGAAAGTGCGAAAAACTGCTGCGCCGCGCCCGTGTGTACGTTGACCCGAGCGTCAACTGATTTTAGATTTTGTGGATTATTTAGTCATGTATTTGTTATGACACTTTCGTTTCATTTAGCTGTACCAACATGATGGAACGTTAATAATGCAAATAAAACGTTTTAAAATATATGTCGCAGTACCAATAAATCAGTTATTATAATCAGATAATAAATTTAATGATTTGTTAAAAATAACGGAAACGTCAAGTACTTATCTTGAGTGAAGTCAATACAACGTGGTGACAGTTTGTTGACGTTTGACATCTGGAGGGGTTAGAAGAGGTTATAAGAACGGGAATGTGATCGGCATTGGGCATTCAGTTACGGAACGCGAGAGCGAACGGTTGTCGCCACGTTGTGTTGAACTCACTGCGTTTCCATTTTTTAATCGTTGTAGATCGTTTCAATCTTCGATTAATATTGTAATTAGAACGAGTAATCAAGTACATACAAAGCTATTCTACGATAGTTGCCTATTATTGCTGATCCAACAAGATGAGTGACCATCCTGATAGCGGGGAGCCCCATCGAACCTCGTTATATATATTTTTAATCAGGATCGATCGTCATTTTCGAAAGCGGTCTCCTAGCACCTTGTATATGTAATCTAATGATGGATACTAAATGTGTGGATATAACTTAACGACACTGCAAGTAACTCAGCTTTGTTACTTTATCTGTATAAAGCGATAGAGTTTTAAAGCTAGCGTTAAGTAGCTTTAAAACCAGCTATAAAATCTAAATGTCCCAGCGGGACTATTAAATGCGGAGACGAAACCCTTCTTTTTAGAAGTTGACAAATTTTAAACTATCCACGATATACTATAATAGAGTTGAAGTGTAGTTTGTCATTGATTGCAGCTCGTAAATCTATTAAAAATCAATATCTTTAATAATAATATAAAGCTGAAGAGTCTGTTTTCATGAACAGGCTTATCTCAGGAGTTATTGAATGCGATTTGAATATTTTTTTCAGTGTTAGACAGCTCATTTATCAAAGAAGGCTATATTTCATAACATTAAAATAAATTGGGGCTTTACTTTTCCTTTTGAGAGCTTTTACTGCGTAGACGTTTAAAGTTTCGCAAAAATCACTCATAACATAGTATCACGCCTCATTCCCTTCGGGGTAGGCACAGGCCACGTCCTTCCACTTGCCACGATCCTTGCATATCTCCTTCGCTTCTTTCATGCTCATTAAACCTTTCATACAAGTTCGTCGGTTCAGAGTACCTTTGACCTGACCCTTATTTCAAATGTCCTGGATTTGATCCAGGAACGTTCGCCTTGGCCTTCCCCTTCCAACTTTCCCATTCACTTTTGACTCATAAATCCTTTTTGTCAGTCTCCTTTCGAGATGACGTGACTAAAATTGTTTACTACACCTTCTTTTATACCACAACGTTCTCTTACTATAATCTTACTTCCATATTAAAAATTCTACAAAAAAACAACTACGACAGCATAATAATGCTAACTTATCAGTTTGGCTTTTTTTTTCGCTGGGAAATGTTTTTATGCACTGACCCCAACCGTATGTCAAGAGTGTGGGATTCGGCGGACAAGAAGGCCTTGCAATATCTACTAAAACCCAGCGAAACTCTCTTCAACCATGAATAAAGCACCAGGGATTCAACTTTTGCATTCATCCCTGGTGAAGGGTGTCTTACTACAATTTTTTTTATGCTAACCAAACTCTCTCTCTTATGAAATTCAGATTGAACTGCGCAGTTCAATTAACATTGTATAATCAAGAAGGATCAATAACCTATTTCATCAGTTGGTAATGAATCTACCACCGGTTCGGATATTCAACTCAATCGAGAAGACGCTTGGTAATTCTTTTAAACATACTTTGTAAACTGTAAACAATTGTTATAACATCACATTGCATGACATTGAGCTTCCATGTGCAACTTGTATCAAGCCGAAACATGTTATCTTTTAAATGATCTTGAAAATTATAATATAATTCGTGTATAAGAATATCTTAGACATATATCTTAAAAACATATAGAGGCAAATCTAAAACATATAATGATATTCTGTTCAATACGTAGGCTAAACCCGGAAAATGTATTCGGAATCTTTTTAAATCTAAAACGTAAAAAAAAACTTCAAGTAAATTACTCAATTTCATAATTCTTTTGGTTTTGGGCTAAATAACGACAATCTAGAAGCTCGAATTTCAATCCAGGTATGATGAAAAAGTGTAAGCAGCATTAAAAAACCCAATGTATAAGAAGGCCCTATCGCTAATCACCTATTTCTTGAATATTTCGCAAAAATCGTGACACAATTCAAGGTAATTTTTAGTCAGTAGAGATTTTTAGAGTCATTTTAGAGAGAGCGTCACCGGCGGTAACTAATCCTGATTGGCCACCCGCCGATGCCCCCTCCTCTCCTACCTCAGCCCCCGCGATCGCCTTCTCCTGCTCGTCGCGCCGTATGTACGTGCCGAGTAGAAAAGTTGTATAAAAGGCCTTTCCCAGAGTTTGCGTACATATAGGATCCGTCTCAATGCTCCACCTAGGAAGAGACGGCTTAAATAAGTCCTTAACGACCTCGATGACATGATAACAATTGACTATCTACCATACCAGGTAGGGACAAACTCTTATACAAACGTTACAGAGCGACTGCGCCGGCGGAGTCGAGGTCCCCGATTTCTGACGTCACCCGGACGTGGACTTCACCCACGCTCCCGGGGGCGCTTCTGATCCTTCCTTTTCAGGTGATGTTTCTGCGATAACGTCGCTCCAAGCCGAGGCTCGGTCTCTCAGGAGACACCCTTGGAGCGGCGTTTCCCCGGAGAGCGAGCTCTTTTCAGGGCTCTCACTCGAAATGTGGCGGCCTCCATAAAAGCCCGTCCTCCTTCCGGTTACGCTGTTAAAGCCAGCAGGGCTAACAGCTAAACACAAACCGAACAAAAAAATATATTTGCGTACATATTTTGCCTTGGACTCCCGAGCGGAATAGATCCTCTACTAAGCGCGAACCGAAGACCAAAGCCCGAACACGGATAACTGTTGACGATCTAAACTATCAAGATCGGAAAATCGAATCCTTAAGAATCTCATACAGTCCCCTAAGCCCGTAGGTATTTTTTTGAACCTGAATCCCTCCCTAACAGTGGGTTTAACGGAAATTTAGACTAAGTAAAAGAACTCAAGAAACAATGCACATTTCAAAGGTTGTATACGTATTTTTGTATTTAAAATAGTTATAGTGCTATTCGCACGTTTAAGTTACGGCACAAAGGGGCCGTTATTCACGTACATAACGTAGTAGGCTGTGGCATTACAGCGCCGAAGGCCGCTCAATAAAATATTTATGCGCAAAGAAGCAAGCTACCATTCCAATGTCAACTTGGGGGTACACCGGGGGCACGGTGATCAATTTACGTGTCCTTCTGTTGCAGACATATCTTTTTGAATACTAAAAAAAAGCTCATATAAGTAAACGTCTCAAAACTATCTCTACATAAAATAAAGATCTTTTATAATAAAAGCAATTTTTGAAGTAAAACCTCTTTACGCAAGCTTGACACGAAAGAGAAGATGTATAGTTAGTGAAGTTAAAAAGAGACTTAGGTTTGGTATTTATTACTGATTTGGTATCAGTATATAGAATTATTCGTTCCTATTTACTTTTGCGAAAAGTTTATTGCGCTTTCGTAGATTTAGAAAAGGCCTATGATCGAGTGGTGAGTAATGAGCTGTGGTCAACGTTATCTACGTATGGGGTGAGCGGTTGTCTGATTCAGGCATTGAAGTGTCTCTATGAGGGTTCTAGTGCTTGTGTCAGAGTAAACGGGGCGTACACGGAGTGGTTTCCTGTCGAGAGAGGTGTTCGACAGGGATGTGTTGCGTCACCATCAAACTATTCATGGATAAATGTTTGACAGATTTAAAAGAAAGTATGTATGGGTTAAGAATGGATGAATTACTCATTAAATGTTTACTCTACGCTGATGATCAAGTAATACTTGCGTCATCCGCTAACGAGCTTCAGGAGATGCTAAATATTATGAATGAAGCTTTGAAAGGGAAAGGAATGAAAGTGAATGTAAACAAAACGAAAGTTATGCTTTTTGAACGAGATGAATCTATGATGAATGGCAATATTTTGATAGATGGGGAACAAGTGGAAGAGGTGAAAGAATTTGTATACTTGGGATCTAAATTTACAAAAGATGGAACATGTGAAAGTGATATCGAAAGGAGAGTGAATGCAGGGAATATGGTAAATGGTGCTCTGCATGCTTTTATGAATAGCCAGATGGTGTCTCAAAGGGCTAGACTGGCAGTGCATGCTGGAGTGTTGGTGCCAACACTTATGTATGGTAGTGAAAGTTGGGTATGGCAGAAGAATCACAAAAGTAAAATAAATGCGGTAGAGATGAGAGCGTTGAGAAGCATGAGTGGATTAAAACTGAGTGACAGAGTGAGAAATAGTGTGATAAGAGAACGTTGTGGTATAAAAGAAGACGTAGTGACTAAAATTGAGAAAGGTATGCTTAGATGGTTTGGGCATGTAGAGAGAATGAATGAAAGGAGACTGACAAAAAGGATTTATGAGTCAAGAGTGAATGCGAAAGTTGGAAGGGGAAGACCGAGGCGAACGTTCCTGGACCAAATCCAGGACATTTTAAATAACGGCCAGGTCAAGAGTACTCTAAACCGACGAACTTGTATGAAAGATTTAATGAGATTGAAAGAAGCGAAGGAGATATGCAAGGATCGTGGCAAGTGGAAGGATGTTGTCTCTGCCTACCCCTATGGGAATGAGGCGTGATGCTATGTATGTATGTATGTATTTACTTTTGCTTTCTTTTCTTTTTCGAAAATACAATAATTTGTTTTATTGCTAACAAGTTTTCGCTTGAGTTTAATCTCTTCTGGTGGCAGATGATAATAAAGTCGAAGATGGAAACGCATTAACCTTGTAAGCTATATTTCTACACAGCATTTGCATTCGTATCGTATCGTTTCTTCACACAATTATATTTCATACAAATTTCAATTTATAATCTACATTAACTCAAAAAACCTAATTTCCCCGTGACTACATCGCAAACAGCACGTAGCTTAATCTGACATGTATTATTTAAAAACTATGTAAATGTTTTTACGTTGAATCTATTTATCACACAGAAAAGTAATTCAGGAAATTATAACTTCTAAAAGGTTGGTCAACTTGTGTGGAGATTTTCACGAGTTCAATACCAAATTAGCAGCTTAAAAAGCTTAATAAGTGTTTCTCTCTCTGCAGGGCATTGTACACGCCACGCTCTCTAATGAGAGATGCTAGACGGGAGTCGAACTCTTGCTTGACGGAGGCCCACGAAGGAGGGAGATTGCAGTCGATGCACTCCCACACCGCCGGAAGAGGCGGTTTACAAGGCAGCACCTATTTGCACGTCCTCCGACCTCCTTAAGTCCTCATCCAGGACACCAGGGACGAATGGAAAAGTAGAAACCCTAGTGCCTCATTCATAGATGAAGACAGTTCCGCTGGATTTTAATGGGAATTGCCAGACCTTCTCCATCGCCAGGTCCTACACTCCTAACCCATGGGCCGAGGTATGTGCATAACAGCATTCCCCGTGGAGAGCGAATCGGAATTTAAGACGCGTATAGAAATCTCACGCAGTTCCTTTTAAAAAAATAACAACAATACTTTCATTACATTTGAGCTTGAGCTATCAAGGAAATGACTGCTTAATTGGTTAGCATGTTCGACTACAGAAATGAGGTCCTGGTGCCTCGGAGAGGACGTTAAGCCGTCGGTCTTGCGCCTGATCTCTCGCCGCGAGTGTTTCGATTGCTACGCCTGCCAATTCGCAATGGAGCAGCGTGATGGCTCTACGTCGTACAAAAGCCTCTATCGTCTATGAGTGAGGAGGCATGTGCCCGGCAGTGGGACGTTAATGGGATACTACTTACCTTTTTATCTTATCAAGGAAGACACACGAAAACGTATAGAGGTTTTCGAAACGTGGACATATCGGCGCATGCGGTCCATCAGTAGGAACATCAGATATGACCTGTTGCAGCTGATTATGATGGGCAACATAACATTTGAGGGTGTTTATAAGAAACATGTCATTTTACTCCTTGATATAAACTTTTCATTTGCTCAAACTGTTTACTCCGTGTGAAAAGCAAATGTCGCCAGTTTCTCCGGGATGCAGTCAGCGTTGTGATGCCGCAATTAAAATGCAAATGACCGCGGCCCTCGGCAAAACGGCCGCTGTGATTAATAGAAAACTCGTTTCATAATTAAAAAGCTTTGATAAAATATTCCTTACCTACCAGCTGATGAATAAACTACACTTGAGTATAAAGCAGTCAACACCAGTGTAGTACAATTAAACCACAGAGGCTTAAATGTAATATCACCTGATGGTATTTGATGAAAGATGGAATAGTGAGAGCTCATTTACCTCTTACGGTTTCTTCTATACAGCATCATACCAGTACGCAACGTTTATACTGGATAGGGTCTTTGCTGAAAGGGTGGTAACGAGGCGCATCCGAAAGTCATTTAATTATATATGCACCACTTAACTTCTAAATTAAAAATAAGTATACAAAGGACACCCTATCCCTCATAAGAGATCTCTTCCAAGAACCTTAAAAGTGGGAGAATTTAATCGACAAGTGGCGTAGGTGTTGTATCTATAAGTGTTATTTTAAATATACTTAAACATAAATATACTTAAACATAAATTTACATCGATAAATTTATACTAAGGTAATATTAATAACATGCTATGTAAGAGATAAAAATATACAATAATACTTATTTGGCGTTAGATAATAAATACTCTGGTAGTATGCTTTTAAATAGGAATAGTCCAAAGTCATCCAAATGGGCATTGAGTTCCAGAGCTTCGATGCAATGACAGTGAATGATTTTCTGTAAAATACCGTGTAATATAGAGGCCATCTAACTTATGATCAGTTCCAGACTTTAGGTGAATTAGAAAATTTCATTTCCTTAATTTAAGTTGTCGGAAATAGAATCTAGGACCTCTGCTAGCGAAGCCATTACTCGCACCAGCGAATAATTTACCATCAGATATGATCACAGTCAAAGTACAAGTTAAGAAAACATTGTGTGGTTTTATAAAACCAAGGTCCGAGTGAAACAGCTGATGCGAGTCATGAGCGTTGTTATATTAGCATTTTATTTTATCCGCGGCAGGTTAATAATAATGCGACAGATGGTCAGAAAAATTAGATGCTTTGTCACTTTATAAAACCTCTCACCAGTAATTTGTCATAAATTATTTTTAGTACCATTTTCGTATTAAAATAATATATTTCTCATATTACTAACACATATGAGAGAGATGAGAGCGTTGAGAAGTATGAGTGGAAAGAAACTGAGTGACAGAGCAAGAAATAGTGTGATAAGAGAACGTTGTGGTATAAAAGAAGACGTAGTGACTAAAATCGAAAAAGATATGCTTAGATGGTTTGGGCATGTAGAGGGAATAAATGAAAGGGGACTGACAAAAGGGATTTATGAGTCAAAAGTGAATGCGAAAGTTGGAAAGGGAAGACCAAGGCGAACGTTCCTGGATCAAATCCAGGACATTTTAAATAACGGCCAGGTCAAGAGTACTCTAAACCCACGAACTGGTATAAAAGGTTTAATGAGAATGAAGAAGCGAAGGAGATATGCAAGGATCGTGGCAAGCTGAAGGGCGTTGTCTCTGCCTACCCCGAAGGGAATGAGGCGTGATGCTATGTATGTATGTATGTACTAACAAATATAACAGCACACCACTTACCTGAAACAAAAAAAAATACATATAAGTATTGTATAAATATTAGACATTCCAGTAATAGTGCACTTTGTGTATTTGAATGTTTGATTCTCAATCATGCATAATAGGATCGAATTGACTTTGGCTGAAAATTGTCAAATATAATTTTTCCTATGTTATATTTGCAATGTACGACTGATGATGTTAAAGAAAAACTTAAGACTAAATTAACGAGCGTTCCTTCGCGCTCTTTTTTGCAATGAACCCACAACCCAAATCAGTTATGTATCCATTTTTTCCTTTACTAAATTAACATATAGGACATTGTTTATAGCAAAAGATAACCAGGTTTAATCATTCTTATTATCACAGAACATATATGTGGCGCTGTAGCAAATCTTTTTCATTATATTTCATATCAATGAAACTAACAGAACCGCGCTCTTTTACAGTTGTTTTGGTAGATTAGACTTTCTTAATAGGTACATACGATATGTAACAATAGAAATTGCTACGTAAAGGGCAAATATTAATATCACAGTATTAGAAACGATCAGCAATTCATAACTGTTTTTCTATATGCAAATAATGATATGTTTATAAATACACATGAATACAAGCAATGTCATGACTCAGCAATGGATCCCTGCTACTGTTATTCTATACGAGACACATTGTTTGTGATTCAAATACGATTAGTATTTGTTCAACTAACGATCCGAAAATAGTACTACACGACAGATTTCTGACATTGGCTTATACAATGCTCAGAATCTTCAAGATCCCTAAAGTCCATTTTAGGTGATTCGTAATTCTGAATGCGTTTTAAAAATATATAACGGCCCACATATTGTTAATCGGTTCACAATCGAATCGGACTTGACATTTTTGAGGTTGACAGCTGACATAACACCGAGCCCTGGGAAGGCGGCCATTACTGGTTCGGACTTCATAGAGTGCGCACGCGTCCACGTGTTCTGGTGGAATGTTTTAAATCGACCTATACTTTGTTAATTATCTAAAATTATAAGTGTTGATTTACTGTAGTGAAGTTAATAAGGGAGGAACTAATTCTATCGTGAATATTTTGAAATACCCGACGTTGATCTCCTCGCCCGACTACCCACATTATGGCAGACAAAACTCAAGATTGTAACGCCGCAATCAGAGGATAAGCCTTCATATATTTATTGGAGGATCCCCAAAAGCAATGTTAAATATACAAATACAAAAATAAAACCACTACAAAAACTCAATAATAGGATGTTCAACACTTTAAATCTCTATTTCAGAAGACTTAGTGATATTAGTGTGATAAAAAAAATGTATACATTAAGGATTATAAAAAAATCCTGTCTCAGTTAGGTGCATAAAGTCTCGAATGAAAATAAAATGAAAAATTGCTTCAACCAATGATAACGTAAAAACAAGTCGCCTACCTGGGTCACATGTTGCATTACAATCGCTATAATCTCCTCCAGCTAATGCGACTCCAGAGGAGTTGCAGCCAGTAAAAAATAAAAGTAACAGCTTATCCTTCGCTCTAATAACAGAGAGGGTTCTAGAGCATAAACCAACCACACTGCTCCACTGCAAATTGGCAGTCTACCGGAGTCCTGGGATGTGTGTTTCCTCACTATGTTTTCCTTCATCGAAAAGCTCAATGATGGATAAGAAAGAATAATAATCAAGTACGTAAGTTTCTTTAAATAAAGAGAAACTTATTGGCGCCTCCCCAAGATTCTGAAACGCACCTTATCTGAATGAGGATCGTCACTAGACCTCCATGGCTTTACGCAAATGGAAGAATATAAGAGAGGAAAAAATACTAGCTAATATAGGCATTTAAGGTAGACTCAATTATTAAAGCTACAGCGTTACAAATAAACACAGCCATAACAGTGTTACAAATGCTTCCTAATTTTTTATTAAGTATAAAACAGATTGTGACTCAACACACAAAATCAACAATAATAGTACGTTTCTTTTATTTTTATGTTTTAATTCAATCCTAAATCTATATGAAAGCCTCGCAAAACTATAAGAAGCAATTCATTCACTAGGGACCTAGTCATAATCTTAGTTTGCTATTGTGATATGCCATCATTATATTTTTTTGTAATAAACACAGACCAGCGTAAAATTTGGGATATTACACAAAATTTCCCAACCAGCGATTAAACCAGGAGCCCTTCTGTAGAGACAAAAACCTATACGAGGTCGTCAAACAAAATATAAACGTAATCAGAGTAAGTACAAATTGCTCAACTCAATTAAATACTGAATATCAAAGGAAAAATCGTCATAAAAACGCGCTGGAAAAAGGTCGGCGTAAATCTGAGAGGTTATTAGACCCGTTGCTCGCCTTAATCTCGCTTACTTTAATAATAAATGTCGGTGAATAATTAACTTGTATTCTACAAATATCCAATTAATTTTTTCAGTGTTAGTCAGTCGATGACTGCATCTAATCATTGGGTTTGCACAAAAATTGAAGGATATAAAAAAAAGCAACTCACAGGGATATGATGATACGGTAAAATAAAAAGTGTGTTATATCTTTAAGAGTCTAGACTTTTCTTATTTTGTAAGGTTCCACAGTAATCAAATGTGACTTACGAGGGTTTTACTTTTCATTAGTTATCATTTTTGACATTAACAGTCTGAAATTGTACAGATTCAGTCGAAGAAGGGATTTCACTTGAACATTTCTCCTGACACAAATTCAGTGAAATATAAAGAATAACCCGACGAAGTAAAGGATCTACCTGTTTTTGTAACTTTTGTATATTTCACGCGATTTAATCCTTTAAAATGCTACAAATATTCAATGTGATTGAATACTACTAGAAACTAATCATCTCATACCTTTTTAAATAATCAAATAGATTCGTTATATGACAGTGATGAAACTACCACCGCTTCAAGAAGATGGTTCCGAGAAGACACTGGCAAGGATTTCGTACTTACTCCTTCGAAATTATGACGTTTTACATATTGCTAAATTGAAGCTCAAGACACAAGCGAAATATTTCAAATTATAAAGAGTAGATTGTGTATACATCTGGATTCATTCCCAAATGAACTTAATATGCCAAAGAAACATTAAGTACCAGTGGTTTGCAAAATATCTTTGGATAACAAAATCGAATTGAATACCAGTATGGCCGATTTATTTCCCCAAAAAACCATTTATACCAACTTCCTAAAATGATTCAGATGATGTACATATATGAGCCGGAGTGGCTATAAACCCCGCAGCGTGCCTAAATCTCGCCTCCTGTTTTAATAATTAATGAACGGGAATAATTAACTCGAGTTGCTCGAAAAATGGTGGTGGAAGCCTTTGTCGTGATTTTATTTACTCAACCCATGTTAAATGTAAAGAGAGATAACCTTTTTTTGATTTGCCATTTAAACAGTTGCACTATTCCCCACACATTACATGCGACACAAACTTGCGGGATTTTTGATTTCATAATATTCTAGGAAGGTCTTTAGAATTGTGAATTGTAAAGGTATTTATCCAAAATACGAGTATATTTATCATGGCTTAAAATTGAGCATTAGATTAAAACGTCAGGTTAATTACTTCTGTAAATGTTTACAAAAAAGTAGCTCTTTTGCTTCTGTTTAAAGCGTTTCAGTTTCAAGTTTTCGTCAGATCTTTGTTGACGACGAATGATCCGGTAAGAGGTGATCTTCGCGTCGTATCAGAACATGACGACACCACAAGTTTATTTTAAAATGGATGGATTTGAAATCTTCCTCAAATGAGCTTGTTCTGATACAGTCGTATTATTTGCCTTAAAGAATCTTTCTTTTATCCGTTTTCGGTACTTTTCTTTACCGTCATTCATAATAACATGGTTATAGAGACTAGGAAACATTTTAAAGCCAAATTAAAATGGCGTCAAAGCAGACAGGAACAACTCAAAATGGATATCCTGACGTCGAATCACTCTTCTAAAGACAAGCTTTTGTAAGAAGACTAACAAACTCAATGTGAGGCCAAGCCTTCCGGTTAATGTCGGGGGTGATAATAACCACAAAGATATTGCAAACGCATTCCACTGTCATTTTTTTGTACAGTCAAAAGGTTTGAGTGAGGGGGACTGAACTATCGTGACTGTACGTAACGACAAGATACCAGCATAAAATAATTAAAAATATGGCAAGAGGAAAATCGCCAGGTCATGATTGTCTCAATAACGAATACTTCAGATATGCTGGAGAACATCTTTCGCGAATCCTTTCATTGTTTTACCTCGGTTATATTATCACGAGCGTCCAAAGAGATAAGGAGGATATTGAGCGTACACGCAGGGCGTTAGCGATGAGGAGCAATATGCTTGCCCCCAGGTTCGCCCGGTGCACGGCAGGCGTAAAAGTAACTTTATTTAAAGCGTTCCGTCAGTCCTTATATACAGGTGGCCTATAACTCCCTGCGTGTTCAATATAACCATGCCTTTAGAATGCTGCTGAGGAGGCCGTGGTGCTGTAGTGCATCGAAAATATTCGCAGACGCGAATAACTTTTTTTGCCATAGTGCGTAAAAAGCAACCTCCCCCTTGCAGCGACTACGCACTAGCAACAATGGCATACTAAAAGTAATTGCTGACCGGCCTGACTGCGCCATAATAGCCCATTATGTGGAAGTGGCGATTGGGCTAATTATAGTATTAAAACATAAATTATAATTATGTATTACAATTTATCATATTTATGTACCAAAACCACGCTGTACGAGTATACTGAAAAGTAATCTCCACCCCACCACTGGAAAACAAATAGGCCACCTACGCAAGAGAATTCGCAAGTAACAGATAGCAAATAATAAAACTATCAAACAATTTAGATAAAATGGTAGCGATAAACTCGACCACGTGAAATAATTACTCATTACATAGCGCCGAAATAATGATAACACGACACTTGTAGATACACGATTGTTTTCAGCTTCGGTTAGCACTCCCGAGGGAATAAGGTGGAGGAAATAACGTAATTTTTTATAGAAATAAAATTGGGTAGGGGTTAGAAGGTTTTACATATTCATCCAGGTTTTGTGGACAGTATTTCATCTAGTTATTGAATGTCACTATTCGATAGTCCGTTAGGGAGTCCAAGGTAGCAGGTGGCTCATATTTTTTTATGTGGGTAGTAGCTGTTAGCACTACCGGCTTTTACACCTTAACGGGGAGAGATGGCGAACACAGTAGTTCGCCGACATCTGTGTGCAGTGCTTCCTAGGGAACGTTGCCCTAAAGGCCTCTTTTAAGGCCGGACCTCGGCTTAGAGCAACGCTATTGCGTGGTGAAAAGGGATAAACAGGCAGCTGTTTAGTCTGGAGACCCTGGATCCGCGGACTGGGTTCGCAGCCGGGCTACGTTAGAATGGTGGCTCTTATATATAATTCACCAACCCGGTATGTATACGCTGCTATGACGAGAGTTAGGGCGATCGAGGTTCCGGGAGGCGACGTCATCGGTAGTCCACCAGTCAGAATTAGTTCTCGCCGGCGATGCCTTCGTCTCGTATTTTCCGTCCAAAATAAAATGATTACGGTTCACCAGATGCGATGTGTTTATCATAGACAGAACTAGCTGAATCACCGATGTGTTTCCGGTTAAAAGGGCTACGATATTTTGAGAAACCTGTCCATTCCAACGCCTTCGATATCTATTGTAGCCACGCAACGAAATTAAGCAATAGAAATTTGTCACTTTGTATTGTAGTAAGGTACAAAAGATGTAATGTCTAAAATTGAGAAAGGTGGTTTGGGCACGTAGAGATAATGAATGAAAAAAAGTAAGTAAGTAGCAGCCCATTAACGTCCCACTGCTGGGCACAGGTCTCCTCCCTCATATGAGAGAAGGTTTTTAGAGCATAGACCCACCAGGCTGCTCCACTGCGGATTGGCAGGCATAGTACACAAGTGCACTCTCTATTCCTTCACTCTCATAGTCCGATATGACGGGAATCCGACACGACCGGAGAGAGATCAGGCGCAGGACCGACGGCTTAACGTGCTCTCCGAGGCACGGGGGTGGATCACACCGCCAACTTCCCAACTTCGGGCAAATATTGAGAAAATCTTAATAGAAAACTCAATATTGATTTTTGAATTGGCCCGACCCGGGACTCGAACCCAGGACCTCATGTCTGTAGTCGAACATGCTAACCACTAGACCAATGAGGCAGTCATGAATGAAAGGAGACTGACAAAAAGGATTTATGATTCAAGAGCGAACGGGAAAGTTGGAATGGAAAGACCAAGGCGAATTTTCCTGGACCAAATCCAATACATTTTAAATAAGGGCCAGGTCAAGAGTACTCTAAACCGACGAACTTGTATGGAAGGTTTAATGAGAATGAAAGAAGCGAAGGAGATATGTAGGGATCATGGCAATTGGAAGGATGTGATCTCTGCCTACTCCTGTGAGAATGAGGCGTGATGTATGTTATTCACCGAGGATGCGGTACTTTCGCGGTTGACGCAACCCAACTTGAATTATAGACCACTACTACACACCAAGAGAACTAAGTATTAACTGATGAACTAACTGACAATATCGTATATAAGACCTTTTTAAAAGCCTTCATTTATATCTTTAAAATAAATGATTTCTAAATAATTGTACGGTGTAATACTTTTCCTAGTAAGTTTTATTTAATAATTTAGTAGGTCAACAGCAGCTTAGGCTGAGAGACTGCGAGCGCTATAATGTTATAAGCGTTTCGCTTTTAAAATTGTATTTTCATACATTACGCCTCAATGTCATGTCGCTGGTTTATTTTAAACTAACTGAGCTGTACCATGCTTAATTGTGACTAAGTCTGATGGTAATTATACGCCTTAACTATAGGGATGCGTCGCTGGTTTAGCTTTGTTTGTTGCTTTCAAATGAATTAACGGTAAAACTACGTGAGTGATTCGTATTTCTTGATAAGTTCAAAGTATCAGATATAACTACGCATCCGTCTATAAGAATAAAGATATAAGTGTGTATACCTGGTTTTACGCATATAAATAAACAAGTATCGTCTGCGCAAATCGCCGTAGGAATGATTATTGGTCTGTCGAAATCGGTTGGGATGATTATATTTTTCGTATTAATTAAGCAAACCATCACTAATAAAGTATCACATCGTCATTTCCCCATATGCTTTCAACAAAAGGTTCAAGTAAGCTGGAGCTGATAGGCGTCCCTACGCTCCTCAATCTCCTTTGGCGGAGTAGGGCATCAGCCACTGTCTCTCTAGCCCTCGAGCTTGCCTCCTTTTGTAAAATGACAAACTAATAAAACAAGGCAAAAACAAAGTCCTCCGTGCCGTTTCGCTACTGACCATAGCAGCGACGGCAAGAGATCGTCTCCTAGCGACGATGGAAGGTGTCACTGGGGTCCCCAAGCTGGGCACTCGTCCACAGTGTGGTGCGCCGAATCGATTGGAACTCCACACTCAATGCAAGCTGGCGAATCCTCCCTACCAACAATTTAATGCAGGTATTTGTCAATGCACCCGTACCCGATAAGCAACTGCACCAATCTTATGGATAGTGATCCATGCTTCCTATTGAGCCAACCATAGAGTTGCGGCCCGATGGCTCCCACCGCGTAAATGCCCACTCTCGTTGACTCTAGGTCCCGCTCCATCTGCTAATCAGAGTCCTATCGGAAAAGATCCTAATCCTTTGTCTATCTGCGGCATTAGTCCGCTCGCCTCTGACTCTTGCGGCTGCCCAAAACCGATAACCTCCATCCAGAGCTTCCAAGGGAGGTCACCACCAAAAGGATTGCCGCCGTAACTTATTGTGGGACTGTTGGAAGTGCAAGTCTCACTAAAAACTTTACTTATTCGGACCAATGGGTAGGTGACCTACCCCATGGACTTTTTCCTTCGACCCTTCCTACCACAACCAATTATTCCAGGTTATCTGGCATGTCCTCGGGCGATTTGGCCAAAATAGTGGGGTACTCGTTGGTAGCAAGTTATGGATAGCCACGAGAGTACCACAAGTAAATGTTTACATAACTTCATTAGACACCAAAAACAGAAAAAAGAACATGACGGCGCCCATGAGTCGCATAAGCTGATCGTGCAGCATTTATTTACATTGCGTATTGATACGTGGATTCTTAGATGGTGTTTCCCTTCGAATCTGCTCCGATTTCCGTTACCTCGGCTCTATCTTCCAAGACGACGGTGGCATTGACCGAGATGTTACTAGCAGAATAAACGCAGGTTGGATGAAGTGGAGGCAGGCCTCGGGAACAATTTGCGATGCCAGAATGCCCTTTAAACTAAAGGGAAAAATTTATAAGACGATCGTAAGACCTGTCACCCTGTATGGATCAGAGTCCTGAGCCACCAAAGGGGAGAATGAAAGGAAATTGCATGTAGCGAAGATGCGAATGTTGAGATGGATGTGTGGAGTGACAAAATTGGATAAGATTAAAAATGAGTATATTAGGGGAAGTGTGAAAGAAGCATCAGTGACCGAGAAGTTAAGCAGTGGAAGGTTAGCCTGGTATGGACATGTAATGAGAAGGGAGGATAGCCATGTATGTAAGAGGGTCCTAAATATGATGGTAAGCGGTAGGGCCGGGAGAGGGCGACCAAAAAAAGTGTGGATGATTTGTGTGAAAGAGGATATGTGTATAAAGGGTGTGAATGTAGAAATGACAGCGGATAGAGTGAAGTGGCGAAAGGAAACATGCTGTGCCGACCCCATCTAGCGGGATAAGGGCAAGAAAAACAACAACAACAACATTGATACGTGGTATCATAAAAGCACACAATGCCTTAGTAATTGAGCAATCAGTGTTAACACTCAGCAGACAAAGTCGTTAGGATCATCTAGTGAAATATAAATCATCCAACGCTTAGCCTGCAATCGATTGGTGAAGAGCATTGTCTTAAACGGTGTACGTACATACGAGCGAGTTATCTAACCCGGGATTACGTTCAGTACATTTCCCCGACATTTCTGGAACAACCCAAGGATCACTGTAAGTCCTTTCATGTCTATATAGGGCAAGAACAACCTAACCAACATTTGCTATTTGAAAAAATTCAAATAATTTTCATTAAAGCAGGTATTTAACAGCACTTATGAATCGTCAAATATAATTCCCCTATTATTTCTCATTTATGACTGATTACGATGATAATAGAGAACGACTTACTATCTGAAGTCACGATGTAATATCAATCGGTGTCCTTTGCTCTAAGCCCGCCCAAAATGGAAATCAAAACCAAAATATTCTTTATTCAAGTAGGCACAAAAAGCACTTATCGTCAGTAGTCTATCCGTCTATTACCACCTACCATCGGTATGTAGGTCACAATATGTTTAGCTTTCATGTGCATCTGGAATCAAATCCAAAAACCTTTGTCGCTTAAATAATTTTCAACATTATATTATGCCTTTTGTTATAGGACGTTTTTAACATAATTCTTACGACTAAATGGAGACAAATCGAATATCTTATGAAAAAAAATTTGCTCAACACAACAAGCAATTTCTGAACCTTCTTCACCATATCGCTCTTTTTGCTGTGCAAGTGAATATGTGCCTTCCTGTGCGATGATATGTAGGAATTAAGATGCATTTCCAAACTAGTTTCCTTGATTTTCTTTTGACCGTAATTTTGCCTGTAAGTTCTTGTTCTTAGAATATCATAAATACAATATGAAACACTACGTTCTCCTCGTCCTTATCATCAGATGGACCATATTTGTGTGTGAGTGTGTGTGTGTGTTTCGTTTATTTGTGTGACTCTCTGTCTGTGTGACTGCGTCTGTGTGACTCTCTCTGTCTGTGTGACTGTGTCTGTGACTCTCTCTGTCTGTGTGACTGTGTCTGTGACTCTCTGTCTGTGTGACTGTGTCTGTGTGACTCTCTCTGCCTGTGTGACTATGTCTGTGTGACTCTCTCTGTCTATGTGACTGTGTCTGTGTGACTCTCTCTGCCTATGTGACTGCGTCTGTGTGACTCTCTCTGTCTGTGTGACTGCGTCTGTGTGACTCTCTGTCTGTGTGACTGTGTCTGTGACTCTCTCTGTCTGAGTGACTGTGTCTGTGTGACTCTCTCTGCCTGTGTGACTGTGTCTGTGTGACTCTCTCTGTCTGTGTGACTCTCTGTCTATGTGACTGTGTCTGTGTGACTCTCGCTCTTTCTATCTGTGTGACTCTCTCGCTCTCTCTCTCTCTCTCTCTCTGTGTCAATGTGACTCTCGATTTCTCTCTGTGTGTCTGTGTGTGTGTGACCTCATTTCTTCTAAATATCTGGACCGATTATAATAAAATTTGTCCGTATAAATAAATAATTTCAAACATTGTTTAGAGTGACTTCAAATTTTAAATATTTTTACGGGATCGATAACTGCAAGGGTGACACCGATGGGCACAGCCAGTTACTATTCAAAACGCAAAGCAGAAAAAGTTCGGCATATGGTATTGAAAGCAACAAATTTTCACTTTGTTCGTTGGATTTAAAGAAAATAATTGTGTTAAGTAAATAATTTTCCATATTTTCTTATCGGCCGCATTTACTTCGTTAATTTATTTGGATGGCAGAAAAGAAAACAATTTTCTTTAACGCAAATACTGGGGCGACGATCAATACGTCCTTTGCGGTTTCACACAATCAAAACGATAAAGGAAAATATAACAGTAGTAATTGAGACGGAGAGATGAATAACGGCCTATTTGGAAAATTGGCGCAATGGGAAAATTAAGGAAAATGGTGCGAAAATTTTACAACAGGAAAATATACCCTACTGATATATTATAATCTATCGGTGATGTATTGACATTGTCACAGCTGTATATTCGGAAAATTATTACACAAAACAATACCCTTTTTTTTAATAAAAAAAAAAAAGGTATAAGGCCGGCTAAAAACGACCCGCCATCCTACGCACTGTCACAATGGCGACGCGACAGGTTAGCTCTAGAGTAAAACTGAGTACGCCGCCGTGACTTCTCGTGAGGGGCCCCTACCTTGATCCTAAGGATCGAGCTACCTATGGGGCAGCGCGAAGGCGCGCCGCCCGACAACCTACGAGGCCTCGCTACGTCCCAGAGGCTAGTGCAGGAAGACGGCGGTCGTGAGCCGCACGTCGTCTCCCCGGACGCCTACGACGGAGGCCTCTTTCAGTGACATCACCTCGTCGCTAAAGGAGGCCACCGCACTCCAACACTCCCTCCGCTCTACCATCGCTCTCACGACGGTGGGCAGAGACAGGTCGGTCGACCCTAATACGGCCACTAGGGCAGATCTCTGGCTATCCCAACTGGGGCACACCGCAAGCGTGTGCTCCGCCGTGTCCACGGCGGATCCACACTCGTGGCATTCCTCAGTGGGCTCCCTACGGGCCACCCGGCATAGATACCTCCCGAAGCACCCGTGCCCCGAGAGGATCTGCGCCAAGTGGAAAGTGATCACGCCGTGACCACGCGTCATCCACTGACCAAGGAGCAGAGACACGGCCCCGATCGTCGACCGCCCAAAAACAATACCCTTACTCAACATACTGCAAATAAAAGAAAATCCAAGCCAGTTATCCTCAGAATCGTTACAAAAACTACCTTTGGTTCTAGACTATTAAAAATAATGTCGTGTCTCTAATATAATAAAATTAATAAAGTATTGGACATTAACTCACTAACAACTTATGAATATCAAAACAAGCTTACAGATTGGCTACAAAAATTATCATATAATGAGACTGAAAAACTTTTGTTAGTCAAAAAGTAGGCTACACATTATTCTGACAGAACATGCATATAATTACACACAAACGCATACTTTAATATCTCTCTGCAAACTACAAACACACTAACACACACACACACACACACACACACACAGAGAGAGAGAGGGGGGGGGGGGGGGGGGGTGTATGAATCAGAACCACAAAANGAGAGAGACGCACGCACACACACGTTTGGGTGGTGTTTCACTAACTAATACACAAATTTTCTAGTAAGTAAGTAATTTAATTGCGAATTTCAAATGTTATATTACATTGATACTATCATAAAACCTGACAATTAATCTGTGTAGAGAAAGACCTTCTAATGAAGGCTTTTTTTTAAACTTACGAAGAGGTCTCTACCAATAATGTAAATAATATAATGTAATTAAGTTACATTTAAAAAAATATCTGCTACTATGCAATGATATAAATAGTTCAGTATAAAATCCTAATTTTACTTTATTTAAAACTTGATGATTTAAAAAACTATGACGTAAAATTTGTCTCTTATACGTAGGGCTATCGGTTGATTATAAAGTATGACACCGGTTTGTATATATTAAATAATATTTACAAAAGTTTCCAGAAAGTCCTCAGAAGGTTATATATCAAATCGATTTCTATTCAGGCTTTTTAACAATTTTAAATCATTAGATCTTGATATTTTGTCATTCTATTTTTAATTCGTTCATGATGATAAAGAACGACTTCTCATCTAAACTTAACAAGCACTCTATCACCGAGTTCTCTTCTGAGAAGATACTATAACAATAGGCGTAACAACTAAGACTAATATATAAATTTATTGTATTTTTTTACTTAGTTTCGTTTAAATATACGAATGTCAATGTTTAAATTTTTATGTCCTAGGCGTAGATCTTCCTTAAATTCCAGATTACTCTATTCCTCAATTGGGGCATCCAATCCGAGCCTTTCTGCGAAAATATCCCTACATCCTGAGATTAAAGGACGAATCGGGATGGCAAAAGATGCTATGACCCGTTTAAACAACATCTGGAGGAAGATGAATTGGTATCAAAGCCAAGATCAAGTTTATCCGAGCCTTGGTATTCCCTATCTTCCTGATAAAGTGGAAGCGTGGACCAGTCCCCCAGAGAGAGGAAAAGAATTGATGCATTCGAGATGTGGTGCTGGCAACGAATGTTAAGAATACCTTGGACCTCGAAACGCACCAATGCGTCAATACTAAACCTACTCAAAATAAATGACTCGTTTGTCCAACATATGACAACAACGCATTCTCTCATACTTCGACCACATTGTGGTTGGAATACGGAAGCCAAAAGGTCGTGTGGCCGTTTACCATAAAGATGGACCGCCCAAGTGAAGGGTTCGCTGTCCTCCAAATGAGAGAGGCGCTGGACACAAAACGATAGAAACAAAACATCCGCTATACTGATACTGCCCACGATCCTTAGACACGAGGGACGGATTAAGAGAGAGATCGCTACATTTTCGTGTTATTCACCGTTCTTAATTCTTATTCATTATCATATAACACCGGCTAAACATATAGGTTGTCATAACGCACTCGGTCGCATATGTACACAAAACTTTCCCCCTCGTTCGCTCCAGGAAAAACTACGACCTTTGGCACAGCACTATAGTGCCACCGAAAGCCTCCGAATTCAAGTTTGGAAGACGTCGGCACCCGCAGCCGGCATCAGTTGCGTGTCGACCGCCGAACACGACGGACGTGTGCCGCTGTCCTCGGAAATAAATCTCCGTGGAAAAACCACAACGTCCGCGCAAGTGGGAAAAGTTGAGTGTTTCCGCAGTGTCGTTGGGTTTTATGTAAACTCGTCTGTGCATAGCGAGGGCCATTGTGATGGTTGTTGATTGTTTTGGCGGGAAGTGCGTTAGTTTCGCCGTGTTAGCGCAAATGGCATCGTCGCTGAGGTAAATATTGACGCTCGACGGGATTACCGCGATGAATCCGCGCGAACCAACGGGTACTTGTTATGCGATCAAACACCGACACGAGGCCGAGTGTTCTCAAACACCAAACATATCACCTACCGTTAGAAACATAACTATACTTGTTCCAAATTTGAATAAATAAAAGAACTTGGGCTGGGGGTTAAAGCATCGAATATAGTAAGACAGGGGTAGTGGGTTGCGACCACGTGCGGTCACCGTGTCGTAACACAAATTAAAAATAGCACTTTTAGCAGTAAACCTTCCAGACATCCTTACGTAAGCTTTCGGCAGGCTACACCCCACCCCCCCACTTATGTAACAGTTCGGTTTAGACCGTCAATTTTCAATTTCACTTATAAAATGTCAGTAGACAGAAAGCAATTACTAGGAGTCCGGGATTCTTTTATTGAGAAGATAAATTCGTTAAAGCTTAGTGTCCTTGACATTCTGTATTCGCTTGTAATGCTTAAACTGTTTTTGCCAGAAACTTGCAATTGGGAAAAACCTTCAGGGTTTTTGCAATCGGATTGACCTTGATCGATAGGATTTAACCGACACATAAGGACGCCTGTATGTATACAGTTAATGAAATTATTAAGTCACACAATAGTTTGCAAAAAGGGGCAATTGTTTTTTTAACCTTATGTAATAGAATTATAGAATAGATCAATGACAGTATATTTTTTTAAAAATCAGACAATATTTTGTAAATCTTGCTAGGACGTTCACGATTACCACCTTCTCCGGAAAAGGGATAAATTTTCGCCATGTTTGGATAAAATAGCCGTTTTTTAACAATTCTTTATACGAAAGAGGCTAAATAGATCGGTGCACAACAAGAGCCAGATGCTCGCAAGTTTAATGCACTCCATAATGCAATTTCAGCTCACAATGAAACGTACAGAAGCCAACAGATATTCGATTTAATGCTCCCTCTCAGTAGAATGAACCGGGTTTAATTTACTGACATTAAATGCATCTATCTATCATGAATATTTTACAATACAGTTATAAGGCCTTGTATATTGAATGATGGCAATGAACAGTTTTAGTACAAAGAAATAAAATGAAACGTGTAACTTTAACTCTCTTTTTGGATTTAAAAAAGTAAGTAGCAGCCCATTAACGTCCCACTACTGGGCACAGGCCTCCTCACTCCGAAGAGCGAGGGTTTTTAGAGCATAGACCCACCGCGCTGCTCCAGTCCGGATTGGCAGGACCAGGTTCCCAGGACCTCATGTCTGTAGTCGAACATGCTAACCACTAGACCAATGAGTCAGTGAGGTTTTTGGATTTGCTTCTATACAATTATTTACTAACAAAGCATTATAATATTGGAGATTATTTAAATGATAAAAATGTTTCTGCTTGATCCCTGTTGCCCTTGGAATCTAAATCTCATCCAATGTAAAAGAATTCTTAGCAACAGACAGCCTTATGGCAATTCAGAAGTGCTTAGCTGTTCGTCTTCTTGGTGCTCAGAAGCTCAGTTTAGTAGTTCAGGCGCTAATTCGAAGAGTTCAAAAACATGTGATGATAGATCTCTTTTGAGCTGTACGTTACTAGTAGGTTCCTATATTTTATCTGTCATTTCCACTAATTATATATTAGTGTAGTGGATTCACAACAGAGTCAACTTGAACAAACAAATTTTGATTTGACAGACAATAACATTTTAAATATCCGTGATAATATTCATTTATACAGCAAAAGGAGCGAAACACAATTTTCTGGGTTTGTCTCCACATAGTTTTAAGAAATATGTTAAGAACGTCCTATAACAAAAAGCATTATATAATAATGAAGATTCTTTAAGTGACAAAGATGTTTGGAAATGATTCCAGTTGCACATGAAAGCTAAACACACGTAACCGTTGAGTTTCTTCTCAGCAGAATCAAATTTCCTAACCAGTGATAGATTTATCACTAACGAACAAGGTACTGACAATTCAAAAGTGCTTTTTGAGCCCACTTGAATAAAGAATATTTTCATTTTGATTTGATTTATAGATAATACATCTGCTATTGTTATATAAATCAAACCTAATAGTAGTTTTCTGTTAGATTTTAGAACTGCCTCATTGGTCTAGTGATTAGCATGTTCGACTACAGACATGAGGTCCTGGGTTCGAGTCCCGGGTCGGGCCAATTCAAAAACCAATATTGAGTTTTCTATTAAGATTTTCTCAATATTTGCCCGAAGTTGGGAAGTTGGCGGTGTGATCCACCCCCGTGCCTCGGAGAGCACGTTAAGCCGTCGGTCCTGCGCCTGATCTCTCTCCGGTCGTGTCGGATTCCCGTCACACCGGACTATGAGAGTGAAGGAATAGAGAGTGCACTTGTGTACTATGCCTGCCAATCCGCAGTGGAGCAGTGTGGTGGGTCTATGCTCTAAAAATCCTCGCTTCTTGGAGTGAGGAGGCCTGTGCCCAGCAGTGGGACGTTAATGGGCTGCTACTTACTTTGCGTTTATTGAGGTTAAACAAACAGTCAAAAACTCCTATTTCCATTTACATAATGGTTGTCGCTTCAACCGATGGACGTCCACTGCTGGACATAGGTCTCACGAATAGACACCCACAAGGCCCGATCTTGCGCCGCCTGGATCCAGCACCATCGGCCCCCAACGTCCATCGGCCCTTCGGACTATCTACCCCGCCCATTGCCACATTCGTAGCGCTATATCGGTGACTTTGGTTCTACTACGGATCTCTTCATTTCTGATTCGATCCCATCAGCATAGCCCTCTCCATCGCCCACTGAGTAACTCTGAGCTTCCGCATGAAACCCATAGTGCTCCATTTACATAATGGTATAGAAGAAGAAATATTTGATATCTCATTCAATACCGTAAATTTATTATTAGTTTAATTGTGCCGGCAAATCTGCATTCCAGTATAGTTCTGTGTAAGAAACCGTTAAGAGGTAAATTGAGATAGTATTACCATTTACAATCAATTGAGATCGAAGTCAAGCGCTAAATTGTCAGAAATGAAACATAGTTGGTAACATGGTCACTTTAGTGAATACGTAAGTATTTTTAGGGATTATTGCAAAACAGTTCGGTTCCCTTCGCTACAAACAAAGTGCTTTACGTAAGTGATTGGTAAACAATATTATACTAACAGATTAGTTAACCGTCTGAGGTAATCGCACGATCATTGCTTTGAAAGCATTTTGTCTAGCAATTTAATTGATTACGAGCCCAATTGAAAGTCTTGGGTTCGTACCGGTATATCTTTGTGAAATTTATTTAATTTGTCATCATCCGTACTTTGTGATCTCTGTTTTACTTTTATTATTTAATCTAACTAAAGTGTACTTGTATTATCTAAGTCTTTAATGTGTATTGACTCACACCGTTGAGTTCTATGTATGGTAGTGAAAGTTGGGAATGGAAGAAGAATCACAAAAGTATGAGTGGATTGAAACTGAGTGACAAAGTAGGAAATAGTGTGATAAGAGAACGTTGTGGTATAAAAGAAGACGTAGCGACTAAAATTGAGAAAGGTATGCTTAGATGGTTTGGGCATGTAGAGAGAATGAACGAAAGCAGACTGACAAAAAGGATTTATGAGTCAAGAGTGAATGCGAAAGTTGGAAGGGGAAGACCAAGGCGGACGTTCCTGGACCAAATCCAGGACATTTTAAATAACGGCCGGGTGAAGAGTACTCTTAACCCACGAACCTGTATGAAAGGTTTAATGACAATGGAAGAAGCGAAGGAGATATGCAAGGATCGTGGCAAGTGGAAGGACGTTGTCTCTGTCTACCCCGAAGGGAATGAGGCGTGATGCTATGTATGTTTTGTTATTTTAAGTATTCTCTTTGTCCGTGTGATTTCATGAAGTTCAGCGGCTTCGGGATTCACATGATGCCAAAGTCTCTGATGATGAGCTTTGTCAATCTTTTAGATGTTATTATTTATTATGGCGAAATCTATAGATTCCGTCTATATTACTTCTTCCTTGTAATTTGTTCCTAAAAATCTCAGGGTGAGTGAGTTGGTTTCGTGGTGTAAAGCCATCTTAGCATTATCGCCTTTCCAATGTGCAGGGTTTGGGGAACAACGGTTGGATGGTTTCAAAGTTTATAACCAACATAGGTATAATCATCTCTGGAACCATAAGGCGTAGAGACTTGAATTTGATAGAAATCTTCCTTTTGCCTAAATTAATGAAAATACTACCCAAAAAACATTCCACGCAGACGAAATGGCGGGTTCAGCTAGTATATATATTCATAAACATTTGATAGCAGAACTGGTACAACGCTCTGTATTACGGTGAAAACCTGAACCAAATCTAGAAAAATGAAAGAAAAAATCATTAACACAACGCGCAAACATTTGAAGCGAAATCTCGAAATACCCTCGCAACTTTAACATTTCATTTGTCTAGTTTATTGACAGCACGTTTATAGGCAATGTAAGGTATAGTAGAGTCAATCTAGGACATAAATTAAACCACAAAGTTGAGCTAATCTGTAGTTTCTTGGGACCTTCCTAGCTTTTATGGACCTCTTACTGACGGCCATGTATTATCTGATTAGAACGAGATAGTCATGACCTTTGCGACAAGGTTAAACGTAATTCTATCGAGGAACTTAGATGCTTTAGGTTGCTAAATTTACTTTTGAGGTTAATGTGAAATGCAACACAAAATAAGGGGTTACAGTGTTACATAAATCAAGAAGAACAAAGCAGTTTAGTTAAGCTGATACTCATGATAAAACGAGCTATTTATCCAAGTGTTTATTGGTTGAACTTAATGAATTCAAAAATATTGTTTTCATCATTACAACGCTTTGCTAGCAGAAGCCTCGGGTTCGATTCCCGGTAGATTGAATAAAGGAAATTGCATTTTCTAATACGTCTGAGTCTGAAGAGACAAAGAGATTTATTTATATATTTATAAGCTTTATCTACCAGCCAACCTTTCTGGTGTAGAAAAGTCGTTGGTAGATGTGCATGTGTTAAAGAAAATATTCAAAGATCGACAGAAATAAAGAAAAAATATATTAATGCTATAGAGGTGATTCAAGCAGTGATTTACTTCTTGTAGTTGAGGTAGTTCACCTCTTACCAGATTATTGCACTGCCATTTTAGACTGTATGATCACCTACCATCAAGAGTGATTATTATCAAGCGCTAACCTATCAGCAATAAAAAAATCTTCCTACTTTGTCAGTTCAGATTAGAACGCTGTGCTCGAAAGAAAGAAAGCTCTTTAGTGAAGCTTTTAATAGCTTTTCTATTTTATACATTACTAAATTAATTTGTTAAAAACAATAAATTCTTTTAAATGATAGTAATTTCAAAGTACCAGTGGCGTATTTAAAAGAGTATCTAGATAGTATATTCTAGTGACAAAAGAATATAATACATAACTAAATGTCTGTAATAAAATAGTTGTGTGGATCAATATATCGGGGTAACAGGCAATAAATGGAAGCAATAAAGCCTCTCCATCTATCAGTGGCGGCTTCCGGTTGGAGCAAACAAACCAAATGGCGAAGGAATTAGATTGTTATATGTAGGTTTATTTGGTATGCAAAGCTCTTTTGCACGCAAACAGGGATAAACCGTATTATAAACTAGAACTAACTGGCCATCAAAACTACTGGACCGATTTAAATGAAATTTGGTACACAGATAGTCTCGAGCCTAAGAAAAGACGTAGCCTACATCTTAATGCGAAAAAAGGGCAGTAAATAATGGATGTTACGTCATTTTTAGAACTGGAAGCTTGGAAGTTATTCTTCTCCAACTAGCGAAGGTTGGCAGTTAGTTGTCCATATTTAACTGTGTCCCTCGCCAAGCTGAATAGTTAGGCGGCACTCGCAATCACGGTCCACTCCCTGATGTTGCGCAACTGAGACTTCCTCTTGCGACCAATCCGCCTCTAGCCAGCCACTTTGCCCATCATTATTAGTTGTAAGAGTCCGTACCTGTCATGTCTTAGAAAATGCTCCAGATACACAACCTTCTTTTTGACGGTTTTCCAAAGTTGGCTACTTTATGGGTAAAGCTGATTTTCAGCATGTATCCGTAAGCCCAAATCTCAAAAGCTTCTATACGTTTTCTGAAATCCTTTTTTATCGTACAAGACTCGCATCCGTATTGTAGTATAGGCCATACATAACAACAAAAGAGACGTTTACGTAATGTCATTAATATGCAAAAATAACTCTGACTGTGATTTCACGACAATACTACTAAACCGATCCAAATGAAATTTTGTACACAGACAGTCTAGAGCCTGACAAAGGACGTAGGATACTTCTTAATGCGAAAAAAGGGCAGTAAAGAAGCAACGTCATTTTTAGAACTTTTTTTTTGCGCTGGGAAATGCTTTTACGCACTTACCCTGACCAGAATGGGTCAGGAGTGTGGGACTCAGCGAGGAAGGAGACTTCGCAATACCCACTAAAACCCAGCGGAACCCTCTTCATCCGTAAGTGAGACACCAGAGGTTCAGCTTGCGCATTCTTCCCTGGTGCCCTAGATGAGTCCGACTGAGGATTCATGGAGGTGGGAGCAGGTGCGCAAACAAGCGCCGCCTAGTATCCCGCCTCCTTTGGCGGTTGGAGGGAGCATCTACTGCATTCTCTCTATCTCGCTCGTGGGCCTCCTTTAGCAAGATTACAGTCTCACAGAAGAGGGCCACTTCCGCCCAACATCTCTCAATTGAGAGCATCAATGCTCTCAAGCGGGAGTTCTCCGCCGATCAACGCCACCACGTGGTGCCCGCTGAGGTCCCCATTCTGCGCATTCTGCCACAGTGTGATGTGCTGAGTCGATTTTAGAACTGGAAGCTTGGAACTTATTGTTGATGCTGTTGATTCGATATAAATAGCAACCCCTACTAGTATTATAAATACAAAAATAACTCTTGTCTGTCGCGGTTTCATGGCAAAACTGTTGCACCAATTTAAATGAACTTTGCTACACAGATAGTCTAGAGTTCAAAAAATACGTCATTGATTTAAATTGCTCGTTTATTATGCTATAACCCAGTGGCAGATTTGTTACTAGATGAGAGACGAATGACGATTCTAAAGCCTACTTGATTATGATGTTGGAATCTGGTTCTTATACAACGCAGACGAAATTGCTCGAGTCAGCTAGTCAAGATTAAGTATACATTGAAGACCAGTTGCTTTGGTTTTCCCGACTAATAACAAAAGAAAATATAACAAAACGTTTCCTTTCCAATGCAACATTTGATGTTTCAACGGATGAATTTCCCTCGAGGTATGAAACTTAACGAAAATTCACGTCATTTGGAAAGCCGAAGGTACAGGCATCTAAGTTTTCGTAAGCTTTTACAACAAAAGCAATTAGAGTTGCCGTGATAAATTATGACTTGGCTTCAGCGGGAACGGTTGTTGTTT
This sequence comes from Elymnias hypermnestra, assembly GCA_015832385.1. Classification (NCBI taxonomy): domain Eukaryota; kingdom Metazoa; phylum Arthropoda; class Insecta; order Lepidoptera; family Nymphalidae; genus Elymnias; species Elymnias hypermnestra. The sequence goes on from JACTOM010000644.1 coordinate 596,081, forward strand.
TTATGAAGTAAATTTTATTATGATAGCCTTTTATGGGCGGCATAAAATAATAACTCAAAGGGAATGTCTAGTCTCAAAGGTCGGCAAAGTTTGCCAACCGCAAAATCTCATAATAACCGCAAAAGCACGCGATTTTCTGACCTTTTATTGGCTTTGCGTGTATATATGTAAACGTCGGATTAATTTGAAATTTTACACAGTTATCAAAGACCTATACTAGTATAATAATTTAGAAAGTTTGACCTATTACCTTTACCAGGATCTTCAAGATTACCTTCCTCTTCCAACGCAACGTAGTTAAAGTCTAACATATACAGTACCAAAATAAAAATAGATAATAAGAAAGATTTCCGATACACAACAGCACAGTGAACAGAGATATACACAGGGGAACAAAACAAATAAACGAAGCGGTTTAGAAAGAAGCAAGGGTGATAAAAATACATGCATCCGAAAGCACTAATCTCACTTCGCCCGATACACGAGAAATATTCGAAACAATATAAACAGAGAAATGTGTTTCCTTTGTCTCCACGTTCACTGCTGTGCCAATAGCAATATGATTTAACGTATTGTGATAGGACACTGTATTTTTAAGGATTTTCATCAAATATATTGTTAAAAATATTTACGTTATATAGACGCGCATGAGCGTGCGTCCGTGCGTGCTTGTGTGTGTGTGTGTGTGTGTGTGTGCGCGCGTGTGTGTGTGCGGGTGAGTGTGGGTGCGTGCATGCGTGCGTGCGTGCAGTTTCTACATAGCGAGAAGAGTTATTTGGCTAAATATAAATTTAGACTAATTGTAGTGTGAGTGATCATCATTCGCCCTCGTAGTTTCTGATCCCGTGATTTGGATAAAGTGTTATACAATAGAACGCATTGTCAATGCAAACCATTCACATATCAACTTGAAGATACAAATCATTAAAATCTATGAAGCCTTTTGGACTGAATTCAATTACAAACACATACAGAAACATAATATAGATTTCCTTGTTTATATTTAGTACTTATTACGAGCCCGTTGCGTCAAGCATGCCAAGATCCTAATAATTCTAGATAATTTATTACTTTACTATCGAACTTGCTCAATTGCAATACTAATTTAGTACCGGAGTCTTGTCCGGTGCTACAAACTTTATCTGTGACTAGAAACAGTTGTCTGTAATCATTGGCTGAAGTTTATAATTGCCCTGGCTCAAACGTGAAAACCCACAGGCCAGCGTGATGGCGTAATGGATATACAAGTCGATTATTTTTGAGATGCCCCTGCTATCATACCATATTGTATTGCACAAGCAAGTCGCTGGAGTTCCACTTTAGGATGACACAGGACAGTTGGGTTTTAGTGTGTATTTTGCTTTGTCAGTGTATCCTATTCCCAACTGGTGGGATGCGTAAAAGTGTTTTCCACCTTCGGACACATCTGGGACAACTGGGAGGTATTTACGTTCTGGTGTGTCACTCACGAAGGACGAGGGTTCTTGTGGGGTAGATATTGTTAGACATTTTGCCTCGCCGCCTCCACATTCCTGATCTATGGGTTGGCGAGGCATTGTATTTCCCACCGTCAAATATGGTCGTACCAGTTGTTCCCGTGGTCTCACTCGCATAAGTACCGAAACTGAGCTGCGGATAGGAATGTGTACGTGTGTTGAATCATTGAGTAATTGCACTACATCGAAACCACAAGTAATGGTTTAAATGTTGTGCAACCCCCACCCAGCCCCGAAAAGGCAGAACAGCTCGGTATCAAACCTGACTCACGGCACCGATTTTCAACAGCCCTATAGCCTAGTCTATAGCTGAGGTTGTGGCTTCAATTTTTGTGTTTTATATATACCTTAAATTTGATACTATTGCCAGTGATTACAAAAAAGAACGTTTTAATAATTTGAAGTTGCAAAGACAGCCTGTTAACGGAACGAAAAGGTGGGTCTAAGTTAAAAAAAAAACACTGGATTAAAGGGCATTTATACCCAGCAGTGTGACGTTAATTGGCTTCTACTTAACCTTTACCCACTAAACCCCGAATTGAAGGGGATGTAGGTGAAGAAATTAGTATTATAGAAGTCAGCACGTAAACACACGAGGCGTCCTTGGCCTGACAATAACGAGTCGTTACCGTAACGAGGAGTCAAAGACGAGCGCGACACGTGTTGACTTAAGTAGCCCGTTACATTTTCATGACGTAGATAAAAAAACAGGCTCATAAAGGAGACCTTTCCTACTTTAACAGGTTCACCGACTAATGAATCATATATGGTACGCGGATCAATTTTCTTACGAACTTTTCCGTGTGAAACGTGAAGAGGACGTAGGCCAATAGGATATATATTTTTTGTATCATTTTGTCCTACATCAGTATGCTTAGCTCGACAAAAGATTTATAGACTCTACTCAAATTATAAAACGTGTGCTCAACTAATCTGTTCTTTTTTTATCCCACTGTAACTTGGTTAACCTGGTTAAAGGTAATTTTCCTCTTATGGTTTCTAAACAGCATCGCACCGAAACGCTCGAAGGCACATTTTTGCTGGTGGTGGTAACTAACCATTACCGAAACCTACCAGCGGTCCAGACACACAAATTAGAAAACAATTCCTTAAATTTGTTAAAATTCCATTCGTTTCTTTTGAAGGTCACGTGATTTGAACTTTTAGTGCCTAGTGTGGGTTGCAATTGGAATGGTTTTAAACTCTACAATGCGTATAAGTACTCCCAATTTTTGTGTATGGTACACAAGCATATTAATCTCTCAAAACATACAACAGTGTACGAAACATGAAGCTTAATTAAAACGTGCGTAACTCATTCAATAAGAGATGTCAACCCACAGGTTGAAACCGCTATATTGTTTGTTTCCAAGGGTACAATTATCGTTACAAGGAAATTAATTTCAGAAACTTATAAACAGTATATTATAAGTCTATTGGTTATATAATTCTGTATCAATTTATAATTTTTTGTCTCTATATTTGCTCTATATTTCAAGTGATACATTTTCTTCAATTACACATAAACCAATCAACTAATTTAGCTGGAATTTAGTATAACCAGGCTGTTGTCACTGCAAGTCATACAATATAGCAGCTCTTATGTATTCGGCGGGCGTGGCTATAGTAGAGGCGATCCGCCCTCATCTGGATAAGTGGCTGGGCAGAGAGCACGGATCGCTCTCCTACAGGTACAGGTGCTTACCAGTCATGGTTGCTTCGGTAAATACCTGTATCAAACTGTTGGCTGTGAGCCGTCGGCCAGCTGTTACGAGTGTGGTGCCTCGTTGGATACAGCTTACCACACGGTGGCAGAATGTCCCGTCTGGGGCGCTCAGCGACTCATTATGACGTTGCTGATCGGCACACACCTCTCACTGGCTAATATTATAGATGTAATACTCATCAGTGAGCAGGCTTGAAGAGCGGTTGCCTCCTTTTGCGAGACTGTCATCTAACTTAAGGAGGCACGACAAAGGGAGAGGGTGAATGCCGCTGAGACACTCCGGTCCAGACGAAGAGGAGTATTAAACAGGAGGCGGAGGTTCATGCAACTCCTCCCCCTGTAGAATATCTGTGAGCCGAATACAACCGAGGGGTCAGAGAGGAATGCCTCAACGAGCCTCTGGCGCCCCACTCATGGTTGACGACGGTCCCGCTGGGTTTTAGTGGGTATTGCGAGTTCTTCCCCCTCGCCGAGTCCCACACTCCCGATCCCACAGTCAGGGTGCGTAAATGCATTTCCCAGCGTCAAAAAAAAAGCTCTTATGTATTTATATAGAAGCTAGTTTAGATTTATAATTGTCCAACCGCCTGTTATTATTTGTATTCAGAGAATAAGTTTCAATTACTGAATACTTTGTTATAATTATTACTAGAATAACAAGAGTAAATACCGTTAATGTCGTATCAAAACAATCCGCATTGCGGAAGGTTTACATATGTACCATTCGGTACTGTAGAGATACTTTGTTTTTTTTATCTTTTTTAGACTATATGTTTAAATTGTAGGCAAATTTTGTGATACACATACGTGGATGAGTAACTTTTTAGTTGTAAAACGTATATCACGATTTACCAACCGAAAACGTTTTATTTATTTATTTATAACTTATGAACTAGCAACATAATTACATGTTAGAACTACAACTAAAACTATGCTAAGGGTTTTTAAATTACACATAATTATACTTTTAGCTAGTTACATCATACACCTAAAAAATCAAGTACTACACACTATCAATTTAGATAACTTGAATACTAATACTAAAACAACAGCGACAATACAAAGCAAAAGCAAAAAAATAACCAAAACAAATTGAATATTAATTGTTTTAAACTTAAATTTTCGTGGTTTATTAACATATTGACTATTTGAACGGGTACATATCACGATGGCGATTTTTAATTTTGCCGATATTCCGACCCAGTTGCATGGATCGTGGTCACGACGATACTGCTGTGGTCGGTTGTGTCAAGCTCTCAAGGGCAGAATCTGTCTACCCTACGTCTGATCCTTTTATTTTTCACGGCACCCACATCCATTTGTCGGCATACTACACTCACAACATCACGTTTTAATTTTGAAACTGGGCAGCTGGGTCGAAATATCGGCAAAATTAAAAATTAAAAATCGCCATCGTGATATGTACCCGTTCAAATAGTCAAATTGAATATTATTTAAATCTTATTTAAAGGAAGGTAGTGCAGATGACACTTCCTGGAAGTGGGCCGCATTCTGATAGAAAATGTCAATTTTTATATTTTTCTGGACTAATTCATTATATGACCTTGTCAATCTCGGTATGATCGAACAGTGGCCAAGATTGGTTATATAGGACTTATGAGCAAGCAGTGAAACAACATTTCGCGAGGACGTTTAATAGATCCTTGTATATTGTCTAAAACTTTACCAAATTTCACACCCTAACTTGTTCGTAATACTGATTCAAGAGTCCTTTATTTTTCAGGCTGAGAGATATCTGATACGCTCGATTACTACTAGGAAGCTTAGGAAAGGCGCAATATAAGCCCAAACCTCCCTGACTTCCAATCTAATACACTGGCAAAAGAGAGCATCTTTCACACACAGCACAGTATTCTCCTTCTGCCTCTTTTTTTACGGCCTGCATGTACGATCACCACAAATGAATATCACCTTAGTGATTCAAGGCATTCTCACATAAATCCTAAGCGTGGCGCGACATGAATCTTTAATAGCGGACTTCAAGCCTTAAAACACTTCCGACGAAATACGACCAACCACGTTCTCCCCTGCGACGAACCATGAATACAATATGGCCGATTGTTTCGGCCCAAAAGGTGTTTAACGCAATCACCTTTACACCATAATATCGAAGTTATATGAAATTAAGTCACAATACTATACATTTCCTAACAGTATAATTGTACTCCCTATTTCAACTAAAGTTGCTCCAGCACATACTCTCTTGCTACCAGTCCTTGATAATGCCGATGTTTGTTTTCTTAATCTCACTGAGGAGCAATTAAATAAGCTTGAGAGACTTCAAATTTATGTATAAGATTCATGTTTGGCCTCCGCAAATATGATCATATTTCCGGCTTCCGAAAATAACTCAAGTAGCCAATTCCCCTTCGCCGGAATACTCATCTTCTTTCTCTTCTCTACAGTGTGCTTTTTGATCATAAAGCGCCTCTATATCTGAAGAAATGCTCTGAGTTCCTTGAGGAGTCTCATAATCGACAATTTTCGCAAGAAAACTTACGTTTTTAAAATTCCTTCTTACTCTACTTCTTTTTTTTTTTTAATCGTTCTCAGTTCTAGCTGCTCATCTTTGGCACTCACTGACCATCAGTATAAAATATGCTCAGTCCCACAATTTATTTAAAAAGATCATAAAAGAGTACTTCCTGTCTAATAAAATTGATTAATTGATACTGTTTTTATTAATAATTATGAGTGTTGTTATTATTACTTGCAAATAGATTTAGTACACCTTTCCCTGCTTCTGATTTTTTATGTGTCCTTTCAAGCATTTTTGTGTCAGCTTAAAAGCTATTAATTTAAAACCACTTTGGATTATTTAATGTCATAAAATATTGTGTGGTTTCATGAAACCACGATCCAAGTACAACAGCCATATTGGCTTTGGCGACTATGCCGATCGCCTTGCACTTTACCCCCATTCCACTGCCGGCTGTAATGTGACATGAGATACAAAGATGGAAACATTTGAGATGATGTACCAAAAGTTTCTCTTTAAAAACAACATATATTATAAGTGAAAATCAAAGAAAAAACATTAAAAAGAAGATATTTTTGTCCAACATGAAATAGCATATGAGCTAAGGTCTAAACTCACTCTCCCATTATCATAACAAGAGAATTTTCCTAGTACATATAAAAATGATTCTAAGTCAGGCATGTAATTTCGAGAACACTTTTAATAATTTACACCAATTGTCCAAAACACACGTGAACTCCGTCGAGGGCATGAATTTATAATGTCGCAGCAAATTCTGAACTACCCTCGGCGTTCAATCAGTGGTGAATGATTTATTAACTTTAAATGAATTTGTAATAACCAGCTCACACACTGACGATGAATAATTCGAAAATAATGTATAAATGTCAGAATACAGATAGTAATACCTTATGATGATTAAAAGGAAGAAAGAAAATCAAAATGGTACTTTTAATTATCAAACCCTTAACCTCTTGAAAAGGTTCTTAAACCTATGTTTACTGAACAAGTATTTTTAGATTCTTTAGATGATTTATATTAGAATTTCTATTATGCTTTAGATGATCTACTAGACGAGACTCCTTGTAATCTATCCATAACTATTAGTCATCGAGTTATGATACTTAAAGCGGGACAGAATAGATAACCTTAATATTAAAAGCTCGTATTAAAACACCAATATTTTTGGAACTTCCTCTATTGTTTCAGAAGGCATTTGAAGACTATCAGATCCTTTTAAAAGAAGTAACTCTTCAGAAAGATTAATTACAAAAGGTTGGAACTGAATAAATTGACTTGTACTTGTCATGATAATTATAAAAATACACTGACTGATTTCTCACATTAGGCTGCAAAGGAACCCCAGATATTTTCATCGGAAGTAAATAACATTGGGAATAATATGACAAACTCACTAGATCTGCTGACTCATAAAGGCTGTGAAGACCTATTTAAGTAAATCATGACTATAACCTGAATTCGTTAAAACATCCGCACTAACTACATCTAAATAAAAAGAATATTTAAGCCAATACTGATTGGTACAAATCAACGAGGAAGCTTACAAGCCGAGAACGTTCCTAAAGCCAATTAATTGTAGTCATCAACGAGAAAAGATTAGCAACACTCGTCAGCAGCTTGATTAAAAATGACTTGACAAGAGCGCCGCCGTCTTTGTATAAAGACCGACATACAAAATCAGTCTAAAGAAACACGCTATACCGAAATATAAATGAGTCTTATGCGCAAATTCATAACTGTTTAGTAGAAGCCCTTAAAGTTTCAATTTGATATATTTTTTTGCATTTTTGAAGACAAAATAAACACGTCTTTGTTATACAAAGCTCCTTTAGTAGGTATTACATTCAGAAGACCTTCTTAAACAAGTACCAATAACGCATAATATGGGCCGAAGCTGTCCAGCAATTCAGGCACAAACAAATTATAAATTACAAATCAAATCAATATTTTTTTATTCAAGAAAGCTTTCGATGCAATGCAGGCAATATACGATTGATGATGATCTTAAAGAAATTTTTAGGCCACCGCAACCAACCACATGAAGAGATTAGCCATTTACACAGCAGCGACAGGTCTTGGTGTCGCTGATCGGAGGGAACCTCTCGTTAGATAGCATAGTTGACGCAATGGTTGCTAACGAGACGGATTAGAGAGCAGTTGTTTCCTATTGCGAATCTGTTGAGCAGCATGTGATGGAGAAGGCCGGCAAACAGTATGCATACTTTTGCGGATCTCCTTCCTCCCTGAATCATTGAAATGAGCCGGCTGCATCCGGAGTGCCAGAGTAGATTGTGTAGGCGAACTCCTGGTTCTCCATCAAAGATATCGAGAATTTTCCGCTGGGTTTTAGTGGGCATTGTAACTTGACAGTGAGTACCCACTCCCGTGAAGGGGTGCCTAAAAGCATTTCCCAAAGGCGAATCCATTTGCACAGGAGATATTATAGTGTACAACTATATAATACAATTTCCAACATTTGCCATGCAGGGAAACGAACTGAATCCTCTACTAGACATGCAAGTACTTTCATCATTTCGCCAGTGAGGCCGTCAAAATGGTTGTATAAGTTAGATTGTCCACATTTGTTATTCATCTATCGGAATCGAGATCTATTCTTTATCCAGAAGGTCTGTTAGCTCAAAGCGGCATTGTCTAACTTTGTTCCGTCGTTATTGTTAACAGTAACGGATCGATTTTGTTGAAGGACGCTACTGTACCGGTGGTATAAAACATTAATTTTTTTCTAAAGGTCGCTTAATAATCGAACCATTAACTCAATAAAATTAAAAACTGATTATATCCAGAAGAAACTCATTTTGCAACAATGCAGCTATCTTGTGCAACTGGAATGGAATCCAAACATTTTCGTGCCCTTCGCTTCATTTAGTTGCTATACATACTTTTTGACTGCCTCATTTGTCTAATGGACAGCTGGTTTGGCATGACATGAGGATTCTTTTATAAGGAGGAATCGAAACATCACCAAAACCACGAAATCTAGGCTCCTGAATACACTGATCTTCCCCATATTGTATACGCTGCTGAGATGTGGACATTGCGAGAAATGGAAAGACAGAAAATAGATGCTCTAGAATTTTGGTGTTGGAGAAGAATGCTTGGGGTTTTGTGGGCAGAGTTTCGTACGAACGTCTCGATACTACAAAAACTCGGCATCAAGCAGTGTCTACTTTCTATAGTACAATGTCGCATCCTGACTTTCTTTGGACATGTCTCCGGCGTGACAATAAGTCCATCGAACGCCCGGAAGGCAACAGACCGCCTGGGACCCCTCCGTAACTTCATAACGACCATGACTGCTCTGACAAGAACGTATCGGATAAGAAAAAGAGGGTTCTTTGAATCCCAGGTCCGACGTATTAAAAAAATTATATTCTTGGACCTCATGTCTAGTCCTATGAGCAATTGTATGCTTTTATATCCAGTCCTTTTATCCAAAGAATTTAATGCTCATGTTTTACGGAATAATTTCACTTCGATGAGTACAGTTCATCGTCAATTGGTCGTGTGCGTGGGATTCGACGAGGGCGTCTCAGATGTCCAATAACATCAGCGCTGGAGGGACGGTGTTCCATATTAATGAGGTGCCAGCGACACTGAGCGGCAAGTCGAACGAAAGGGCATTAGAATAACCTATTTGAGCAACGTGTCGCGAACTGAATATTGTTTCTTAATTCACCTTGTAATCGTTAGGGCTGATGATGCAACAATTGTATCCTTTATATACAAAATAGCCGGCGCCCTTTGACTTAGATTGCGCAGAATTAGAACTTAGGGCTCCAAGTGTTCTTATATTTATTTGTTTTGAAATCTGTTTATATTTATGTGTAAATGCTCGAATGCACAAATAATCGATTTATTATTTGTGTGGTTCATCACGGTCAAAAACTCTGACAGGGAATTTTTTACTGGGTTATATCTACATATAGTGTAATTACGCTTTCTAAATATTTCAGATATCTTTTATATGTTCATTGGCAATTCCCTTTATTATAGTAATATCTTGATAACTATATTAACTCACGTATTGAGAGTGATATTGAAGAGATGGAAGGATCATTTTGAAAGTTTGTTTGAAAGAAATGAAGCAGAGGTAAATATGGCCTCTGCGGATAGCAATGAATGTAAGACAAGTGATAGCGAGATTAGTATGGATGACATCATGAAAGCGATAAAAGGTATGAAATCAGGTAAGGCTGCTGGGTATGACAGAGTGTCAGTCGAGATGCTGAAGGCTGGCCGCGGGATTGTGGTAGCTCAGCTGTACTGCCTTTTCAATATATGCTGGGAGAAAGGTCAAGTCCCAAGAGATTGGAGCAAGGCCGTAATTGTCCCTCTATATAAAGGAAAAGGGTCACAGCAGGAGTGCAAAAATTACCGCGGTATCAGCCTTCTTAGTGTCGTCGGCAAATTGTATGCAAAGATATTAATTGAAAGGGTGATTAATGAAACTGATGGGAAAATATGGGACGTGCAAGCGGGATTTAGAAGAGGAATGGGATGTACGGATCAGGTCTTTTCTTTACGGTGCATAACTGAAAAATGTTTGGCTAAACACCAAAAAGTTTATTGCGCGTTCGTAGATTTAGAAAAGGCCTATGATCGAGTGGTGAGGAATGAGCTGTGGTCAACGTTATCTACGTATGGGGTGAGCGGTTGTCTGATCCAAGCATTGAAGTCTCTCTATGAGGGTTCTAGTGCCTGTGTCAGAATAAACGGAGCGTACACGGAGTGGTTTCCTGTCGAAAGAGGTGTTCGACAGGGATGTGTTGCGTCACCATGGCTGTTCAACCTTTTCATGGATAAATGTTTGACAGATTTAAAAGAATGTATGTATGGGTTAAGAATGAATGAATTACTCATCAAATGTTTACTCTACGCTGATGATCAAGTAATACTTGCGTCATCCGCTAACGAGCTTCAGGAGATGCTAAATATTATGAATGAAGCTTTGAAAGGGAAAGGAATGAAAGTGAATGTAAACAAAACGAAAGTTATGCTTTTTGAACGAGATGAATCTATGATGAATGGCAATATTTTGATAGATGGGGAACAAGTGGAAGAGGTGAAAGAATTTGTATACTTGGGATCTAAATTTACAAAAGATGGAACATGTGAAAGTGATATCGAAAGGAGAGTGAATGCAGGGAATATGGTAAATGGTGCTCTGCATGCTTTTATGAATAGCCAGATGGTGTCTCAAAGGGCTAGACTGGCAGTGCATGCTGGAGTGTTGGTGCCAACACTTATGTATGGTAGTGAAAGTTGGGTATGGCAGAAGAATCACAAAAGTAAAATAAATGCGGTAGAGATGAGAGCGTTGAGAAGCATGAGTGGATTAAAACTGAGTGACAGAGTGAGAAATAGTGTGATAAGAGAACGTTGTGGTATAAAAGAAGACGTAGTGACTAAAATTGAGAAAGGTATGCTTAGATGGTTTGGGCATGTAGAGAGAATGAATGAAAGGAGACTGACAAAAAGGATTTATGAGTCAAGAGTGAATGCGAAAGTTGGAAGGGGAAGACCGAGGCGAACGTTCCTGGACCAAATCCAGGACATTTTAAATAACGGCCAGGTCAAGAGTACTCTAAACCGACGAACTTGTATGAAAGGTTTAATGAGATTGAAAGAAGCGAAGGAGATATGCAAGGATCGTGGCAAGTGGAAGGATGTTGTCTCTGCCTACCCCTATGGGAATGAGGCGTGATGCTATGTATGTATGTATGTATGTATTGAGAGTGCTCTATTTATAAACGAGATTATGTTAATATCCAGACGTACTAAGATATTCATGTAGATAAGTAAACCTAATATAATTAAGTTACGTATCCACTAACGCCTCATAAATCTGGATATATTTCCATACGTACGAAATTCAATAGGATGACAAACTCGACTATAATTTAATAACGAATATGGACTAACTTTCACGTCATTGTTCATTGTCCTTCAGCATAGAATTTCCCACAAGACCGACCTATATGTAGCACATATTATTCAATTAATACCAAACTGAACAATTGTCCGGCTTAATTTTAGAGCTATATCACTAATCCCCAAAACATCTATGGCAACAATCTAGATTGAAAAATAGGTAATCTTCGTCGACGAATATCAAACAATTATCTTAATGTAGATTCATTAGTCAGCTTTAAAACACTACACAAATTCCACGCAGTTGCAAACGATCTTATTTATAAACTAAACCGATTGTTTACAGGAGCTGTGCGCAGCGAAAATGAAACCGTTCGTGCTGAAGATGTGCATAAAGACCTTAGTGTGCGCTTTAAAACCGCGGGTGACACCGAGTGTTAAGACAATGTGCGTGTAAGGTTCGACCACGACGTCGAATCAAAGCGATGGTATGAACGTTGTACTAGGCAATGGCAGCGACGAGTGGTGGAACGCAACAAGCCAGGGGGAAACGCGGGATCTATACAACTACTGGGCCTGGAGTATCGTCGATGGTGCCCTGATGGTGCTCATAGTGAGTGGGAACACCCTCACGATCCTCGCGGTCACCATGAGCCGCCGCCTCTCCTCGCTCGTCTCCAATCAGTTCGTGCTGAACTTGGCCATTTCGGACCTGATGGTGGGCCTCACTCTACCCTACCATCTGGTGTTCTACATCGAGGACGACTTCGGCCAAATGAAATGGTCCTGCTTGATGAGGTTCATACTCATTATACTCGCGTGTCTCGCATCCATTTACAACATCATCGCTATCGCTGTAGACAGGTGAGGATATCATGTATACGCCCGTGACATTACATCAAACAATTTACATTCACTTAAAAACAATCATCATACACGCTATATGTAGACGTGACACGTCATTATAAGTTCAATATCGAATAGCAAATGTTCAGGAAGCTTATTTTGCTACATTTATCAACTAGATCGCGACTTAAATTGTCAAAGACAAATAGGATTTTTCATTTTTATGCTCGTGCTGACAAGTTTGTTTGTGCCCTTGTATAAACCTCCTTGAAATATTTAATGAGTTGATCATAGTAATTCACAAGTTATATTAACCTCAAAAATATGTTTTTTACACCGATTGGGATAAACGTTTCTCCGTACTTTTGTTTTTATAGTGACGCTTGTTGTTCAGGTATAACAATAACCCTTTTGTTCTGTTGTGATAATGTACAGGTACATAGCAATAGTCCATCCGTTGCACTACAGCCGCTATATGACGAAGTTGGTGACGAGGCTGCTCATGAGCGCCACGTGGTCAGTGGCAGTGTGCATCAGCTGCATACCAATGTTCTGGAACGAGTGGCATGATGGTGTCGCGTGTGAAATGAATATTGTGAGTGTAACAAACACGTTTTGTCTTATGTAAAATAGTTTAGTCATTCAATCATCTCAGTATATAAAAACTATACATTCTTAAAGAAGAAACAAAATGCTAACCGTTTTTCAACCCAACCTCCTCAGCGTCAAATTCCCTCACTCACAGAAAAAAAAGCTTTCGATCTGTTTACCATTAGTGCTCCATTTAAGGAGAGAACACTAAGGTATTAAATTTAGTCAAATATAAGTCACGTTCTTAGGCAGAGTTACTGTTGAAGTTATAAAACCAGTTTAGTTTAAATATAAATAACGAACGAATTCCAGGTGGTGCCCAAGACGTACACGACGAGCATCCTGGCGCCGATGTTCTCGCTGATTTGGATGGTGATGTTCATACTGTACTGGAGGATATGGCGCGAAGCGACGTGTCATGCTCGCCGCATGCGCGCGAACACATGTTGCCCCACCGGGGCCAACGATTGGAAGAGCATTCAGGTAAATTATTTCTCCGAAAAGGAGTATAAAGCATCAATAGTCATGGTTTGTAAGATTGACTTAACCTTAAGATATTTACAGAACAATTGCAACCTCCCAAGCCCAATAACTTACTTGATACTACATCAAAACTCTTTACCATTGTTGTACACAGATTCACATTTAGCAACGTTACAAAGTAGCCGCGAATATATTCAATGTAAAGACTTTTTTTTATCATTTTTCAGGTGGTCCTGCTCGTGCTAGGTTCGTTTTCGGTTTGCTGGATGCCATTCGTCGTTGTGGCATGCGCACAGACACTACCCATAAAGACTCTGCACAACCCTATCGTGTATCGCCTGACGTCATCGCTGGCCATGTCAAACTCGGGCATCAACCCTCTGATATACGCTTGGAAGAACGCCGGCTTCAGAGCTGCCTTCGCAAAATTACTCAGATGCAAGCGACCGGATACATCAGAGTATAGAGGATCCCCGGCACCGGAAAGAAAGAGGGGATCTGTGGCTCTTCGAGAAGGTTCGATAACTAGGACACCCACGGGATTATCCACTCTAGGGGGGAGACCGGCACGTCTACTTTACGTGGAACGTGAAATAGACACGGCGAGGTGCCGTATTATCGAAAATGCTGGGTATACGGAGTCGGAGAGAGGGGACACTAACCCTTCTTATGCCCCCGATGGACCGACGCCAGTACACCGACCCACAACACGAGGGCCCGACGTAGTGTAGTGTAATTAACTATAGACGTTCAGTGGGAAACGTGAAACGCTTCTAGAGGTTAAAATTGTTAGTGCGTAGGTACCCTGTCGCGTTTAGGTACCTACCGGTTAAAGTCTACGCTCAAGTTTATGAAAAGCTTTATTGTTAATTTTTTTATGAACATTTCTGATGATTTCTCTGCCAGATTTATAAAAAAGAAAAATTATATAAAAAATATTTATGTATTTTAAATTAGGACGTTATAAAATGAAAATAATAAAAATTTATCTTGTAAAATAAAGAGTATATTTAATGACATGTCCTCAGGGCTTTGATTTTCATTGTTTATTATAGAGCTATTCTATTTACTCATTACGTGTACACATATAACTTTTGTTATAAAAATTCTTTATTTTTTATTTCTTATTACCAGAAAAAATTATTAACACAAATCCCAAACTCAAACTTTTTATATATTTATGAACTTAAAAATTATGAACTGGGAACTTTAGATAATAAGCATTAGAAATAATTAATTTGCATTAAAAAAATTTTGTCTTTTCCATACAAACGGAATATTTTTTCCAAATAAATGAGATAGACAACAAATGCGCTCGGGTTTACCTAGTCATAGTTGAATATAAGTAGTTACAGTAGTATAAGTCTTAATTTGTATGAATATTTTTCTTTCTTTGTTGTACTCTCAGTTTCTATTGTTAAGACAAATAAACAACGCCATCTAGAAACTACTCGGAGAATGACCAGCTTAAAATCGTAACGCCATCTATCAATAATCACGTATACTACAGTGGCAACTGATAGATGGCGCTTTTATATATTATCTGTTCATGTAAATATTCTTCAGAATAGAATATGCTTTAGCTTAATGTTAATAATGCTCTATAAATAATCGTGTTTAAATGCTATTTAAAACTTATCAATGTTCGTACAAATATTAAAAAAAAGAAACTACGATGTTTTAACCTTTACATACGTCGATTTTTGCACAAAATTTGTTCGTTGGACTACTAGGCAGGCCCTTGTAGATCCCCAATAATAATTATAATGACGCAAGTATTCGCTTTTGTAGAGGAAGTCCAGTTTGGATTCCAAGCATGGCAGTTTTTTTATTCTGACAGTCTAATTAGTCTCGAGTCCTGGACTAGTGTGATACTTCACACGTGACAAGTTGCCGCCTTACTATAAAGGACCTAAACTGCCTCGTTGGTCTAGTGGCTGGCATATTCGACTACAGACATGAGGTCCTGGGTTCAAGTCCCGGATCGGGCCAATTCAAAATCGATATTGAGTTTTCTATTAAGATTTTCTCAATATTTGCCCGAAGTTAGGAAGTAGGCGGTGTGATCCACCCCCATGCCTGGGAGAGCACGTTAAGCCGTCGGTCCTGCGCCTGATCTCTCTTCGATCGTGTCGGATTCCCGTCACATCGGACTTTGAGAGTGAAGGAATAGAGAGTGCACTTGTGTTCTATGCCTGCCAATGCGCAGTGGAGCAGCGTGGTGGGTCTATGCTCTAAAAACCCTCTTTCCTCGGAGCGAGGAGGCCGTTGCCCAGCAGTGGGACGTTAAGGGGCTGTTACTTACTTATAAAAGACCTACCGACAAATAAAATATTTGCCTTCCCATACACTGTTTACAAACTACAAGATGTCAATTACTATCAGGTGAGATCATTGTCAAGCATAAA
Organism: Elymnias hypermnestra; assembly: GCA_015832385.1. Lineage (NCBI taxonomy): Eukaryota > Metazoa > Arthropoda > Insecta > Lepidoptera > Nymphalidae > Elymnias > Elymnias hypermnestra. The sequence goes on from JACTOM010000644.1 coordinate 612,044, forward strand.
CTTAGTTTACTATAAAGAAAAAAATATAATTATTGATAAAAAATATTTCAAATTCACGCAAACTGATTTTGATTGGGAACTATAACATCTCCATAAAAAAATATATAGAATGCCAATTTAGGTAGGAAGCGTACTAAGTTACAGTCAGTCCATCATCCCTCCAATAAATAATAAGCTGCGACATTGAACTGCTCTCTGCGCGGCCAAACAGAAGATGTACAACATCTTCTTATACACTCTGTATTAGACATCGGAGGGAAAGGCTATCGCCAATAACTCGCTATGGTCTAAATTATTTTGATGATGGTCTATTGCAGAGGATTCCGAGTGTTCCAACTTAGGAAATAGCTGTAGTATTTTACACAGTATTCAATGCGAGTTATCAGTGACTTACAACAAAGCGAAATTACCAAAGAAATGACGTGTCCTGTGGACAAAAGTCCCTTACAAAGAATTATATACCCAATTGTTAATTATACTAATATTAATCAAAGAAAACATCGCGAGAAAACTAGAACAACTCGGAGATTATTGCTAGGTATGTATCTACAACAAGGATGGACCACCCATTTTCTACGAAAGAGAAAGTCAGAACTGCTAGACAATACACACATACTTTATCTAGCTAATATATATTTTGACAGACTAGCAGGCCTAACGGTGCCCCTACTCGCTCCGCTACCTGATGTCAAGGATACGATTCGATGTGAGCTCGTGGAAGACTTCAGCAATAGCTAGTTACCACCCTCCCAGTAAAAAAGTGAGAAAGCAAAAATTCAGTTCCGGTACGATGCAATGTATAAACCGTAAAAGGAATGTTTTTTTGAGGGTAGCACGCTAACATCTTAGACGGTGTCATAAATTACCAATATGAGAGTGAGATCACAATCAACCGCTAATCTATTAACAATAAAAACAGTTTCAACAAACCACCCATAAAACCACAATGTACTTAATATACGAACTTTACATGAAAACTTAAAATTTTAATCTGTAGATAATATGATCGCTCTAACAGAATACTTTACGAAATCATCTGAAATTCGCACAGATTTTTTAACTAATAATACAATTATTTGTATTGCAAAATAAAATTGTGCGTACGAAGTCATGGGGATTGTAAATCAACGACATGGTAGTCAAAATCAACGAGTCAATATTATATCAAGCATATTTAGTATTTAAAAATATTTATTTCAAAGTATGCGTCAGTTAACAAAGGATAAAAATCTCATAAAAGACCTAAGAGTAACATCTGAAAATTTAACTAGAAATATAAAACACCTGTTATAACAAAATATGACACAATTAAATGACGGTGAAATACACATTTTGACTCACCTCGACTCCAGTCACACCGAGGGCCGTCACCAAATTCGGAGTCATCCTGAAGGGCACCTTCTCGGGTACGCGAAGGGTTTTGCCCTTTTCGAAGCACACGTTGTAGTCTATATGGACCACTTCGCCAGATGTCAAGTCCACGAGCACGTTATCCAAATGTCTATCACCCAAACCGATAATATAACCTATCGCACTCATAACCGCCACGGAATAACTATACCGACGCGTGATCTGCCACCACTGCTCCGGGTTTACACTGCTGCACCAGAGTTCCCGCGATAACAGGTCATTGGGCGTCTCCGCCGTGAGCTCTTGCAGCACTTGCTTCAATATAGGTACCGGCCATTCCTTCCTATTTTCTGTTGATATACCGGCCTCTTTCAATAAAGGATTTAGTTTGTTATAAAATAGCTCAGAGGGTCTTAGTACGTTCACTGGTTTATTTAGTTTAGCAGACTGCATAGCCGCTTCACGGTTTTGCCACCGTTTATACAATGCGAACAATGGTGTCACATTGTCAACCCAACTTATTAAACCCGATCTAGGTCCCAGAGGTATCACGGAATAGTGACGAGCTCTGTAAGTCTGGTTGTCGTTGCTTTCCGAGTCTCTAGCTAACATTGTATTAGTTATTGATAGAAGTTGCATTATCCTCTCATCTAGATGTAGGTCTTCCAGTCCTTTGAAAAGGTAAGTATAAGATTTACCATCTGATCCATAAAATATTAACTTTTTCGGTCTTGTCTTCGTTGGTAAAATGGCTACGTTGTTCTCTATCGACTTTATCGTAATTCTTACAGTACGTTGATTTGTATACAAGCCGGGCATTGTTATTACGGTGTTCTTCATATCTGCTAAAACGGGACTAATATCAGACATTTTCAGAATATAGGACGTTCTTTTATTAACCTTTTGTTGCAGCTTCATTTGTAACTGTTTCAATGGTAACCACGAGTCTTGCGGTTTTTCGGGATTAGATGGGTTCTTCAGCTTCTCAATAACGTCAGTAATAATGGTTTGAAACTTATTTTGGAATGAAATTTCATGTGGAGTTTCTGGCTGAGCCGAAGTTATTTGATTGAGCTGCTCCAATACAAAAACAATGGGTTCAAATATTATGCGATGTTTTTCCTTGATAAGTTTCTCCTTTTCCTCAGCCGTTAAATTTGAATTGTTCTTCACCTTTACTATCTCGGCTTCTAATTGAGTTAAGCGCTTACTAAACTCTGAGTGATGTTGTACAAGAGTTCCGAGGCACAATTCATCCCACAACAAATTTATTCTCTGTAACTCTTTTACCAATAATTTCACTTCCAAAATTGTTTTCGGCGCTTGTTTCGACAATGTTTCCACCATATCGAGGAAACAAGAATTCAATTCGTTATTAACAACCTTTTCACTAGCAATGTCGTCCAAGTCTAAATTATCGTCATCACTGTCTGCGTCGTCATTAGATAAAAACGACCTAGGAACATGTAAATCTGTGATACTGTTTTGTTCATTTTCTACAGCTCCAACTACTGCGGGAAACGTGATTAGGTGCGGTGTGTCTTCAGCCAGTCTACATAACAAATCTGAAACGCACTTTCTGACATATGTCTCTGGATGATTGAGTCTAGAAAACAGCTGGGGGATAATAACTTTCCACGGCTGAGTAGGTGTATTGGCTAAACCGGACTCGAGAACGGTTTGTAATTCCATGGCATGTTTTACAATTAATCGTAACAACCTAAGAGTCGCATTGACAACCGCATTTTCTCCACTGTGGTTTATGTAATCAGAAGCACATATTAATTGCAAAAATTTGAAGTAAGCATCAGCTGATAGCTCGAAGTACGAGAATACTCTTTTTTGAGCTTGTCGCCAGATATCTACGAGTAAAGCAAGATGTTCTGGGAAAGCGTTATTCAACGACGGAACGGTTCGCAACTGACTTTCAATCATTTCCGAAGTATTTATTTCATTCCAATCTATATCTTCCTCGTCGCATGTCGCTTTAGTTTTTGATAATATTTCACACACCGCTTCGAAATCTTGCGGCGAACATCCAATCATAACGCTTTCTATCTGAAGCTTGTCATTATCTGTCAGCTGCTCACGAGTCTTAGAACTAAATTCAACCATTTTACGACCCCATCTAAAGCACCAAGCAGCAAAATTAGCCCAAGCTTTAGCTAAACCAGGGCACTGATTAACTCCGAATTGTAATAATTTTCCAACAGCCGAATCGGTAACAGGAATCACATTTTCAGATATATTATTATCCACTAAACCTATTTCTGGTAAGGCTGACACCAATTTTGATAAGGGTGAATCACTTTCTAAAACATTTTCATTTTCGTTTTGCACCCATTTCGCCAGAGTCAATAACATCCTTGTTCCCTTTTCTCTTAATTCGTAACTTTGCTCACCCATTGCTAGCCTTTGAGAAAACCCAAGAGATATGCTTGCACACAAATTTATAGCCTTAATTTTAGAATCATCCTTTCCATAAGTAACTTTACAAAGCTCTGCTAATGCGCTAGCATTGTTCAGAGTCCAAATATCCAAATCGTATGTATTGTCTGATAAAAGCAATACATTGCTTACTTCTTCTAGGGTGTTAATATTCAAACATAATTGAAAAGCTGAATTGTTCTTGAAGTGCTTAAAAAGCTCTCTGTTAGCCATTTGTAAGTTAGCATTTTTTCTTGCACTTCTTATAATATCAAGGCGAAGACATTCATTGTAAAATATATTTTCTTCTGTCATGTTTAATTTTGTAAAATACTGGTGCCACCATAAAACTCGCGTCAAATTTTTCATCTCTGTTCCATAAATATTTTCCTTCAGGGCTGATGGTTTGAAGGGATTTGTAATTGTTTTCCCATGTTTAACAATATTTAATAACCCCTGATTTGCTGCTTGCAAGACCGCAATGTCTTTCAGGAAGTGTATAGAATTAGTTCTAGCAAACTCTTCAGCACTTTTATTTAACAAATGTTCACAATTTTTAAGTGCCAACTTATTTTTATCATCCGCTTCATTACTGCACAAGTTCACCGCTGAACATATTAATGTTGATTCTATTTTATCAAACAAGCCCTGATATGAAGAAGTATACTTACACATTTCAGTTTCATCTGGATTAAGAATATTCCAATCACATAAGTCTGCAATCTTATTATTGTCTTCAAATTGTTTTAAAGTAATATAGGATTCCCATTGAGAAATATGACTATTTGCTGTAATTTTGGCCCTCCATTCTTCCATATCTTCCCAACTTTGAATATTTTTATAACTTTCAAATATTTGTTCATTAACAAATTTAAGGCACTTTGTATCCAAAGAACACAATTTAGATTCATTACCAGCTTCATTATCATTCTCAATACACAATTTTTTGTAACAATCAATGGCGAGTTCAAAGTGAGAATTGGCTTGTTCAGCTGCTCCTTTCAACCATGAATAATTGAGATTGAATTTCTGCTGTATCCAGACAAAGAAGCCATTTAAAACTTCTGGTTCTCTGATCTTTATGAGGGCTCTTGCTACACTCACTGATATAGCCTCTATATCTATATTTGTGTTTGAATTGACAGCATTTTGTAATATTAGTGATGCATAATATATAGCAGCACCACAATTTCCACCATACACACTCACCGCAAGTGCAGCGGGACGCACTCTATTAAACCACTCACGACATGTAACCCAATTGGTGTGAAAAAATGTCTTTACAGGCTTTGCCACAGCTGGAAGAACGGTGGCAGTGCCCTCTGCAGCATTGTAAGTATATTTCTCTAAAAACATCATAAATTCAATAAGCCAACGGGATCTAACTTGCTCAGAGGTAACTACTTCCAATAACTTATTGTGTTCGTCAGCAATAAACTTTGTTTCAGTAGAAGATATTTCTCTTGCAATTCCCTTTAATATGCCTTCTATCTTTGTGAATGTTTCATGGGGTTTACCTAGGATTGTTCGGAGTTTCAAAGTTATACAAGTGTGAGCTAATTCAGAAAGAGCCCAGTTTATGCAAAACGATGAGAAATTTGATACACATTGTCTAAAAAAATTTAAATTACTCTCGTCAATATCATGGCTTTGTACTGGCCATAAAGAGATAAATATGTCGAGCAGGAAGTCACTTTCATTGACATTTGCTTGCATGAGACAATTTATTATTGCTCTAACGTGATAATCAGGCAACATGGAGAAAGATCCCTTCATTAAATATTCTTTAAATGAATTTAGTTTTGTGTCACAATTGATAACTAAATGACTGAATTTGCGGCTGGTGAAAACTTTTACAATTTGCTTATCAAATTCTTGTTGGACAATATCCCATGGTAGGTCAAATAGCACTTCCTTACATAATTTTGACAATTCTCTGTTGTGATTATCAATATGCAATATACATATGACACCTATTGTTTTCAGTAAAAGCATATTCCAAACCATGCTTTTGTTCTTCAATAGAAATTGGAAGTTTTTAATCACCAGTAAAACTATACTGCTCTCAAAACCGTGAGCCAACGCCAGCATATTGGTTGTTAAAACAAGGAAACTTTTCGACATATTTACAATTGGTAAATACTTATCAAGCTGGCAGAATATATCAGAAACCCATGTCAATATCAAAATTAAACTCTCATTAGGAATTTGATCATCAAGTGTAATACTAAGCACATTTAATATAACAGCAAGGTGCCCAGATGTAGGGCTGGTACTGGATACCTCACCTAGGCTAAGATTAGACAATCCATAAATGTCACTCGTTCTTTGCTGGGAATTAGTTACCAGATCACTTGAGGCAATAAAATGATTATTTTTCTTACAATGGGAATAAAGTAAGTAAAGTATAGCATACTGTAATACAGATCTTTCTTTCATCAGTATCTCATCATGTGGGCTCATCTTTATTGCCAATAGTTCCAGGATACTTGGCTGTAATGCCCACATGCCAATGATAGAATTACTTGCATTCGCCAATTCAGATAAGCATTGAAGATAAAATATAATATTTTTTTCTGCATCTTCTTTATCAAGCTTTTCTGTGTAATCTGACTGTATTATGTGGATGTGTGGTAATATAACTGAATATGAATTTTGTATGTCCATTAAAACAAATTTATAAGCCTCTTGCAAAAGGGGTATGTTTTTCAAATTCAGCAGATTGCTATAAATTGACATCACACCTGTTAGTATTTGATCATTTTCAGATAATCTTAATATGCGCAACGAAGAATTGGGACCGATAACATATGTTATGAACTCCAGTGTCAAATTTGTAGAAATTTCTTTTATTGCTGTTGAAATCAGGTTAATAATGCTGAGACATAGCAAGTCATCAATTTCCAAGTACATAGATATTTCCATAGTAATTAAGGCAAACAAAGCAGAGAAACAGTTAGCAGACTTCCCTTGTAAATATGTCACAAGCAATGTGATACACTCATTACCAGCAAGAATAAGCTCTGGTTCCACTTGACCTTTCAGAGCATCTGTCATGACCTGCAATACTTTTGTCAATGATTCTGAAAGGAAAGTCCATGTCACTATTTGAGATACATTAGGATTCAATAATGTTCCTAAGCTCTTCACAACAGTGTTGAATACATTCAGAAATGAAGCAATCTTTTGCAAACAGTCTTCATGGGAGTTTGTTTCACTATCTTTACTGCTTTTGTTTGAATCCAAGTCTGTAACGTATGCAACCATGTCCTCTATAAACTGACTAAGTAAATTAACTGAAAAACCAACATCTGCCTGCCAATGACGGCTCAATTTAAATAATGACTGCAATGCAAATTCCTTCACCTTCAAAGGTTGGGCATTATCAACGTGCCACCCTACCAGTATGTCCACAGTATCAACAAAATGATTTGCAAAATTCTCAGGATAAGAATTGGACAGTATGATCATGGCATTGATCGCTGCCATGAATACTTCAGGTGAATCTATACCTTCAATTATTCCTTGAAGTTTAGCAAGTGTTGCTTCAGCAAAGTCTCCTAAGTTGGAAGTCTGATTATCAAGTTGGAAAGTTTCAGAGAATGATAATGTAAGTAAGTGTTTAATAGAAGTATTATGCACAGAATATGATGATAAAACCCAATCTAAGTGTTTACGAAAATCGGGCCCCATGACATAGCCAATCCTGCCCAACACCACAGCAGCATTTTCTTTAGTTTCGGGGCTGGGCGCATCATACAACACATCCAACAGGGACTCAACCAATATTTCATAAGATCTACGGATGTACCGTGCGTTTTCTGGTAACATAACAGCATCTTGCAACTTGCTACATATGACCAAAGATTTTTCCACGTCGACTTCAGCGCATAGCCTTCGTAAAAGCTTGGATATGCGAGGATCCTCCGGTAAATTTACTACCAAATCGGATCTGTCATAGAATTTATTATTACCTTGTGACCGGCCATCATTGTTCGTCGAACCTAGCGATTCGTGATATTTGAATGAGTTTTCATCACGTTCACTCCTTGGCGGGAAACCTCCGCGGCCTCTGGAACTCCCCCTGCCGCCGCCTCTGGAGTGGCGAAACTCGGTGACGCGCCCCCGAGCTCGGAAACGTGAGTCCCGGGGTCCTCCGAACGACGAAGACCCTTCATACGAACCAACATAACCTCTGACCTTATCGTCCGTTGTGTTTTCATGTCCAAATTCGTCCCTATCGGAATTGTCAATATTTTCCAGTAATTTGGAACCTCTCACTTTGTTATTTCCTGTGGTGGATAGCATCACTAGCGTTTAAAGTCAGAAGATAAATATTAAAACACATTGCCGAAAGTTAAAATAAAATTAACAAAGTCAAAATTAAGTCACAATTCACAAACGTTTGTATCACGATGAAGTTACACACTTCATTCGCCAATTCGCTAACAGTACAGATTATATTACGAAGCGCAGATAACTAAGGAACGGGCCAATTTGTAAAGAAGTATCTTTAGTAAAAATAGTCACTGCCATTTAAAATAAGTGAAATAAATGTCAAACGTGTGACAACCATCCTTAAATTGGGAAAATATAAGCAAAAGTTTTTGTAGTTCCTATCATTTTGCTGGAATGTCAACCCCGCCCCGGATGGCACAGTGTCGGCAGACCCCCACAAAGTGGGCCAACGACATCAAAAAGGTCACCTGTAGCTGTTGGAGCCAAGCGGTATAACATCGGGCCTTGTGGTCGTTATGTGAGAAGCGAAGGGAATAAAAGCTTTTAATTTCAATAATATTTTCTAGTTGTTAAAAATATTTAATTAAATTAAAAGTATTATAATTCTACATACAATGATTAACTAGATAGCGGTGAGTCAATACAGACATCCTGAATCATATCATTGTAAAATTATACACAAACAAGAAAAAATAATTACTCATATTGCCATATTATCTAATTATATAAAAATCGTAAATTTTTTTGATATGCTTGAAATAAGAAGAATAAAAGGAAATAATCGCGCTATATTTACTTAAAAAAAAAAACGTATAAAAGCGGATTTGGAATAAGATGACCTCTGATATTTCTGCTGTTTATTTTCTTTTCCAGTTTAAGATTATTGCACAGTGTAGTGTACTCTTATATTTAGTACAGTATATAGGTATTATCTTTGATGTAGTATTTCTACTCAGTCTGTGGTGTCAGTTGATTGGAATTTGTAACTTTTAAGTCGAAATCAACATAAATTTTTATGCACGTTATCTGTTAACCTCCTGTGAAAATAAATAAAATTACTTTAATCTTGTCAATTATAAACAAAAGATGCAGTTCATAGTTGCCTGAAATCTGGTAAAAGTTATTGGCCATATTTAAATATGAAAAAGACTAAACGAATACACGAATTTAAGGGTAAATGTTTTGATTTACTATTTTGTGTTCTCTATTGGACTATATAAAAGGAGTTGCCTAAAATTTTCTTTTATTTTCAGCGTTAGAGTTAAAATTTACTGAACATTCTTCCTCTCCTCATTTAATTTATTTCAAAGAACATTCTGTAAGAGAGCATACAAACGACAAGCCATCAGGAAGAACGTTATTTATTCTAAACGTGCCGCCGTATGTAGATGAAGAGGGATTTAAAAGTGCTTTCTCCGAAGCTGGAAAAGTCGACTCCGTTATATTTTGCACCAAGCCAACTTCGGAAATTAAAAGTAAATATTTTTTTAATGAGCCATCTAAATCCTCTTTTAAAATATGCTATTTAGTATTTAATAAGGTTTCCGAATTAAGTAAAGCCCTTGAATTAACAAGGTTACATCCCATGAATTCACATGATAGTACAAAATGTAAAGTAGGTTTGATTAAATGGGTACATGAATATAACAATGCAATAGAACATCCCAAAGCATTAAAAGAGAGAATAGAAACATTTATGAAGACCCACGATCAAAAGATGAATGAGGAAAAGGAGCAAGATAAAGCACTAGAACAGGAAGATGATGAAGGTTGGATAACAGTGACTAAAAGAGGCAAAGTACAAAGTTTTGCACGCACAGAAAAAGTTGAGAATAAAATAATGGCTAAAGAAGAGATAAATAAAAAGAGGAAAGAATTGAAAAACTTTTACACATTTCAAATTAGAGAGTCTAAGATGAAACACATAGTTGCTCTTCGACAGAAATTTGAAGAAGATAAAAGGAAAATTGCACATATTAAGCAAAGTCGTAGATTTAAACCATTTTAATAAAATTTACTTGATTTATTCATTGTGCTAACATTTTACTGCAATTCCACCTAAAAGACCATGATGATACATTACTTAAATCTTGTGTGCAACTCACACATGGTAGAAGTGAAACCATTAAAAATATTGGCTTTAAAATAATAAGAGACAAATGTAAAATGTCATAAAGGTAATGGTAGGTTTTAGTAATTATTATTGCGAACTCCCACTACAACTTATCAATTTGTCCCTGTTGCTTTTTCGTCATGGACTTTCAAATCATTCACAATGCTAGAGAAGTGTTAACTTTAACTGGTGTTTCCAAAACTGTCATTTATATATATATATAAAAGAAATATCCAGGTATATATTAACTCATCACAATATCTCTGGAACCATAAGACATAGAGACTTGAAATTTGGTAGGAATATTCCTTTGCCAAGTAGAAGCCAGCTAAGAATGGATTTTGCGAAATTCCACCAGCAAGGAGGGTTCAGGGTTTTACATATATATTTCTTATTTGTAAATCAATTTGCCTAAATTAATGAAAATGCTACCCAAAAAACATTCCACCCAGACAAGGTCGGGGGTTCAGCTTGTTATTAATAAGACATTTATGCCTCACAACATTAGCTATCTTTTAAAAAAAGATCAAAATTGCCCAAGCCATTTCAAATATTAGTCAAAAAATATTTTTTTAAGCCCATTAACATCCCACTACTAGTGGGTACTGTCCTCACACGCTCCTTTTAAATGCTGTGATAGCTGTCTGGGGTCCCAAAGAGGGATCTCTCCAACAAACTGGTTCAAAATTCAGGATGTAGAAGGTACCATTGGGTTTTAGTGGTTATTTTCTTCTGCTGGGAGTCTCTACAGTCCCTACTTAACATATAACCTCCAGTCGGGCTGTGTAAAAGCATTTCCCAACAAAATAAGGTACCCCTGGATCTGGATATTGTAATATATCCAGGCCATGACCTTAAAAGGATGTTATACATAAAATTATTACATTGGTATGACTGTGACTTCATTTGCATCATAAATATTATACTGATAATCTAAATTACATAGTCCATTCTAGAACAAGAAGCTCTATATAACAAGGGTCTTTTATTATCCAGAAGTTCCATGAGAACATGAAATTCAATTGTGCTATATTTATTATCCTATACTTTGCATGGAAATAGAACAACAAACTTGTAGACATTGTACACTTAATACACTGGTTTGTATCATACATACATACATACATAGCATCACGCCTTATTCCCATAGGGGTAGGCAGAGACAACATCCTTCCACTTGCCACGATCCTTGCATATCTCCTTCGCTTCTCTCAATCTCATTAAATCTTTCATACAAGTTCGTCGGTTTAGAGTACTCTTGACCTGGCCGTTATTTAAAATGTCCTGGATTTGGTCCAGGAACGTTCGCCTCGGTCTTCCCCTTCCAACTTTCGCATTCACTCTTGACTCATAAATCCTTTTTGTCAGTCTCCTTTCATTCATTCTCTCTACATGCCCAAACCATCTAAGCATACCTTTTTCAATTTTAGTCACTACGTCTTCTTTTATACCACAACGTTCTCTTATCACACTATTTCTTACTCTGTCACTCAGTTTTAATCCACTCATGCTTCTCAACGCTCTCATCTCTACCGCATTTATTTTACTTTTGTGATTCTTCTGCCATACCCAACTTTCACTACCATACATAAGTGTTGGCACCAACACTCCAGCATGCACTGCCAGTCTAGCCCTTTGAGACACCATCTGGCTATTCATAAAAGCATGCAGAGCACCATTTACCATATTCCCTGCATTCACTCTCCTTTCGATATCACTTTCACATGTTCCATCTTTTGTAAATTTAGATCCCAAGTATACAAATTCTTTCACCTCTTCCACTTGTTCCCCATCTATCAAAATATTGCCATTCATCATAGATTCATCTCGTTCAAAAAGCATAACTTTCGTTTTGTTTACATTCACTTTCATTCCTTTCCCTTTCAAAGCTTCATTCATAATATTTAGCATCTCCTGTAGCTCGTTAGCGGATGACGCAAGTATTACTTGATCATCAGCGTAGAGTAAACATTTGATGAGTAATTCATTCATTCTTAACCCATACATACTTTCTTTTAAATCTGTCAAACATTTATCCATGAAAAGGTTGAACAGCCATGGTGACGCAACACATCCCTGTCGAACACCTCTTTCGACAGGAAACCACTCCGTGTACGCTCCGTTTATTCTGACACAGGCACTAGAACCCTCATAGAGAGACTTCAATGCTTGGATCAGACAACCGCTCACCCCATACGTAGATAACGTTGACCACAGCTCATTCCTCACCACTCGATCATAGGCCTTTTCTAAATCTACGAACGCGCAATAAACTTTTTGGTGTTTAGCCAAACATTTTTCAGTTATGCACCGTAAAGAAAAGACCTGATCCGTACATCCCATTCCTCTTCTAAATCCCGCTTGCACGTCCCATATTTTCCCATCAGTTTCATTAATCACCCTTTCAATTAATATCTTTGCATACAATTTGCCGACGACACTAAGAAGGCTGATACCGCGGTAATTTTTGCACTCCTGCTGTGACCCTTTTCCTTTATATAGAGGGACAATTACGGCCTTGCTCCAATCTCTTGGGACTTGACCTTTCTCCCAGCATATATTGAAAAGGCAGTACAGCTGAGCTACCACAATCCCGCGGCCAGCCTTCAGCATCTCGACTGACACTCTGTCATACCCAGCAGCCTTACCTGATTTCATACCTTTTATCGCTTTCATGATGTCATCCATACTAATCTCGCTATCACTTGTCTTACATTCATTGCTATCCGCAGAGGCCATATTTACCTCTGCTTCATTTCTTTCAAACAAACTTTCAAAATGATCCTTCCATCTCTTCAATATCCATTCTTCTCCTTTTATTAAACTTCCATCTAAACTTCTGATTTTACAAAGCTCCGAGGAAGTAGATCTCCCTCGGGCAAATTGTATTGATTTCCAGAAAAACTTTTTGTTTGACTGAAAATCATCAGAAAGTCTCCTATCATACATATCACTGTATTCTTCTTTTTTCTTTCTTACAGCTTCTTTCACGATTACTTTCACCCTTTTGTATTCCATTCTTGCCTTTTTTACGTCATCATTCGTTGCCTTTTGCATTCGTTGGTTCGCTTTTGTAGCCAACCAATCGGACCAAGCTTTCTTCTTTTCACACACAGCTGCTTGAACATTTTTGTCCATCCACAAATTCTTCTCTTTCTTACCTTTCCTCCTTTTAGACACGCCACATACATCAATAGCAGCACCAACCACTCCATCTTTAAATTTATTCCATAAACTTTCAATCTCATTTCCTTCGTCTTCACTCTTGAATCGCCCACTCAAATTTTTCAGATATTCTTCTCTAACATCCTCTTCTTGCAATCTCTCCACTTTTATTCGTTCAAGAATGCTCGAGGTTTCCTTCTTTCTATGGCGCCACCGATTAAAAAGACCACCGATTCGGGCAACGACCAGGTAGTGGTCAGTATCGATGTCGACCCCGCGGTATACTCGAGCATCTAGAACTTTCTTCTTCAGTTTTTCGTCCACAATTACAAAATCAATCATACTTCTAGCATTCCCTTCTTCCCTTGTATACACATGAATCCCCTTGTGCTCAAACATAGTGTTTGCCACAAAAAGACTATGTTCCACACATATTCCAAGCAAACTTCGTCCATTTTCATTCACCCGTTTGTCACCAAACATACCAAGAGTCCTTTCATATCCATCACGTTTCACACCTACCCATCCATTAAAATCTCCTAACATAATTATTCGCTCATTCGGTTCACATTCATTCAACGTATCACTCACACTTTCCCAATACTCATCTATTTCTTTTTGGGCTTTATTGGACTTTCTGGTGCCCAGATCCGTCGGAGCATAAGCACCCAAGACAAAGATCCGAGTAAGTCCAACTTTTAGCCTGATCCAGATGAGTCTAGGACTCACGTATTTCACTTCTTTCACACAATCATCCATTCTTTCGGAAAGTATGATACCAACTCCCTGACAGCCTCTCTTATCACTGCTTACACCAGACCAGTAAGCTGTGTAAGGGCTATGTTTCGTGGTATCACATCCTTTCCTCTTTGTCTCATTCACGCAGAGTACATCTATGCACCTATCATGCATCATCTGGCATACTTCATCAATCTTTTCATTCATTCCTCCTCTTACATTCAAAGTAGCAAAGCGGCTCTCGGTAGCCCGCTTTTCGCCCCCATTAGGAACGTGACGTGATGGATTGCGAATCTCATCGCCGCCATTTTTGGAATGTAATAATATCACCATTGCGTTCCCACAATTTTTATCAATAGACATAAATAAATATAATATTAAAACTCCTTTAGATTATCAAATGCCGAGAAATAATTTGTGGAGCTGTGCATATTCATGTATAGGAAACCACCAATTTTGAACTCATCCTTGCATAAGTTCATGAAAAACATTCAATACATTATAGAGTTCATTAACATTTCTATGACTTTTAGTATGTCTGTCTGTCTTATTGGTGTAATCAACTAACCTTACCACAGGCAGTTTTTTTACTAACAGATGACCTGACAATTTAAAAGAGCTTGGTTAAGTGTCTATAAATAATATCAACATGAATTTTCACAAAGTTTCATGCTGTTCTTGCGCTTCCAAGCTTATTTCACTTTAATCATCACTTTGATCAACATTTTGACCTGCACATACACTGACTTGATCAGCACTGGCACTAGTACAGGCTTCTGTAGAGTCTCAAAGCACTTGTCATATGCTCTGCTGATGGCACTTGATAATGATCCGCAGTAGCCTATTCTCGGGCAGGGTGTCCAGTGATGCCAGAAGGTTACTGATATTGCCATAGACACATCCATTGGCTAGCGCTACTTGGACGGACTGACCTAGCCTGTCCAAGCAATCCTGTAATACACATACATGTATTAATAATCACAAACAATTCTGTAAGACACAATATAATTTTAAAAATACTGTAAAACATGATTTAAAATATAATTAAAATATTACCAACATTTATATAACCAAATTAACTTACCTGCAGTTTTGTATCTGTGTGTAGTTTTACACCACTTTTGAGCAGCTGGTGTGCATAGTTCTGTATGAGTGGAGTCATGGCTGCTAAGTGCTGCGCGTTGACGGCCGTCGGGGGGCCGTGGGTTCGACGGCCAGCTCGCAAGCTGTGCAGCACGCCCAAGTGCAATTTCACATACAGCTCTGACTCATTCAGTGACTTGCTTCCCACTGATTTGATGACAGGACTTACTAATGTCTCATCTTCTATTTTGATCCTCTTTATAGGGATCTCTGCTGTTTCTGCGTCTGTAAGATGTTGATGGGATTGTATTTATACCAAAGTTAATTTAGGTGCCAGTTAAAAGAATTTTTTACTATATCTCAGAGGTGTTCTAAATACATTAAGTGGCCCACTAAGAGAATAGATAAGGGGTCCCCTAACTATATGATGCCTTAGGGAATGTTTGTAAACGCTTATCATTATTTACAGCCAACATGTTTGAAGATGTCACTTCTAATGCAAATACTACTTATTGCAAATTCTTGTTAAGTTCATGAAAAATGCCAAAAAGTATCATGGTGATGTGAGCAGTTTTACATGTTTCAGTCCAATAAAGGATGCACATGTATGATATTTTATAGCATTACTTTTAGTAGACATTATAAGAGGAACATTACCTTTTACCATGTTAGCACTTTCTCTAGACTGTATCTTTACTTACCATCAATTCAGTTAAAAAAACATGAATTAAAGAACACAAAGTAGCCTTACAATTCTGTTTTTTAATTCATAGAAAATCTATAAAACATTTGTCAAGCCAGGCATACATATTATCAATAAAATACAAAGAAAAACCTACACTTATTATACTGTACTGTGTGCTCTTCATATTTTCATACTGAAAATTTTAATTGATTCAACAAGATCATAAGAAATTTACCTACAAATTTGCTCATATGTGTATCATATATGACTCACTGGTCAGTGAATCTCTTAAAATAGAAAAACCTCCTGTATGTTTTCAAGTTAAGATTAAATAATCACTTACCATCAAGCAAATAGTGAAAAGCTTTAACTTTTACATGATATTAATAAATTAACAACAATAATGTAATTTTAAACCAGTTTGAATTACGTACCTTCTTCAATATAAAGTGGGGCTAATGCACACCAGTGTATGAGGCCAGCCAGAGGAGTTACGGCTGCCATTGGAATGGAACCATTGGGCAGAGAAGGTGGATTCAATTGTGCAGACATACAGAGTGTTGGATTTGAATATACCTGAAACAAAAATATTAACCCATTTAGAGGTAAATGTTTTTATAATAAAGTCCCTGAAATAGTTCTAGAAATTGTACTCAATAAAGACATTCCATGTTGTTTCTACTCAGAACATGATATTAAAGAAGCTTAGTAACGTAACATTTTAAAATAGTTCTTTAATATCATCAGAAGCTGTACATTAACATGTATTTATACTAGGGAATTTATTAATGGATCAATGATAGTTGTTCTTTACTTTATTACTACTAATGATAGTGGTAATAAAGTAAAGCATGACTAACTGTAATATTAACATTGTATATCTATATTAACTTAATAGTTTTCAGGGTAGCTAATATGGTAAATATTGCAAAATTTTATGCAAAATAAAAAATAAATTGCAAATAAATCTACATACCCATGATGTGACAATCTCCAAAAGATTCTTGGGAGGTATCTTCTTTTCTCTTGCAGTGTCATGCATATAGAGCTCAGTGGCTGATGTTATAAAATTTGAAACAAACTGTGGTGCTGTCTTGGCAAGTATCTTGAGGCTGTCCTGATTAGAGGTGTTAAGGTAGAAGTGGTCTTTTATGATATATTCCACTAACTGTAAAGACTGTTGAGACGAGCAACCCATTTGTTGGAGCCATACACCTACAGCTAACAGGACCTGAAATAAAAATAGTCAAACTATTGATATTTAGACTGCAAATCTAGTACTTATTTCACCAGCAGTCCTGACCTGGTAAATTGTAATTCCAAATTTGTTATCTGGAGGACTAGTGGAAACCTTCACCCTGGTATAGTTAGAGTGTAGAAATAATTTACAGATAAATTACCTCAAATTAGGTCAGTGATATACTCTCTTAAGACTTGTTCAATAATAATAATTTATATATTTCGGACAACAAAGATCCATATCATAAATTAGTAAAACTATAATTACAATCCACATTGAAAGTCCTTATCATTGATTAATATAAATAGAATAAAAACCAAGTAGTTTCATTCGGCTTATTTTAAAAATAAAAGCAGTTTCACGTTAGCAATAAAAAAAAATCTGATTCCATATTACAGTCGCAATATACAAAATTATAATATGGATTTTAAAGTAACTAAAAAAAACATGGATATGATTTTAAACAAAAAAATAAGATTAGTTGCACAAAATTAGTACTTCATTGAATTGGTAAATTTTAAACCATATTTTCTAGATAACACATCTTTTACAATGATAGCTATAAAAATATAGTTAAAAGCTAAATTGTCGTTTCATAAGACAGAATATAGCCTATTAAACAATTCTATTTCAAATTAAAATAATAATTCTAAAGGAAGCCGTTAAAAGTAGTACTTACAGGTGTACTGGAAGCCGAGACAGCCATGCTAGCTAAGATACACAAGATCTTTAACTTCCTCTGACTTTCCATGCTTCCAAATAGAGATAGAAATATAGTGTTCTTAGTAATGTCGTTATTACAGGCAGAGATGTATTCACAGATGATATCGATCAGCTGTAATTCTTGGAGAGGGTTAAGAGTACGACGATTCCCACGTCTATCGATCTCACAAAATACGAACTCCGATATAATATCCATTGCAGCGTCCAGCTGCTTATTTGTTGGCGCTGCCCGACCGACTAATAATTGCTCTAAAATATTGAAACGGTATTAAACAGTGAGAAAAAAATATTCTAAAGAAAGAGAACTGGACTTACCTATCTTCGTTAGAGCTTCTTTTGCGTACGCCGGGAAATCACACTTCCTCAAACTATGCTTTAGGTCGGAGAAAGACATATTTATAATTGTATTAACTAGAAAATATAACCTTGTTCACTTAAAAACACCAAAATATAAGTTCTTCTTAAATTCTAACAATTGACATCTGACATTATAATTATTGATTTTCAAATTTCAATATATAATGACAGCTGATGACCTGACTTTTGTAGAAATTAAATATATTAACAAAAGTACTCTGTTATGGACGTGTATTTGAAACCATTATTGAAAATTTATACCTCGGTTTGTAATTCTTGTGAGTAACCAGTACATATGTATTATCATGCTTGTGAGTAAAATAACAAAATTGGAATATGAATATGGTATAGAAAATAAACCCGTGCCCATCAAATTATATACCTGTAAACTATTTACATTTTTCCTGAAAACTTTTTTAAAATTACAAATTTATATAAATTTCGAATTTTAATAGATTCAGCAAACAAATCTTCGGGCATATCATATTAAGTTTGTTTACTATTTTTATGACATTATCAGCTTTATCGGTCTAACGGTCAATATATTAGGCTATAGATCGTAGGACGTGTTTGCGTTCTCTGTCGGGTTAATTGAAAATTGACACTAGGTTTCCTGAAATATAATAAGAAATTGACATTAAAAAATAAGATGTCATAGCACGTTAAATGCAAAAAGCGTTGCGTGTTTAGCGTTTGCAAGTGCTGCTTCATATCTATTTAGTCTGTGGAAATTTCGGTAATCGCAAAATGACATTGACAATTCACAATTAAAATTCTGCTACCCATGCATTTCGTGCAGTTGCACGACCGAATCGTTTAAAAAGTTGTTTTTACTTTATTATTCAAAATGGAAATTATAGTAGCAAATGTTGATCATATCAAATTTGATATTGACTACGCATTAGAGCAACAATATGGAGCTCTGCCCTTGCCGTTTCCCGGGATGGATAGTAAGAGTTTACTAATAAAATAATACTTAGTGAATTCGATTGATATGTAACTTAATAATTATTTATAATCGTAGAATCAACTGCTGCGGTGTGTGAATTCTTTAGCCAGGCTGGCGGTTGTAACAACGGTCCACAGTGTCCATATCGACATGTGCGAGGTGACCGTACAGTTGTTTGCAAACATTGGCTTCGTGGACTTTGCAAAAAGGGAGACCAGTGCGAATTTCTTCATGAATATGACATGTCTAAAATGCCCGAATGTTACTTCTATGCAAGATTTAACGCTTGTCACAATAAAGAGTGCCCATTTCTTCACATAGACCCTGAGAGTAAAATTAAAGATTGTCCATGGTATGTTATCAAACTTTCGAGATATAAATTTATTTTTAAACTTAACATGTATTTCAATGTTAGCCCTGAAAGACTCATATGTTTATAGGAGAGTTAATGTTATATTTCAATGAGGAAATAGTGATGCTTTTATTTAGCTTACTATAATATAAATATAAAAATAAACAATTATTTCATGACTTTACTATGAAAGATGGTTAAAAAGAATTGTCTCGAAATTATGATTATTATATTAATTATAATAAACTTCATATTGCCTTTTAGCTGCACCTATATAAGTGGATAAGCTATTCAGCTTACAAAGTTAGATACCTTTCTGATCCTCTGGTGCTCCATTTGAGAACAGCGATGAAATAGATGAATTTTAGTGTTTTTGAACTAATACATTTCCCAGTTTGAAAAAAAGCCTCTTTATAGTGATAACCTGTATAGGACTCATATCCAACATTGGATATCCATATGTAAAATTAATTGATGATTACAACAAATGTTAAGGTTTAAAATATATTTAAAGTTGTTTTACTGAAAACAATTTGGGTTAGGTAAAAAAAAACAATTGAGTGGCCACATTGTATATTAATTGCAGGTATGACCGTGGGTTCTGTAGACACGGCCCACACTGTAGACATAGACATGTACGAAGAGTGCTGTGCATGAACTATTTATCTGGTTTTTGTTCTGATGGATCCAACTGTAAATACATGCATCCTCGTTTTGAACTCCCCGCTCCACCAGAGCAGACAAAAGATGGCAAACGTTTGCCAATTTGCCACTACTGTTCAGATATGGGACATAAAGCATCATCATGCAACAAACTGCCTCCTGATGTAAGTTTTATTACCAATACATTAATTTTAATATAAACTGGACTATCATACTGTTGCAATGTCACAAGTACTCGCTCTGCTATCTGAGGTCCTGGGATCAATATCAATATGGCAAATATCGATATTTGCTTTTCTCATTTGTTTACTAGTTGATGTTTTTGGCTGTGGCTAGTTATCAAGTATACACTACTAGCAAAGTTGTAGCAAAGATCTTCCTACTGCTGGGCTTTGGCCTCCTCACTCATAGGCGAGAGGGTATTTACACCATGCTACTCCGATGCGGGTTGGCAGGCATAGTACCCCTCACATTATATACTGTATAACAATTAATGTATAAAAGCCATGATAGATTAAAGGTAAGATGTGTGGAGGCTCCTTTAAATAAATTGCAGGTAACTTGTTTTGAGAAAAGGTTAAGTTTCTTTTTAATTTGGGCTAATACTGAGTAATATTTAGAAAAACCTTAGTAATGATTTTTGTATTTGCCCAACAATGGACTTGCACACATATCTCATATCTATGCTGATCAGTGGGTCAGCCTATTCTCCTACAGATTTGAGATATAAAATGAGATGCATAATCAAATGGCTACCTCATTGGTATCAGTATACCAATGTGGTAGCCATTTGATTATCAGCAATGACATGGTGTTGATCAAATTATCGACAGGTAAATTACCTCTTACATGAAGTGATAATGATAAATAATAATTCACAATAAAAAATCCCAGATAGGTTGGGTATAGTTTAAAATATTTGTTAATTTAAATAAACAACTGAAATATTTTTGCAGCAAAGAGAGGCAGCCCAGAAACAAGAGGAAGCTCGATATAGAGCTCTAGGCTATGTAAAGCCTGTACATGAACATGAAGATAACCGTATGCATCCAAGATTGCAAATGCATAAGCCATTAGAAGAAGTTACTTGCTTTAAGTGTGGTACTAAGGGGCATTATGCTAACAAATGCCCGAAAGGCCATCTCGCCTTCTTGTCTAATCAGACAACCCAAAACAACCAGAATGTTTTTAAAAAACCCAACTAGTATAAGTATGTGAAGCCTTCAGCTTCAAAGACTTGAGTGCTTGATGCACAATCGTAGTGTACTGATATGATTGAATTGTCAATGTTATTTGTAAGTGTGGGAATGGGAAGTTTCAATGTGTCTGTATATACAGATTTGTGCAAGTGTAAAAAGTAGAAAATAAATACAAAAATAACAATAGTTACAAATTAAGGTATATAAAGAAAAATACAATTTTTTGTCGCTTTTCAACAAGCTCTTACATTGTAGCATATAGAAGTAAAAGGAAATTGTAAATTACAGTTCTATAGTTTTAGAGGCATACTTTTTAAAAATCAGTTATTGTCTAAATTTTTGCTTGTCTTAGGTGGGAATTAAGTAAACATTCTTTTTATAGACTAATTGTGAGGGAAATTTATATACACAGACTAAGGCGGTTAGAATGCTAATATATTATATAAAATTCTTATATATTATTGTCAGTATGAGGCCAAAAGAAGAGAGAATCTTCCAAAAAATAACTATCAAAAATGTCCCACTTTTGTAATAAAAACTCCACTGGCTAAAATAATTTAAAATTGTCACCAGACTTACACTATGATGTGATTATATGGTGACGACTTAACACCAATCGTAGCAAAAAAATCCATTTGCTGCTGAGTTACAGTCAGTACAGTGTTGGCTAGTGACTATCCCTTCCGCAAAGGGATTTGTATTCTGGTATGATGCTGTGTAGAAACCAGAAGAGGTAAATTGCCTCATAATAGATTAGCAACCTTCTAATCTTAGACTGTATCATTACTTACTATCAGGTTTGATTACAGTTAAGCTCTAACCTATCAGCAAAGAGAATTTATTTTTTGACTCATAATTTTTGTAATTAATGTGCTGCATCAGATGTCATAATCTTTGTAAATCAAAGTTTGCTTATTTAATAATACTTAAATAACGCGAAGTGTTTGTTGCTAGTACCGATAATATATGAGGTTGCGAGTAAAAGAACTGCATATCTGAGCATTAAAAAATTGTAAAAAAAGTAATATAGGTATTTATAGAAAGATTAGCGAGTGATTTTGTAGAAGAGCATTTTTATTATGTAGTTGATCATTCCTACGTTTTCTGCCTGATATAAACCATTGCAAAGATTAAATATAGGTTTATGGACTATTCAATACAGCATTTATTAACGTAAAAATCTCAGTAATCATGGAATGTTTGTTGCAAAAGATGTACTAAATGACAATAAAATAAATTAACAATGTTACAGAATAAATATACGAATTATAAATATGAAAATATATTAAGTAATAAATTTGTATTCAGTAGTATTATTTTTGCAGCAAGAAATTAGGTGTGACATTAATCTATGTGCTGTTATTTATATTCTGTGACTCTTTCTTACTCTATGCCTCTATCTGGAGTGTAACTTGCAATATAAAACTTTTAATACCAAGAATGAATCAAATAAGAAGCACCAATTAAACTGCCATTTTTACGTTAAACATTAATTAAATCATTTCAAAACTAGTGGAGTTGAAGTCGAGTAGTATATGCTGGTTGTGTGTATCTGTGAAATTTGTGATTGGTCTACAAGTACATCCCCGACTAATCTTTTCTTGGTATGCAATTAAAACAAGCTATAATTAATAAATAACAAATTTCAATTAATCTCCGAATCGGTAGAATCTATAATGAGGGAACTTTCACTAAGTATACTTTAAAAAAAAGACATTCGGAATTGCTTGGGGAACAGCTATATGAAATATAAGAGAGGTTAGCAGAAATATTATAAAACTTCACATTGTATTTCTGCCTATAAAAATAGTTTTTCTGTTAGGCACATAGGCTCACGTGACCTTAATTATTCAAATAAAACTGTGACTCAGTTTTAAATCGCATTTCCTAGTCCAGATTGTACTTGTATTCAGGGATGATGGGATACTGTCGGAAAATACTGAGATAAACAAAAAATAAATTGGCATTGAGTACTTGGTTACATTGGTAATGATGTCCTATTTTTGGGTTTTGTACAAGGTGGAGCAAAAGTCGCGCCATCTTTTTGATTTCTCCTATAACTTTGTCCAAAGAAAAGTGTTCATAATAAGCTTATTTGGTATTTACATTTTTTGTTACGATTTTAAAATTATACCCGCTAAATGGTGACCGTGATTCACTATACATTTTGCTCTTTTTAAGACACTTTTCATGACATCCTGCAACGACGTATCGTATGTGGTTTATTCACATAAACTTTGAATTTGAAAAACCCCATTGTATGAACGAACTAGCCGTAGCAAGCCAGGTCCCTGGGGGGCCCGTAAAGGCTGGGGCCGGGCTGGCAAATGCCACCCTGACTTTATTAAGATATATATAAATATTGAAATTGCAAGATATCTAATTAATTTGTATCCAAATATTTTTAAATGAATTGTTTAATGTTGATCGTTGATTGACATTGTTTAGTCGCCTATTTTAAATCTATTTTCGAGTACAGATAGAACTTTACAAACTTATGTGGTGTGTAAACGAATATGTATAATAAATGTCATTGTTTCCTAGAATTTAAAGACTATAAATTAAGGTTGTTTCATAATTTGCAGCAATTATTTGACACTCCCCACACTATTGAGAATTACGAACTTAGTCGATTATTCCGAAACAATTTCATATATAATATACAAAATAGACGTGATTAAGAAACTATTTTAATTAAAATACTCGTATGTCGGGTGAGACAAGTTTTCACCTCACTTGAGCCAGCATAATTACGAGCTATCAATAACTACAGTTTAATCTTGTTGAAACTGTAAAGGAGAGTCGGGCCGGATTTTTGTAAAACTTTTTTTGAAGATCTACTTCTCTTGGCGCGTTAGGGAAAAATGATTAGAGTAAATTTTTTTTAAAGAAAGATGATAAGAGTGCGCCGCGCGCACACCGTCACAAAAAACCGACACCCTGAAGTTAGCTATAGTTAACATATTAGTTTTTTTAATATGTTATAATTATAATTAATCAAATCGTGAAAATCAATCCAATGAAAGTTCGTTTACGTTTATTATTTTCGAATCTTTGGCATTTGCCTTACATTGAGTGAACGAATGATGGATGTATTTGATTTCGCGAACAACAAAAGTACGGCGTGGATTTATGGCTGAAATTTCGAAGATACTAACTGTTGTTTATATATTATTTAGCACGTTTTTTATGCACTCAAACGTTTATTTCAATAAGACATTAAATAATCGCGCTTAAAGTCGTGCTATGCAATGATAATGACTAATATTTTAAACGTTCCGAGACATATGCATTATGCATATCATTTTTTGAAAAGATTTTTATCTTGTTAGGCCAAAGAGGTGCTTAACTTCTAACGCGTGTACGTAAGTATACCCACACTTTTTAATTGCTAAAAGGTTAGCTCTTGACTGTGATCACACCTGATGGTATGTGATAATACTGTGTAAGTTGGAAACGTACTAATTTATTCAGAGACAATTGCAGATGTGGGAGAGATGGTTTCTATACTGCGTCGTACCGAAACACAAATCTTTATTTCTTTTATGGTAGTATTATTAACGAGATATCTACCAGCACAGATGTATTTATGATCTGTATATGTGCCTACGCCCCTATAGCATTATACATTGAACTACGATAGTTTTGATTTTCGATAGGTATCGATATTAAGTCTAAAACTCGATGTTCGCCTCTTGTCTTATTAAAAAAGTCTTCCTCATGATATGAAATTTAAATCAACCAAATAATCAATACAAGCTTTTATAAAATAAATATATCCAGTGATTGTAATAATTTATCAGTAATTCGCTATTATACATATATTATAATCTTCAGTTATGTCTAAATTAATTTATTTTATCCTTTTATGTGTGTAATATATCTCGCGTATTACAATTCAATTACTGCTTCACGTAAAATCACCTTTGTGCATAAAATAGTAATCGATTATATCGATATTCAAAGTCTATCGATACTGTCGACATAAATCGATGTTTAACGTACAATACTCTGTAGTCTATGATTTTTGTAATTAAATTTGTAAAACTTAAAGCCAGGGCGGCACTTAGTAGTTCTGAGTTTACCTAAAAGCTTAACGAGTTCCGACTTTTAACTGAAACTTATTACGTGAAAGTTGTTTATCAATCATAAATTTAAAGGAAAGTAAACTATATTTCCTTGAAATATTAATCCGAACACCTCATATTGAATAGTTCCATTTAATAACTTCTATAGCACATTATCTTCCTCAGTGACGCGAGTAATCGCTGAGAGGTTAAGTATAAATTTCAAAGAATATAAATATTCAGCCGCAATGGTAAGTTATGTTACTATGCAACGTTGTATATTATAACATGTTTTATTATTAAATTTCATCATTTTTGTTTATCATGCCTGCTACACGTGGGGTATAGGTTATAATAATACAAACAATACCGGTGCACATGTAAAGGTAAGTAGCAGTCTGTCATCGTACCTCTGCTGAGCATAGGGCTACTTACTCGTAGAAGAGATAGGTTCTTTACTATGACCTTACCACGCTACTCCACAAACACGTCAAATTTACTCCTTTTTTTGCCCTGGGAAATGCTATTATGCGTACTATACTTGGGGATGGGAGATCCCCTCCGATCAGAGACACCAGAATGTGTAGTTGCGTTCCTCAAGCTGTACAACAGAATTACTTGTTTACGGTCTTTTTTCACCAAAAGCACAATTATGAATTTTTAACAATTATTCGGCACACGAGTTTTCAAAGTAATACCTGGGCTGGGTTTAAATTCTTAACTCTTGTGATTCTATGTGTCATCACAACTTTGCATTGGGATCATGTGTTTCCTATTATATTTTCCCATGTGCTTTTTATATATATTATCTTCATTATAAATTAAATATGCATCTCTCCATTGGGTATATCTAATAGTGAGAGATAATTTGAGTTCTAAACTTTAACCCATGTCCCATTGACAAACTAGCAATATAATGTCTGTATAATTTATCATATATCAAGTTTTTAGGCTATGTAATACTTATAAAGAGCACACTTATATGTAAAGTGTATTATATTGTTAATGAAAATACAATGACAAAAACTCATAGATTTGAAATCAAGTTCAATATATTTATATATAATAAAGCATAATTGTAAGAAAACATTACAGCAGTAATTCCTAAGTTTCTCGCTGGTGTCTTCTTAATAGAATCAACCTTTCAAATTGGGGTTATATACATAACCAACAGACTTGATGATGTAAAAGAACTTAAGCTGACTTAAATAAGAAAAAATGTTTACTCAGAAGTATTAGAGTTTGTTTTCTCTAATAACATTAATATTATTATATAACATAAAGACTGGATACTATCCAGTAATAAAAGAGTTTTAAAATAATTAGGCTATCTTGTAATTTCTTAAGAACCTCTAATAGACTTGTGATTATTATTAAATATTAAATGTTTTTTTTCAGACTGACACAGAGGCATCTGTTAACCCGAAAGCGTATCCCCTGGCTGATGCTTCGTTGACAGCCAAAATTTTGAACCTTGTTCAGCAAGCTGCTAATTACAAGCAGCTTCGTAAAGGAGCCAACGAAGCCACCAAGACTTTGAACAGAGGTCTATCCGAATTTGTGATGATGGCTGCAGACGCTGAACCATTGGAAATAGTATTACATATTCCAATATTGTGTGAAGATAAAAATGTGCCATATGTGTTTGTTAGGTCTAAGCAAGCTCTCGGGAGAGCATGTGGAGTGTCCAGGCCGATTGTGGCATGCTCAATTACAATTAATGAGGGTTCACAGCTGAAACCTCAAATACAAAGTATTCAGCAAGAAATTGAAAGACTTTTAGTATAACATGTAAAAATTATATATTTGTAATACACTCTTAAAATGTAAAAGATTGTTTCATTGATAAAAAATGTATTATTTATATAGGGAATGCAAAGTATTATATATCACTTGAAGAACTTCTTGGCTCTTAAATCCCAATTGTCTTCCCATCGAGACTGCTGGAATTTGTTGAGATTGTTTCTCATATCCTCTGCAATGGCATTCTGTTTAGCATTGCTTGGAAAACACTCAAACCATTCCACTATATGTTTAGCCAGCTCGTCGCTGTTTTTAAATGTGTAACCGTTTACACCATTTTGAACTAGTTCATCAATGCTAGAAATGAAATCATCACATCAACAATGATTAAAATTAGTAACTTTTTGAATTTAAAACTTTTTTAGCACTGTTATGGTTTGAAAGTGGATGTAACATAACAGAAACAGTAAAAAGAGACAAATTCATGAAATTTTACAAAAGATGGTAAGTTATAGATTCAGTCTAAAGTGGCATTGTGTTAACCTGGTAAGAAGTATGAATTGATGGTTGATGAAACGAAAAACAGACAGTAAAACTAGCAGTCCATATTACTTCCAAAATCTGTTTGGTCTGGAATTGAACTTCTGCTAGTGAATGAAGTATTCACACTAATGTGCAAGACTCAGTAAAAACCAGAACACCAAACAAGCCCAATGGCATATTGAATACAGAAAAGAGAATATTATAAACTGCTTATCACTTCAAGTAAATATAAATAAGACATCCTAAAAACTCACAAGAAAGGAAAAAAAGAAAGTAGCCACTTTTGATTCAATCCAATTCACACAAGAAAACTTACCAATTGTAATAATAAGCACATACTGGTAATCCTGCTCCAAACATGTCAACAACCTTCATAGGAAGATCAAGACCCGATGAACTGGTATGAAGGCACACTCCAAGGTCGGCACTGCCCACCATTTTTGGATAATCAGCAGCCTCCAGCCATGGAGTCACGACCTTGACATTCTCCCAGTTACGCAGAGCCACTTGATTATTATAGTGTTCCCTCATGGGCCCCTTGCCCGTTACCACACAAATAAGTTTTGGCAATTTCTTTGTAAGTTTGCATGTAACTTCATAAACTGTAAAGGAAATTTAATATTTTTGTTATCTCAATGTCATAATAAGAAGTATGACATCAGACTTGCTTCATTCCAGAGGCACTGGTATAGTTTTTTTTAATTAATTTAAATATTATTTACTAAAATCTTTGGTACATAAATAAATCTCACAATGTAAATTATTGTATATAGGTTTTACATTATTAATTAAAATTGCAGCAAAATTATATGCATCTATAATAATTGTAGATCTCCATAATATATACATTTTTATTTCATTAATCTCGGACTCTATTTTTTTATACTACAAATACTTAATTAATTTTTTTTTTTTTATAAATTAATAAAGGATATAAAATGGATCACCATAAAGACGTGTTTGAAAAATAATTAATAACTTAAAATAATTTTCAACATATTTACTTTTATTTCTAGCTGGAGTTGGTAAAAGAAAAATGAGTTGAGCTACATTATTATATAAATAACTTACTTCAAAAGTATATTCATATACAGAAGTATAAGTCAATAACATGAAAGGATCTAAAATGATCACCTTGTAATGCGTCCATTAATATACTAAAATCTTCATCAGGCGTCCAGCTTGTACTGCTGAATAGGAGACCGGGCCTACTGCTTTTGCACCTAATTGAATGGTCTATTTCCTCAGTAAATGCATTAACATTTACTAAATCATGATCAGAACTTTTAAACTCTTCAATTTGCTGACATATTTTATTGAACCAGGCATGTTTTTCCTCTAATGTTATTGGATAAAATATTTTTGGGGGTCTATCATGTAAGACTGTAGCCCTGCAAGTGTAAACAAACTGCTAAATAGATCCAGATCAGAAATGTGACATTACAAGCATATAGAGACCACTGTTATTTAAGCTAAATAAACATATTAATATCTTACAGCTGATTATGATTCCTCTTAAATTATAAAGGGAAGGATCAGATTAGCACATTACTGTGAACTCACATAACTCAATATATATATATATATATATATATTCAGTTGTTTATGATTATATCTTTAACTTGTATGTATGCTGACATATTCTTAGCATTTTCATATCTGTGTACCTACTCCAAATGTTTTATAAAATTCTTCCATTATAATGGTGTGATAAAATAGCTATAGTATAGTCTTCAACCAGTCCACACTTTAAAAACTTGTCAATAACTATATCCCAAATGTAACCAATCAAGAATCGAATCTGGCATCTCTCGCTATCACACCAGCAAAACCATCAATTAGGATGGTTGCTAGATTAACCATATCATAAATAATTCCCTCTCCAAAAAGCAAACAAATAGTAAGCCAAATACTACCACATATTAAACAGATATGAAATTTAAATTGTGGTCATACTTAAGTTTAATAACATTACTGTAAAGTAAGTAGCAGCCCATTAAGATGCGGGTCGCCCACTCATAGGAGAGAGCATTTTAAGAGCAAAGACCCAGTCTTTTCCACTACAGATTAGCAGGCATAATACACACTCTATTCCCTTAAATTCATAGTGGAATGGAACAGCAATCCAACATGACTAGAGAGATAAGGCACAGGTTATATGACTTGACATGCTCTCTAAAGCACAGGGGTGGAGCACACACACATTACATTACTTTGGGTAAATATTCAGAAAATCTTTATAGAAATCCAATCCATACACCATATTGATTTTTTAATCTACCAAACCTGAGACTCAAAACCAGGACTTCATATCTGTAACCAAATATGCTAATCACTAGACCAATGAGGCAGTTAAATGTATTTCACTGATATATTAAATATGACAAAAATATAACGTTTTTGTAATGAGACAACTTACAAGATATTCCAATTTTCTATCAAATCCCTTTTCATTGCATATGTCACACACAAATTGTTATCGGACGACTGACCAAAATACTTTTCCATGAAAAGAGATAGTTTCAACAGAGGATGATTCTCCTTCAAGGATAGTGCCATTATAGACCATGCATAATTATGCCAGTCAATGATCAATTTTGTTCGAGTGACTAGACAATAGAATCTACAAACTGGTAAAGTAGGGATTGCTGGTGGATTCTGACATATTATGTAGTTACAATTTCCAGTAATAAACAATGTAAGTAGTAAACTTATTGACTGCCACAGTGCCTTTAGAAGATATTGGAGTAGTTTCGGGTAGCTGTCGATTTTTAAAGGGTAAAGTTTAGTCACGGTGATGAGTGAATTCTCTTGTATATCAGGAATCGGTAAGGTTTCCACATAGCCGATAAGGTTAACATTATGTCCACAATTGGCGAGTGATAAAGCATGATATTGCATTCTCGGACTTCTTCCGATATCTCCTAAAACTACTACTTTCACAGTTTTCCTAGATTGATCATCAGGCATGGTTAAATAAATAGTTTCTTAGTTAATTATTAAAAAAGCATTTGTTTATCAACTTTTACGTGTCACTTTACAGTGTTTCAAACTCTGTACATAAGGCATTACGTGTACAATTTCTATTTGATATTACAGTTATTTTAAGCTAATGTTCTCTTATACAGTTGTTAAGAAGAACATTATTATTAGGTTTGAATAAACAAATTTTAGATGAAAATAGACATTACATTAGACACTTGTTAGAAATAGCTGTCAGAATAATAAACAAAATTTGACTATTTCAATATTCGAAATTGATTTATTTTATGCATTCTGTGGAAACAATAAACGCAGTGTAAAGTAAAACCCTATTATCAATTAACATATGTGTGCTTTGTCGCAGCTTAAAGCCAAAAATAAGAAGAAAGGGATAAGTAAGACAAAATATAACAGGATCATTAAAATAATTAATTAACAAAAAATAATTAATGATTAATGAAACTGATGAGAAAATATGGGACGTGCAAGCGGGATTTAGAAGAGGAATGGGATGTACGGATCAGGTATTTTCTTTACGGTGCATAACTGAAAAATGTTCGGCTAAACACCAAAAAGTTTATTGCGCTTTCGTAGATTTAGAAAAGGCCTATGATCGAGTGGTGAGGAATGAGCTGTGGTCAACGTTATCTACGTATGGGGTGAGCGGTTGTCTGATCCAAGCATTGAAGTCTCTCTATGAGGGTTCTAGTGCCTGTGTCAGAATAAACGGAGCGTACACGGAGTGGTTTCCTGTCGAAAGAGGTGTTCGACAGGGATGTGTTGCGTCACCATGGCTGTTCAACCTTTTCATGGATAAATGTTTGACAGATTTAAAAGAATGTATGTATGGGTTAAGAATGAATGAATTACTCATCAAATGTTTACTCTACGCTGATGATCAAGTAATACTTGCGTCATCCGCTAACGAGCTACAGGAGATGCTAAATATTATGAATGAAGCTTTGAAAGGGAAAGGAATGAAAGTGAATGTAAACAAAACGAAAGTTATGCTTTTTGAACGAGATGAATCTATGATGAATGGCAATATTTTGATAGATGGGGAACAAGTGGAAGAGGTGAAAGAATTTGTATACTTGGGATCTAAATTTACAAAAGATGGAACATGTGAAAGTGATATCGAAAGGAGAGTGAATGCAGGGAATATGGTAAATGGTGCTCTGCATGCTTTTATGAATAGCCAGATGGTGTCTCAAAGGGCTAGACTGGCAGTGCATGCTGGAGTGTTGGTGCCAACACTTATGTATGGTAGTGAAAGTTGGGTATGGCAGAAGAATCACAAAAGTAAAATAAATGCGGTAGAGATGAGAGCGTTGAGAAGCATGAGTGGATTAAAACTGAGTGACAGAGTGAGAAATAGTGTGATAAGAGAACGTTGTGGTATAAAAGAAGACGTAGTGACTAAAATTGAGAAAGGTATGCTTAGATGGTTTGGGCATGTAGAGAGAATGAATGAAAGGAGACTGACAAAAAGGATTTATGAGTCAAGAGTGAATGCGAAAGTTGGAAGGGGAAGACCAAGGCGAACGTTCCTGGACCAAATCCAGGACATTTTAAATAACGGCCAGGTCAAGAGTACTCTAAACCGACGAACTTGTATGAAAGGTTTAATAAGATTGAAAGAAGCGAAGGAGATATGCAAGGATCGTGGCAAGTGGAAGGATGTTGTCTCTGCCTACCCCTATGGGAATGAGGCGTGATGCTATGTATGTATATTAAAATATTTTACAAACGACCACAAAAATGGTTTTATAAATCAACCTAAAATTAAATAAATCTTATCCTATGCTAAATGCGATACAACCATCCATCACAGCATTCCTTTAATCTTGGTAATCTGTAGAAAGAGAAATAATCTTACCAAATCAGACTGAAGCGATACTGTATCAGCTAAACTCTTTGCCTTCTCTATTAAAAGAATAAATTTAAAAATTTTCGCAATTGACATTTCTGATTTCTATTGTCTTTGGTATTTGTTGTTTATTTATTAATCGGAAAATAAATAATTTTATGTCTGCTTCGTCTAAACAATTTCATATGATTAAGTCTGGTATAAGAAATAGTCATGACCCCAAGAAACAATTATTTGTTAAGTATTGAAATGTTCATGATTCTGAATTCTGAATGATGAAAACTGATTGATTTGGGAAATCCTGTCCTCAAGTTTAAATCAAAATTTTACATACATTTATTTTAAAAACATGTCCAAAGTGTTAATTATAAAACATTTACCTTTAGCTCTGTCATTTGAAGACAAAAAACAATTATTGAAACATTTTGGGGCTGAACATATTTGGGAAACTTCCAAGAAACGTGATTACATATTTGCTTCTTTCCCTTCAATAGAAAAAGCAAAATCTTCACTGTCACGTCTTCATCAACTAGAAATAGCACAAAGACGATTAGTAGTAGAATATTCTTTTGAGAAAGAACCTTTAAAAGAAAATAAAGAAAAAGATGACACCAGTTCTGTAACTACGAATAAAATTAAAGATTTTTTACGCGTCCTCAACGCATGGAATCCTTCTTTAGATTTCTACCAACCACCGCCAGTTCACATCAAATATAAATATCCTAAAGTGAATGCTCAAATTATTATAAACATGATCCATGCACTGTTTCATCACAGCCCATTATATACACAAACTCTTCATTTAATGAACAAGATGTCTCTCGACAATCCATTTAAAGAGAATGAAATTGCTAAAGATTTTTTTAAAGAAACCTTCAGAGAGTATTTTTTTGATGAAATACCTATTCTTCCACCAAGTGAGACTGAATCTGAAATATCCAGTGATGAGACTACAGAAAAATTGAAGCAACCATTGACATCATTGGTAAAGAGAAAACAATCTCTCCCAAAAACTAGAAAAAGACCTGCAGCTGTCCTTTCCACAGCAACACTACCAAAGGCTAAAAAAAGTAATATAAATCAAAAGGAAGTATTTGATGTAGTTACACCTGTTAGCGAGACCAAAAAAATATCTTTTGTAGTATCTCAAGATGCTCTTGAGAAACCACCAGAAGAGCCAGAAGTTATTGGTGAAATTGGAAAATTTGAAAAAGAAGACCAACTGGTGCAAGAGCAAATATCTGTACCAGAGCCTGACCAACCAACTATTACTAGAAAAGAGTTGTTGAAAAATAGAATCTCTTATAGGGATATGAAGATACTGCCTGTTTTTAAAAATTACCACCCAGGAGAGCCATCAATGCGTTTGTATATAAAAAATTTGGCAAAAACTGTTACTGAACAAGATGTAAAAAGAATATATAAACATTACGTTGAACATATACCTGAAGAGGAGCAGATTGGTTTTGATGTGAGGATAATGCAAGAAGGCAGAATGAAGGGACAGGGTTTTGTCACATTCCCATCAATTACAATTGCAGAAAACGCTTTAAATGAGACCAATGGCTATTTGC
Organism: Elymnias hypermnestra; assembly: GCA_015832385.1. Lineage (NCBI taxonomy): Eukaryota > Metazoa > Arthropoda > Insecta > Lepidoptera > Nymphalidae > Elymnias > Elymnias hypermnestra. Next base: position 646,106 of record JACTOM010000644.1, read on the forward strand.
TAAAGGAAAAACCAATGGTTGTACAATTTGCTAGGGCTGCTAATAAAAAAACTCTTGAATGAAAAGTTAGATTACTTTATTAGATAAACTAGTTAGTAAAATTAAATGATTTTAACATATCATGTATATGTTAAGTTATTGCAGATTAATGAAAACAAGATTTGAGAATGTCAGTTACTGTTGTTTTACACAAATTCCCTTCTATTAACAGCTTCAGTAAGTTCAAACTGACTGAAAAACCCATTTCTTCCTAACTAAAAAAAACCTTGAGGCTTGTAGGGTTTCTCCCACATCTTCCCATTTTAAAGTAAGAAACAAACCAAAGTATCAACCTCCCCATAAATCTTAAATGTTTTGTCAAGTCTTATGTTTTAAACATGTTATTGAATCCACAAAAAATTGCAACAAAATCTGTCCAGCAGTTTTGGTGGAGTTCAGTGACAAACACACAAGAATTATATATATGTATAACTAAAGTATTATTTCTTTTAAAACTATTGTTGTACACCTTAAAAAATAATTTAAATATGCTTTTTTCATTTATCTATAATTAACTTTATTATTTATATTTTACAAATTTCTTTGAGCATTTGAATAAGTAAGGAATGATAGGAGACAGAGAATAATAAGCAAATATTTTATAAAAAAAAATTATATTTCTATTAGCTCAATGGTGTATGATAAAGTCTCTTTATCATCTTTATTAAAACATTTACCAGCCTGTACTCTATGTAACAGAGGTAATACATTATCAACCGTAACAAGTTCGTCTATAAGTTTACCAATATTTGTTTGTACATTATTTAAAACGTGAGACACCTTCTCATCCTTAGTCAACAGATACTGTTGATAAAAGGAATCCATTAATAAAATACACCAGTCGTTAAGTTTTGTTTCATAATCTAAATCTATACTTTCATTTGAATCCATCAATAAATATGATATATATGTTAATAAGAACATAGCATCGTCAAGTGATAATCCGTTCCTCAAATGTGGTATTAACATTGCATCACTGAATGTAATCTCAAATAAATATTGCAATAGTACGAAATCCTGATTGTTTTCACATAATGTAACAACATCCTCATGATTTGTAAGGTCAATTTTATGTGGATCTATAAGTTTGATAGCATAATTCAATAGCATAACCAAAACTGATTCGGGGATGTCTTTAAACTCCTTCAACACTTTGAGTATGTCGTCAACATTGTCTTTCTCTAATAATGGAGGTATAACTTGTGCACACATGTTTCTTTCTGTTACTCCAGTTTCTAAGAAGTTTTTCAACTCTTTTGGTACACTAAATAACGGTTTGACTGGTGTATCCCAGTCGACTATTTCTGTACAATTATCTTCAACAATGTCATGGGAACCCAGAAGACTTGACAGATTTCTGGTCGTCTCTAAAACATATGGCAACATTCCTATATGATTTGAAGCCTCAAGAATGATTCTCAAATTATAGCAGTAAAGTTTTGCATTATCTGAATACATTTTCATTGGGTATCTGCATGATCCTACACCAAGTATGATGTTATATACCACAATTATTGCACCGTCCTGTTCAGTGTTACCTCCGAATAAAATTAGATGATCTTTGCCCATCCAAGCAAGGGAAACGCTTGATTGTGTCGATATCCATGGTACTGTACCAATAACTTTCCAAGATTTTGTTATTAAGTTGTACTCTGTCATTTTTGCATCGCTCCCTAAAAACAAACTTTTAATTGTAGTTACATGTTAATATAATAATTTTTTAATACCTTATTTATGTATACACTATATGTAGTATTGTAAAATATTTATCCTATAACAGATTTTCAATAATATTCTATATTTTATATGGAAAAAGTGTTAATTGATTTTATCTCTTTCTTATACTGTGATTGTGATAAAAGGTAAGAGTTTACATCAATTTTTTAATATTTTAACTCAAAAGATAGCAGAGATATAAACTAACGAAGCCAGCAGTCAGCTAACATAACACAAATTTAAATTAGTAAGATTATTTCATTAACAAAAAATTTATCCTTGAGATGACCTTCGCTCTAAATAGTTTCTTAAACATTCAAGTGGATCTAAAATATAAATAATCCAAAAATGTATTACTAAAAAACCTATGGTTATCCAAATCAATGTGTAAAGTAAATTTACTTACACATAAAGTAAATGCAGGAATTATTATCTACACTAACAAGTTCTCCGATGACATATGCATCTTCTGGTCTAGTAACTTTGATTCTACTTATTTTAGACTTCTCCATATCCCCCAATTCCTCTCTTATTGGACATGTTATAACTTCATAGCAGTTTTTACTATTCTTTAGCACATAACATATATAATCTGTTTTTTTTGTCTTATAACAAGCAATATCTGTTATCACTTCAGATTCTTTAATGAGTAATTTGCTTTCATATGTTTTTCTGTTTTCTAGAGCATACGGAAGTGAGGCGCAGTTGCCATTTTCAAATATTAAAATGGCAGGTTGACCTTCTCTGGGTATAATTTTGTTAATATTAACTCCAAACTGTAATTGAAATATTAAGATAAAACTGTTATTTATTTCTTCAGAATTATAAGAACCTATATGTTGCATATGATAACTATATTTTAAAATACAGATATAAAATGTGATTTGTAGACATAAATGAATTTGTTTTTCCTTGCAGAGGCATTTTTTGAAGCAACAAATGCATTTATAGTCTAAACTGAAGACCTAATGGTGCCAACAAAAATATTTAAGAAGTTAACTTAGGCTTCGACCGTGGCTAGATACCGACCTACCAGCAAAGATGTACTGACAAACAAAGAGGTTTGTATTCTAGTATAATGCTATTTAGAAGTTGCAAAAAGTAAAATACCTGTTACCAGATCAGCACAATTCCATCATAGAACATTTATCAAATCAAAATATCTTTATTCAAGTAGGCAAATTACAGCACTTTTGAATTGGCAAATAACTTTTATTTCTTTTCTTTTCCACACTCTAATTCTATTGTACGTCTGATGATGATACTCAAGAACAACTTAAAACCTAAAGTTACAAGGGGTCCTTCGCACCCTGATCCGAGAAGAGCCCACAACAAACTCAGTCGGGTGTTTTGTTTTTTGTTATCATCATCATTACAATATCATATTAGTTTAATATATCTTAATTCAAATTAGAGCAGTTCATTCACTCCCATGCGTTTCTATCGTCTAAGTACTCTTGCATCTTATAATACCATTTTTCTACCAACTTTCTTTTAACAAAGACTTTCAATTTATTAATTGACATTTCTAAAACATCTTGTGGGAGTTTATTATAGAAACAAGTTACCCTTTATCCCCTACAATATATGCACCCCTATAATCACTTCCCATCAGTTGTGACCACAATTAAGCGCTAACCTGTCAAGCAATAAAAAAAACTAGACTAATTGAAACAATGAGAATAGAAAGATAAAATATATACAAACATCTATAGTTATAAATAAAATTTACCTTATACTTTTTACTTTTGTCTAAGCTGCAAGAATCATCTTTCCACAATTTAATTGTGTTTCTATTAAATATTCCAACGTAAGTGTCCTGATCCTTATCATATACAACAGCTGCAGTGAGATGATCTTTAGTCGTCCAGCCGCCAATTTGTTTTTGATCTGAAAGCTACAAACAATATTAATTTTCACGTCACCTAATAGTTATTAATATTAAAAATAAAATAATAACCAAAGAAATGACTAACTCTATATTTGTTGACGACGTTTCGGCCTAATGTAACTATTACATTTTCTTCGTCCTGATCCGGCGAAGCCCCTAAGAAACTGTTTTGGTCAATTAAAGGGCAGAGTACATAATAATTATGTAATTTTGCCATAATTAAATAACAATTCGAATATAAATTTAAATAAAAATACACATTGCCATTTGATTATAATACATGCACGAGACAATACATGCTTGCGGTCATAGAGTAAATAAATATATGGTATGTCAATGTCAAAATTTGTTCTGAAATGTTGGCTGTATCGTTAAAACTTTTGTCTACTCCTTTAAAATGTTATAAAAAAATCTAAAGAAAAATTTATGAAATTTTTTCTTTGATAAACAATTTTACGCTTTGAAGTATCAATTTTATTAAATGTATTATATTAAACTGAATGGTATTGTCTCTCTAACACAATGTTACCCGATTCGACTGCATAAAGTATACAGAACTATATTTATTTTATTCGACGCATTCAACAATTTGATTTGTAGGTTTTTATTGAGTTATAAAATAGTAAAATTAAATTAATTTAATTTAAAAACAATAAACTGGTTGTTACTAAAGTCGGTGTACGATCACAATTTTACGTGATAAGATTATATATTTATAGAGATTATTGATGTAAAATTATCAATAAAACATTAATACTTACACATGATTGATGTGTCATAATCAGGCTTAGGCTGATCGCGCCTCTATAGCACGTTCGGCTCAGGCGGAACGTGACAATGAATCATGCTTTTTCCTGCGTACGAAAAAACTTTGTATTTAAAGTTTATGTATCGATGGATTGAACAAAGATCATTTTTTCTAGACAGCCTTTGTCTGCCTACCAAGTCTAGGGTAATGTTGGAATTAATCGTGAAACCTGGAAACACTTACTGAAGGTCACGTTCTAAGGTCAAGGATCAAGGTCAAACAAAAAAGCGCAGACAATACATTGAATTACTTAAAAAGCATTCTAAATAATTATTTCTTCGAACATTATAACAAAGAGTAAAATACAATATCAAATTTATTGCTTATTCCCTATATAGAATGTAAAATACACTAGATGCTTATTTCACATGTCAACTGACAATTGTTAATAACGTAGGTATACTCAGCAATATTAGAGTCGTTTGATGATATAACTCTTGACCTTGGTTTTATCGGCTACACTGTCGTCATTAATGCCTGAACTTTAATCTTTATATTATACTTTAATTAGTTACCAGTTTGATTGTTACCATCTTGTGGGACGCTCGTGGAAAATGTCGACAGCCGGGCAAGTAATTAAGTGCAAAGCGGCGATAGCCTGGGAAGCCGGAAAACCTCTCTCTATTGAAGAAATCGAAGTAGATCCACCAAAAGCTGGGGAAGTGAGAGTTAAAATCCTCGCTACCGGCGTTTGTCACACCGACGCCTATACTTTATCAGGAAAAGACCCTGAAGGAGTTTTCCCGGTTGTATTGGGCCACGAAGGAGGAGGTATTGTCGAGAGTGTAGGAGAAGGTGTTACCACTGTGAAGCCGGGAGACCACGTGTTACCTTTATACGTGCCGCAATGCAAGACTTGCAAGTTCTGCCTCAACCCTAAAACTAACCTCTGCCAAAAAGTCCGGATCACCCAGGGCCAGGGTGTGATGCCCGATGGTACCAAACGTTTCCGGTGCAAAGGACAAGAACTTTTCCATTTCATGGGATGTTCCACATTCAGCGAATATACTGTTGTTCTAGAAATTTCGCTGTGCAAAATCGCCGATGCCGCGCCCTTGGACAAGGTATGTTTGCTCGGTTGCGGCGTGACCACAGGATATGGTGCTGCGTTGAATACTGCTAAAGTGGAACCCGGTTCAAACTGCGCTATATTTGGCTTAGGAGCTGTCGGTCTGGCTGTCGCTTTGGGTTGTAAAGTGGCTGGCGCCAAACGTATCATTGGTGTTGATATAAACCCTGATAAGTTTGAAGTTGCCAAGAAGTTTGGAGTTAATGAGTTTGTAAACCCGAAGGACTACGATAAACCAATCCAGCAAGTGCTAGTTGACATAACTGATGGTGGTCTGGATTACACATTTGAATGTATTGGAAATGTTAACACTATGCGTGCTGCTTTGGAAGCGGCTCATAAGGGTTGGGGTGAGTCTGTTATCATTGGAGTGGCTGGAGCCGGAGAAGAGATCAGCACTCGACCATTCCAGTTGGTAACTGGGCGGGTTTGGAAGGGAACCGCTTTTGGAGGTTATAAGAGCCGTGACAGTGTTCCTAAGTTAGTCGATGATTATCTTACTCAGAAGTTGCCTTTGGATGATTTTGTCACCCACAAAGTCCCCCTGGATGAGATCAATGAAGCCTTCCATTTAATGCACATTGGGAAATCCATTCGGGCTGTCGTTGAGTTTTAAAAAAGCCTCTGGATATGTGTTACTACAGTCAATTACTCTCAAAGCATTTATCTTTGTATTTTTCACATGATTGTTTTTTCTTTATAATACATTATCACAATTACTGTTTTGTTTCTTATTAATTACTAGTAAAACGGGGCAATCCTTTGCTGTTTGGAATGATGTTCTATCTGGAAGTGGAGCCAGTTGAGGCCCATTGCAGTCTTTACTTTGATGATACAACTGGAAACATATGTTTTTATAACATTGTGGTATTTTATCAAAAATGATAGTTGTATGCAAATCAAACTGGTTAAGTGTGTCTTATCCTAATTTAATTCATAGCACATTCAGTAATAAAGGAACAAATAATTAAGTAACAAAATATCTTTTACTAATATTTGTGGTAAGGTCAAATTAGTTTTTAAATTTTGCAGGAGTTAATTTTTAATAATGGATTAAAGGTTGTGGTCTCACTGGCTCTTTTATGATTAACAGACTTTTCAAATGGTGAAGGAACACTGTTCAGCTATAGTAGGAACCCTATTGCCCTTAGACATTTACTTTACATGTGGAACTATCGATAGATTGCTTGGTTGGTTATGAATATTTTTTGGCAGCTTTTTGTTTCTGATAAAATGCAACATTTAACTAATTGTATGTAACATTTTCATATAATTAACATAGGTGTAATACATTTTAAGACACCAACCGCATATTTCACAACAAAATCATATTATTTGGCAAAAATCACTAATCGGTGATAAGCCTGCCTTTTGTACCCAATGCTAAGTCAATGTATATGCTTCCTGTATTGTGGTACTATGGTCAGTCAGTGACTAACTACAGCTAGTTGACACTTATTATATAGGTTACCAAGTCATTGAAGTAAATAAAATATCTGTACATAATGCTGCAGTATATTGAGAAACATAAATCATTACATTAATATATACAGATTATCACATTGCGACAGATGCATTAAATGTTAATTGTTTTGATGCATTTTAATAATTTTTTAAATATTATTTGTCAAATTATGATATCTATGATGGTTCAGCGGTGAGCTGCTTGTAGTAGTCTATATAAACATCGCATTGTTCAGCTGAAATAAGATAATTGAAACTTGAAAAATTGATATAGTTTTATATGGCTGTGGTAACAGGCAAATAGTGATTATTCATTCACCTTCAGCTGTAGAAGATGGTAAATATTATGAATGAAGTTTTGAAAGGGAAAGGAATGAAAGTGAATGTAAACAAAACGAATATTATGCTTATTGAAAGAGATGAATGGCAATATTTTGATAGATGGGGAACAAGTAGAAAAGGTGAAAGAATCTGTATACTTGGGATCTAAATTTGCAAAAGATGGAACATGTGAAAGTGATATTGAAAGGAGAGTCAATGCAGGGAATATGGTAAATGGTGCTCTGCACGCCTTTGCGGATAGCCAGATGGTGTCTCAAAGGGCCAGACTGTATGCGCATGGAGTGCTGGTGCCAGCACTTAGGTATAGCAGTGAAAGTTGGGTAAGGCAGAAGAAATATAAAAGTAAAATGAATGCGATAGAGATAAGAGCATTGAGAAGTATGAGTGGAGAGAATGTTGTAGTATAAAAGAAGATGTAGTGACTAAAATTGAGAAAGGTGTGCTGAGATGGTTGTGGAAAGCATGAATGAAAGGAGACTGACCAAAAGGATTTATGAGTCAAGAGTGAATGCGAAAGTTGGAAGGGGCAGACCAAGGCGAACGTTCCAGGACTAAATCCAGGACATTTTAAATAAAGGCCAGGTCAAGAGTACTCTAAACCGACAAGCTTGTGTGAAAGGTTTAATGAGAATGAAAGAAGCGAAGGAGATATGCAAGGATCGTGGCAAGTGGAAAGACGTTGTCTCTGTCACGTCGTTTCAACCGATGGACGTCCACTGCTGGACAAAGGTCTCACGAAATGATGCCCACAAGGCCGCCCGGTGCGGAGTCCCCACTCCAGCACCTTCGGGCCCCAACGTCCGTCAGACTATGTGCCCCGCCCTTTCCACTACAGGTTCGCGATTCGTAGGGCTATGTCGGTGACTTTGCTACGGATCTCCTTATTTCTGATTTGATCACGTAGAGAAATTCCAAGCATAGCCGTCTTCATCGCACGCTGAGTGACTCTGAGCTTTCTTATGAGGCCCATAGTCAGCGACCACGTTACGGAGCCGTAGGTCATCACTGGCAACACGCACTGTTCGAAGGGCTTTGTCTACAGGCACAGGAATATTGGACGAAAAGATCTGCCGTAATTTCTCGAACGCTGCCCAACCGAGTTGGATTCGTCTCGGGTCTTTGCCTACCTCTATGGAAATGAGGCGTGATGCTATATGTATGTCATTCATCTTTTAACAATTACGTAGCTGTAGCTCACTTTCTATTAAATGCCATTTCTAATGTTCGAGTCGGGATTGGTGAGAGGCGTTATTACATTGTGTAACATTTTGCTTCGATGGTCAAGTACAAACATTATCACTTAAATAATAATCAACATTATAATATGCCTTTTGTATAGCAATGTTCTTGACATATTCAGTAGTTGTAATTCCAGAACTATTTGTTAAAAAACATATGCTTGGTGGCAAATTGTTTCTGAACCATTTTCATCGTGAAATATGATCAACATTATTCTTCATACCTTTAGTGAAGTGCGGTGAGCCCCGGGTTCTCTCGTTACGTGCTCTCAGTGCGTGGTATGCGGCCACGAAGGTCCCGGGTTCACCTTCCCGTTCGCTGTGCTGCCTCGCCGCAGCGAGCAGCTTCCTCGGGGAGATGGACAGCCAAGTGGGGCCAGTCTGTTTGGCCACGCCCACGGCGCCCACCACCTCGTCCCAACTCAGCAGCACCTCCACTATATCCTGCATCACCCACCGTACTAAAATTACACCATTTGTTAGAAAGTGCTTCACGCCTGAATATAATAGACCAGGGGTGGGCAAATATTTTAATAATCAAGCTATATTGCAGAAGAAAATTAGACCTCAAGTCAAACAATTTCTTTTCTAATTTTAAGTATATTTTTTAATGATGTCAGGTCATATATTTTAGATTACCCCGGGGGTAATTTAAAATATATGTAATCAATAAATAATCATGTATATAAATTAAGAACTGCTTCAAAAGTTGCTTCTGTGATTAAAAAAAAACAAAATTCCTTCAAAAAATCTTTTAGAAAAACTAATATTTGTGTTTTTAACAATGCCTCAGGGGCCAGATAAAATTCTACCGCGGGCCGCCATTTGACCAGGACTAGACTTAATGAGACTTTTATATACAGGGTGTAACCGAAAATAATGGTTATATCCTGCGTCATGCACCATACCATAATTACACTATTTGGGAAAATGTCAGTTACATCCTGTATATCAAAGAGCGAATGAAACTTTTATGGACAGGAGTAACTAAATAATAATAATAATAACTTTATTTATTTGGGCATAAAAAGAATGATACAGAATTAAAATACCCTGGACCCCTAAACTAGGTAAGCCCGTGACTTAGGGGTCAGTGTCTTCCCAAGTTTACAATTTAATCTACGCCTAGTCTAGTTATTTAAGGAAAAATTAAAAAATGAAAACTTAATTTAAAACTAAAACATGAGATAGATGGCAGAGATATTAATATTAGTGGTTGTGTGTGTGTGTATGTATGTGTGTGTGTGTGCGTGTGTATGTGTGTGTGTATGTATGTATGTGTGCGTGCATGTGTGTATGTGTATGTAATTACGAATACTTCCACTATAACTTGCTTCACCTACTACAGCAAAATTACACGATGTTTATAAAAATATTCAGACTTTTGTGTAAAGGCTGTGACCTCACATGGTAGCAAGTGTAATATAGTCTAAAATGGTAGCGTGCTAATCTAGTAAGAGGCAATTAATTTAGTTCCTGCCCAGTAAGAGGAGGCAATTTTATATTTTGCAGCACCTCTTTGCTGGTATGGCAGGAAGTGTCCACGAAATAAAATTACGATACCTCCCTGTCGGGTATTGAACCCCAGATCTCTTTAGATTTCACACCAAATCCGTCATTCACACTTCTTCTTCTTTTATGAACACTTACAATTGAATATACATTAAAAACATTTTAGATGTGGGTAGTATTAAAATAGACATACCCCAAAAGCCTTCAACCTCCACATCATGTCCAGGGCTATCTGGGCGGCAGCCGGATCTATATGACCCAGGCTTAACAGCTGGCAGGCCAGAGGTTTAGCATCTCCAAGACACCCCCTCCTGACCAGCGATCTAAGCCTTCCCCCAGCCCCTCTAGTGACCAACGTCCTCACACACAGCTCAGCTACTGGATGTTGGACCACCATGTCATGACGGGACAGGGAGGCGAGATACGCCGTCACCACCTGCCATAAGCATTTTTTTAAACATATTTAATTAAAGTATTATAACGCCATAATCATTTGCCATTGTCAAATATGTGAAAAACTATATTTAACAAATTAAAAAATGCTCTACAAGGCTATTGCAAAGAAATTTTATTATTTGTATTTCAAATGACATAATACTACACTTCGTTCGCGTTAAGAATGCAGTGAGTCATCATTGATGGCCCGGTCAAGTTCACAGTGACTTTGACCTTGTAATTTGAAAACATTTGATTGGTTACGGAGCGAGTATAATTCCTAATTTCTATAAATAAATCTGTAAAAATAGGACATATCTGATGTTAAGTGCAACCCGTCCATGAGGGAGGCGAACGTGACCACTTCGACCGTTCGCAGGAGAAGACGCGAGGCCCACGATCGCCGTCTCCCTCCTTAGTGGTGACCTTTGGGTAACGGAAGCGGGGTCCGCTGCCCAACAAAGAAAGGTCTCGCGAGGTGGTTAGTGGCTTGCCAGGTGCTCCAGGCAATTTACCTTCGGAGTAAGTTCAATCCACATCGCTGGCGGGGTTGCGAATGTCTGTCAGTCGCGTTCTCGTTACCCCGTCTCCGAGTGATGTAGGAGCACCGCTGGGTTTTAGCCGGTATGAGTCCGGCATACCCTGGAACATCCTCTCGAGTATTCCAGGTATCCACGAGGATTTCCCAGCGTTAAAAAAACCCGTTCATACATATTTTGTAGGTCGTAACTGTCAATGCTTTCTGTATATAGCATCTTAACAATAAAATAAATTGATGTTCCCAGCTCAATCTCTTTCGTGGAAACACACACGCTTGAACACTTGCAGTTTTATTTTAATAGTGTTTCCATTTTTATATATAGCTTAGAACATATAAGTTTTGCTAATTTTGTAATCCTAGTAATGGAGCGAGACCTCTTAACACAGGTTCTCTGGTGCTTACTAAGAGATTTCAACACTGGATATGTAGTGTTGCGGACGGGACCACTAAGCCGATTAATTTTTCATTAGTCAACCGCCGACGACCCCCTTCTAGACCTACTTCGGCACCCGCGATCGCCCCCTCTCCCGCTCGTCTGTCTATTCATAAAGGCGTACAGAGCTCCATTTACCATATTCCCTGCATTCACTCTCCTTTCAATATCACCTTCACATGTTCCATCTTTTGTAAATTTAGATCCCAAGTATACAAATTCTTTCACCTCTTCCGCTTGTTCCCCATCTATCAAAATATTGCCATTCATCATAGATTCATCTCGTTCAAAAAGCATAACTTTCNATAGTGGTTATTTCTCTCACCTTTTAATAATTATATACAGGGTGTAGCTCACTTTCTATTAAATGGCATTTTCTAATGTTTGAGTTGAGATTGGTGAGAGGCTTCATTAGATTGTGTAACATTTTGCTTCGATTTGTTATGTACAAACATTATCACTTAAATAATGATCAATATTATTCTTCATACCTTTAGTGAAGTGCGGTGAGCCCCGGGTTCTCTCGTTACGTGCAATCAGCGCGTGGTATGCGGCCACGAAGGTCCCGGGTTCACCTTCCCGTTCGCTGTGCTGCCTCGCCGCAGCGAGCAGCTTCCTCGGGGAGATGGATAGCCAAGTGGGACCAGTTTGTTTGGCCACGCCCACGGCGCCCACCACCTCGTCCCAACTCAGCAGCACCTCCACTATATCCTGCATCACCCACCATACTAAAATTACACCATTTGTTAGAATGTGCTTTACACCTGTATATAATAGACTGAATGAGACTATTATATACAGGGTGTAACTAAAAACTCTGTTATATCTTGTATTACTCACCACACCAAAATTACACAATGTTAATAAAAATATTGAGACATATGTAAAGGCCTCACATGGTAGCAAGTACCAAGTGTAATATAGTCTAAGACGGTAGCGAGCCAAACTAGTAAGAGGTAGTAATAGGTCCTACACAGTAAGGGAAGGCAATTTTATATTTTGCAGCACCTCTTTTCTGGTACGGCAATAAGTAGTCTCGTAATAGAATTACAGATCTCTTTAGATTTTACACCAAATCTGTCATTAACACTTACAATTGAATATATATTCAAACATTTTAGATGTGGGGTAGTATTAAAAAAGACATACCCCAAAAGCCTTCAACCTCCACATCATATCCAGGGCTATCTGGGCGGCAGCTGGATCTATATGACCCAGGCTTAACAGCTGACAGGCCAGAGGTTTAGCATCTCCAAGACACCCCCTCCTGACCAGCGATCGAAGCCTTCCCCCAGCCCCTCTAGTGACCAAAGTCCTTACGCACAGCTCAGCTACAGGATGTTGGACCACCATGTCATGACGGGACAGGGAGGCGAGGTACGCCGTCACCACCTGCCATAAGCATTTCTTTAAACATATTTAATTAAAGTATTATAACACCATAGTCATTTGCTTTTGTCAAATATGTGAAAAACTATATTTAACAAATGAAAAAATGCTATACAAGGCTATTGCAAAGAAATTTTATTATTTGATTTTCAAATGACATAAAACTACACTTCGTTCGCGTTAAGAATGTAGTGAGTCATCATTGATAGCCCGGCCAAGGTCACAGTGCCTTTGACCTTGTAATTTGAAAACATTTGTTTGGTTAGGGAGCGGGTATAATTCCTAATTTCTATAAATAAATCTGTCAAAAAAGGACATATCTGATTTTAAGTGCAACCCGTCCATGAGGGAGGCGAACGTGACCACTTCGACCGTTCGCAGGAGAAGGCCGGGAAGGAGGCGAGAGGCCCACAATCGCCGTCTCCCACCTTAGTGGCGACCTTTGGGTAACGTAAGCGGGGTCCGTTGCCCAACAAAGAAAGGTCTCGCGAGGTGGTTGGTGGTTTGCCAGGTGCTTCAGGCAACTCCTTCGGAGTAAGTTTTGGTCATTGACTGAGTTGGGCCTAAGCAGGCACATCGCTGGCGGGGTTGCGAATGTCTGTCAGTCGCGTTGTGTCCCCGAGTGATGTAGGAGTTGGGTTTTAACCGGTATGAGTCCGGCATACCCTGGAACATCCTCCCGAGTATTCTAGGTATCCATAAGGATTTTCCAGCGTTAAAAAAATAAAACCCGTCCATAGATATTTTGTAGGTCGTAACTGTCAATGCTTTCTGTTTATAGCATCTTAACAATAATATAAATTGATGTTCCCAGCTCAATCTCTTTCGTAGAAACACACAAACACACACTCACGTGCACGCATGAACACTTGCAGTTTTATTTTAATATTTTTCCATTTTTATATATAGCTTAGTATATGTTTTGCTAATTTTCTAATCCTTTACCTCTTGACTCAAGTTCTATGGTGCTGACTAAGAGATTTCAACACTGGATATGTACTGTTGCGGACGGGAGCACTAAGCCGATTAATTGTTCATTGGTCAACCGCCGGCGACCCCCTCCCACACCTACTTCGGCACCCGCGATCGCCCCCTCTCCCGCTCGTCTGGCTATTCATAAAGGCGTACAGAGCTCCATTTACCATATTCCCTGCATTCACTCTCCTTTCAATATCACCTTCACATGTTCCATCTTTTGTAAATTTAGATCCCAAGTATACATATTCTTTCACCTCTTCCACTTGTTCCCCATCTATCAACATAGTGCCATTCATCATAGATTCATCTTGTTCAAGAAGCATGAGTTTCGTTTTGTTTACATTCACTTTCATTCCTTTCCTTTTCAAAGCTTTCCTTTCAAAAAAATCATTCATTCTTAACCCATACATACTTCCTTTTAAATCTGTCGAACAGTTATCCATGAATAAGTTGAACAGCCATGGTGACGCAACACATCCCTGTCGAACACCTCTTTCGATAGGAAACCATTCCGTGTACGCCCCGTTTATTCTGACACAAGCACTAGAACCCTCATAAAGAGACTTCAATGCTTGAATCAGACAACCGCTCACCCCATACGTTGATAACGTTGACCCACAGCTCATTCCTCACCACTCGATCATAGGATGTCATTCACTAGATGATAACTAACAAAACCTCCAAAAACATTTTAAACTTTTTAAGCAGTGAGAGAGTCGTCATATCCCCCCGATCTAGCCCCGCCCCCTAACCAATCAAATCTTTTCAAATTACAGGTCAAGTTCACAGACTAAGACCAACTGAACAGATATATTAAATCGCAATGATTTTGTGCATACGGCATACCTTAAACTGATTACTGTGCAAAATATTGACTCACTTAACTGTTAACGCGAACAAACTATAGAAATGTTTGAGAGACCGAATTCACTTCATTAGGTGAATAGTGTTCTAGTGTATCAGTTGTTGTTAGTTATTTTTATGCATACCTGTACTACGGTCTGTTCGTGTGCGTGCTGTTGCACATGCGTGCACAGATCGGCTTGTGCCACCAGCACAGGGAAACGCTCCCCAATTTTGCTCTGCTCTCCTCCTCCTCCCTGTCCCGCTGTGTTTCGTGCCACCTCCAGATCCGCCCACCTTCTACAATAAACAGTTAGTGTTGCTATTCTCCTCTGCTCGTTTTACAAGACAGACGTTAATTTCTATCCGCAAGTCCCCATGTGTTTGTTTAGGAATTAGAATTTAGACTAAAATGTGTACCTATAGACTGCGTTGATCTCGTCAAATGCCTTGGTCAGTTCCACGAGGTAGGTGCCGGCGTCAGTCACCAACTGGTTGAGCACCCTGTATATTGCGTCCTTCCCATTCTTCCGTCTTAGTAACACAGCCACTATTTTTGGTATCTCGTCTTTTGGCACCTGTTATTATGAATAGTCTAAATGAACGATGTTCCTTTGCGCTCTTTCTACATCTCGTTTTTATATTTTGTTAGGGAAATATTATTCAACCTATATATTATGTTTTATAGAATATTCATTTTACGTTCTTCGACTCACCGAATGAGCAAGTCCTTCCGGAAGAAGGCTGACTTGCCACAGACAGCCGAGACGCGCATCTATTATATAGTTGGGTTGAAACACCACCCAGTTACCCGAATCTGACCACTTGTTATGTAATTATTTATAATTGAAATAATATATATGTCGGACGGCAGATATCTGTGGAACGCTGGCGCCATCTGTCGGCGTGGACAGAGTCAATGGCGTTAATCCAGTGGGAGTCTCTCGACAGTTGTCGAGTGACGCTCGACCGGAGTAGTCTACTGTTGGAACTGTCGCGTTCCTAGCTATTAGTGTTAATGAGTTTGTGTAAATTGATATCGGGAACATTAAGTGATTGAACATTATAACTCGGGTTAATTGATAAAGTGTTTGATTGCACCAAAATTACCTACGAACGCCCACAGTATGGAAATTATGGATGCCGTAAATGACGATGTCGGCGGAGAACCCTACGCCCCTATGCTTCTCTCCTTCTTTCTTTATCTCCGACATATATATCAAAAAAGTTTGCATTAATAATTCATTCAAAGATAAAAAAATATAGTAAGTAAGTCAACCTGTATACAGGGTATTAGGAGACGGCTTCAGACAGACTCTTGTAGTAATGACACATTGGATGATAGTAAGGAAAATAATTCAACCTTGATTTAAACAAAAATCATGTTTTATATAACTAAAAAAACCAGCAATGAAACACAAAAGCAAAAAATGCACAGATACATGCGTTTAAGCACCAGCTGATTGTTTGTGTTTCATTTCTGGTTTTTTTTCTTGCAATGTATTTTTTATGAATCAATCGCCTCCTATAGCTGTATTAACATGATGGATTGCAAATAATTTTTAACGAAACCGTTTTAAAATCATGATAGAGTTTTTCCGGCCCATCATCAAAGGTGTAATTAGTACTATTGTCTGTCTTCATTTTCGGAAGCAGTCTTCTAATACCTTGTATATTTTCTAAAAATTTGCACTAGTATTTGATTCAAAGATAAAGTATTAGTAATTCACCCTGTATATATCTTACAGAAGTTTGAGTTCACAATTCATTCAATGAGAAAAAAAAATTGTATTATACTATAAATAATTCAATATGTAATTTCTTCTATTTAATAATAATAGGTTCTTTACTCACGAAAGGTGTGAATAGACAAAAATTGGTTAGAAAACATTTTTACATTAACTTTTTTGTTACACTCTCTATATAAAATGACAATGTTTGGAAAGGATACACATGGGGCACAATTGGTCATCAACTAAGGCAGGTTTCATGGTGACCCCCTGCACTATGGGGATGTGGATGACCACGTTGTTCTCGGGCTTGGAATCCTCCATTATGTCGAAGAGCTGAGACGTCTGACTCGACTGTGATCATAAATTATAAAAATATTACATCTTGCTGGTCTACTTTATGTGTCATAACACAAAACCCATATAAACTAAGGAATAAAGACTAAATTTGCCACATATGTATACTGACTTTACCAATGCCTTTGATAAAGTCTGTCATAGTTTACTTTAAAAAAAATTGTATCAAGCCGGTATACATGGCGACCTTCTCTGATGGTTTGAATTGTATTTGAGTAAACGAAGCCGAGCCGTAAACATAAAAGGTTTGTCTTCTACTTTTGTACCTGTAGCCCCTGGCGTGCCCCAGGGCTCCCGCCTAGGTCTTTAATTATTTAATATATTTATAAACGACATTGTTTTGATATTTAATTATGCTGACTTTTTATTACATGCTGATGATATGAAAATATAAAAAATTAAATGTTCGACTGACTGCCTTTTACAAGAAGATGTTGATAATCTTAATATTTGTTGCAAAGAAAACGTTCTTAAGCTAAACATTGAAAAATGTAACGTAATAACTTTTACCAGAAAACGTAATACAATATTAAATGTCTACTCAATAGGAAATTCTCCCCTGAATAGAGTACCTGAGATTAAAGGTCTTGGTGTTTATTTGGATTTAAAATTGATCTTCGAAAGACATTTAAATTACATTAGTTCTAAAGGGTATTGTATATTTGGTTTTATTTTGTGATCAGGCAAAGATTTTAAACAAGTTGCAACATTTCTCTTTCTATTAAGCGCTTTGATAGATCTATTTCAGAATATTCATCTACGGTTTGGAATCACCAGTATTTGAGATATAAAAAGAAAATAGAACGCATGCAAAAAAAAAATTATACATTTAAAATATGTGTTCGCGACTTTTAAATAATATAAAGTAAAAATATTGTTAAGCATAGTTCGTTCGTTTAGTATATTTTGTTTTAATTTAGGGTCTCTATAGATATTTATAACTTTGTATATAGAATGTTTGTTAGCTATAGCGTATATACATATTTGTCATTTCCAAGAATAAAGTTATTTGTGTAATTAATGTAATCCCTGTGATTGGTGAGAAATAAAACTCCAATCATAGGATGTACTTTTTATCCAATAAAGTAACAACCACCGTCGTTTGCTTGTCACAATAGTGCACGTTTGCCAGTCACAAATATCGTACAATAGATAGCCAATTTTGGTGAACAGTATTCCTGTTGAACAACAGTTCGATACTTAAATACTCATCTGGTGACAAGGCGGAGCGTTGGAGTGAAGAATCTGGTGGTATTTTCATTTATCCTGAACCGGCAAGTCTTCGCAAGAGTAAACTTACGAAGGGGCTCACAAAATGTGATCCGTATGGTAAGCCAATGCCAAGAAATACTTTTTCACTTCTTGAGGATCGTCGAACGGAAAGAGATATGATTTTTTTGTTTCGTTTTGTTTGATTCACCTACCTCCTAAGCAATATCTCTTTCATATGTCCTCGACTGTGTTCATGTATCAAAAAAAATATCTAATGTTCTTTTTTCTAATACAAATTATGCTACAAATCTCATTTATTATATGTTTGTCGGAGTCTGTGGCACGCAGGCGCCATCTGTCTATCTGAGTTTGTGTAAATTGATTTGGGAACATTAAGTGATTGAACATTATAATCTGAGTTAATTAATAAAGTGTTTGATTGCACCAACATTACCCACGAACACCCACAGTATAAGAAATTAAATTATGGATCCCATTAATGACGATGTCGGCAGATAACCCTACGCCCCTATGCTTTAAGCTTCCCTCTCTCTTATTCTCCGACAATTTCTTGTGATATTTAATAATCAGAGTGATAAAGACATGTGCAATGATGGAAATTCTTAGTCATGAGAAACATTACATCTGACCTGTTAAATAAAAAACTGTTGCACAATAACGTTATGTGTTCGTTTTAAGTGAAAACCTATGTAAGACTATTATTTGTTTGTTTTTTAAATAAAAATAAATACATTTTAATAAACATCATAACATTGACAGTTTATTTCAAGACCAAACTGTACATATTTCCATAATAAACATCCAAAAGACTGTAAAAATAACAATCAGTAAATATAATTTTTTTGTTATTATAATAGAGTAAGATTGGCTGTACCAAAATTTAACTCAAGATCCCATATAAAGAAAAAATAAACATTTAGGCCAGGAGTTAACTATAATGAATTATTTAAAAAAGCAAAAATAGATATCTTTGGGGACACCTCCACAGATAGTTTATTTTTTTTTGTATCCCTTTTTTGTATTATTTTTTAACAATATAAGTATGTTATTAGATTTAATAATATTTTAGTTTAATTGTTGATGTAACATATATGTATTGCATGCCAAATTTGCCTATTAGTGGGATATACAATGTATAACTTTAGTATATATTTAATAAAATTTAGCATAAGTATAAACATTGTATATAACGTTGGTTTCCTAATAAATATATACAAAAAAAAATAAGAACAGTGAAAAATCATAATAGGATACTATGGGAGTATATTACATATGGTCCTTATGATGATAATAAAAGAAATAATGCACAAGGCTACTTTTGTGGGTTCTTCACAGAATAGATATTTAAAGGTTTATAATTCATCAGCACTCGTCCATCTTTTATGTGTAAAATAAAAATAAATATTATAGATAAAGACAGCATTGACTTGTTGGTATATGTAAAGATTTTCACTAATAAGATGTGGTCATTCGTAAAGGGTTTGTTCACCTGGTGATGTATTACAAGCAAGTGGTCGATGACACTGACTGCGAAGCGTCCCATCAGGCCCGTTTTGAGCACGTGCTGCGTTCCACCACCACCCGATATGGGCATTAGCCACACCTGCAGAAATATTACTTATTAAATTCTCCTGAGGGTCTAACACTGGGACCCTGGAGTGCTTGGACTAAGTAGTAGTCCAAGGTCCTCCACTATAGACCCAGTCACGTTGCATCAAACTGAGCTACGAGCCTCACAAGAGATGCCCATAAGAGTTTTATAAGAAAATAATAAACGAACACTAATTTTCATTGGATACAAATAGTATCTAACCAGTAATATAACATAATAATTAGGATATTATAAAAAATAATCATCGATTCATTTAAGTATTTTAAATCTTTATTATTAATAATATTGATATTTAATACAAAATGCCTAAATATTTTTTTAAAATTATAAATAATTAAAAATCGATGAAATTTAAATATAAATCACGTGACTATAAACTAATTAAGAATGAATGAATTACTCATCAAATGTTTACTTTACGCCGACGATTAAGTAATACTTGCGTCATCTGCTAATGAGCTACAGGAGATGGTAAATATTATGAATGAAGCTTTGAAAGGGGAAGGAATGAAAGTGAATGTAAACAAAACTATTATGAATGGCAATATTTTTATAGATGGGGAACAAGTGGACGAGGTGAAAGAATTTGTATACTTAGGATCTAAATTTACAACAGATGGAACATGTGAAAGTGATATTGAAAGGAGAGTAAGTGCAGGGAATATGGTAAATGGTATTATGTATGGTAGTGAAAGTTGGGTATGGCAGAAGAATCACACAAGTAAAATAAATGCGATAGAGATGAGAGCGTTGAGAAGTATGAGTGGATTAAAACTGAGTGACAGAGTAAGAAATAGTGTGATAAGAGAACGTTGTGGTATAAAAGAAGACGTAGTGACTAAAATTGAGAAAGGTATGCTTAGATGGTTTGGGCATGTAGAGAGAATGAATGAAAGGAGACTGACAAAAAGGATTTATGAGTCAAGAGTGAATGCGAAAGTTGGAAGGGGAAGACCGAGGCGAACGTTCCTGGACCAAATCCAGGACATTTTAAATAACGGCCAGGTCAAGAGTACTCTAAACCGACGAACTTGTATGAAAGGTTTAATGAGAATGAAAGAAGCGAAGGAGATATGCAAGGATCGTGGCAAGTGGAAGGATGTTGTCTCTGCCTACCCCGAAGGGAATGAGGCGTGATGCTATGTATGTATGTATGTATTATCACGGTGTACTGCTTGAAACCATTTATTGCGACGTTTGTCATCTTGGGGAACATTTAAGAACATTTTGTCAGGAGTTGTTTTTGTAGTATTAGTACATGTTACAAAAGAATGATAACTTTTGAGGTTCGACATTTTTAATATGAATTTGAATATTAAAAAAAATTAAAGCAATAATAAAAGGTGAGTAGCAGTCCTTTAACGTCCCACTGCTGGGCACAGGCCTCCTCACTCCGAGGAGCGAGGGTTTTTAGAGCATAGACCCACCATGCTGCTCCACTGCTGATTGGCAGGCATAGTACACAAGTGCACTCTCTATTCCTTCACTCTCATAGTCCGACACGACCGGAGAGAGATCGGGCGCAGGACCGACGGCTTAATGTGCTCTATAATATATTGAGAAAATCGTAATAAAAACCTCAATATCGATTACGAATTGGCCAGACCCGGGACTCGAACCCAGGACCTTATCTCTGTAGTCGAACATGCTAACCACTAGACCAATGAGGCAGTCTTTTTTTTTTAATTAAAGTGCCTGCGCATAATTACACGTGTCAGAAGTAAAAAATCTGTGGCAAATTAATAATATATTTATACAAATGTAAAACTTTAGATATCCGAGACTTAGAGGGACGGAAAAAAGAAGATATGTTAGGAAGTTAACGAATTTAATTGTCATTAAAATATTAAAAGTTTCGAAAATTAACTACAAAACCTTCAAATGGTTTCGCATAAAAACGCTGCGCATCTTCGTGACGCTATTCACGCGTTTCATCTGTTAAAATTTTACCCTCATGGGCCTTAAGAAGTTACACTTCAAAAACACTGTGTCAATTGCGGCATTGTATATCGACTTTCCAATCACAATGATGCTAAAGAAGTGTTCACTTGAAAAGACCTCTGTGGGTCCGGTGACCGTCGGCGCTGCAGCAGCGTGGCGGAAGGCGGCGCACCATGCGGCACCGCACAGCCGCACCACGAACACATCCCGCTCCATCACGGGCCGTGACCACTCCACTGCGAACACCAGAGAAAACAAGGTAGTTATTTATATAAAAAAGTAAGTAAGTAGCAGGCCATCAACGTCCCACTGCTGGGCACAGGACTCCTCACTCATAGGAGAGAGGGTTTTTAGGGTATAGACCCACCACGCTGCTCCAGTGAATCCGACACAATCGGAGAAAGATCTAGGCGCAGGACCGACGGCTTAACTTGCTCTCCGAAGCACGGGAGTGGATCACACCACCAACTCCCCAATTTCGGGTAAATATTGAGAAAATCTTAATAGAAAACTCAATAATGATTTTTTGAATTGGCCCAAACCTAAAAAAAAAAAAAAAAACCCTGGATTCGATCCCAGACAAAACAAAACAATTGGGGGCGGAAATCAGAAGGAAGCAATAAATGAATAATTTAAAGTGAGATAATAGAAAGAATATATTAATGATAATATGACAGTAATTAACTACTGGTTATCACAACGACAACGGTCCATGCCCCGACGCAGTCCACTCTCGGCTCCTTTTATAGCACTAGTGCGGCCTTATATTCCTTTAACGAGTTATTGCCATCTCTATCGCATATCCCAATCTCTTGCTTGAGTTTGAAGGTTACGCAACTTTAATATTTACAAATAAGATGTAGTATTTTAATGTGCCACTCGTCATTTAATCACTTAATAAACTATTTTTCATAAAATATTTCATAATTGAAACTATTTGCAATGTTGAGAAAAACATGTGGCATTTTTAGTTACAATTCGGCATTTGAGATTTCAATAAACTATTTGTATTAATTTTCGACTTTTAATGTCAAGTAAATTCATTAAATTCCTAACATTTATTCCTTTTTGCCTCCCTCTAAATTTTCATTACTCAATTCAAGACTTAAAAATTAGTTTGCTAGAGAAGTTTCACTTCTGACCTGTGTAATATGTAAAATTGTTTAAGAAAACAATGAAACTAGACTTAGAATTATCATAAACATTGAATCTTATTATTATTATTGTACACACCCCATTATTTAGTCACCCCCAAATATCCTCAAATACCCATACTGGTAGTTCGAGGGTAGGTTTAAACACAGCATCTTACCATCAGCATTAATGAGTTTTTTTGAAATACATCATGAAAATTACATCTTATGAAATTATAATCTTCTATTAGAGCGCTTTTTAAATGTCATCCTGTATTATATTCTCTATACTCAAACAATGTTACCTTCTATTTTCTGGAGCTTTGTTATTGTAGAATTGTTCAGGGAGAACGGCTGCAGCAGAGAACCATTGTTGCCGGCCAACAGCACAATATTACTCTGAGCACACCATGAAAACCAAGCACCACTGAAATTTCAATACCAAAATTTTCTAAAATCTATGGAAATATAATTTGAAAGCTCCCTAGTTTGGTTACATTGCCCACCAACACCCAGACAATTTAGACTCTAGAAATTATAGGTAGTCAGCAAGGTCGAAGGTAAAAAAGACCCTGCGGGTGATCATCTATGTGCTAGCGTGATCAAATAAAGCTCAGACTTATGAATGGGAAGCTGCCCTAAAGGAAGCAGAAAACAGAGAATGACAAAGCGTAACAACAACCACCTGTTTGAAGGACTTTCAAAGGCACAACCTTCAGTAAGAAATCAACCTGAAAGAGGAATATGCTAAAATGATCCTTCACTTATCGCAAAGACACTGTTTCGGCTGAAGCGCTTATTTTATTCTTATTTATCCATAATTGACTGGATCCAGATAACAATTACTCCTGTGATCTCTGCAGGAGATCAACACATTTTTATTGTACATGTCACAAAGCAACTTGTCAAAGAGTGACTTGTAACGCTCTATAGATGCAATGTTATATTACTAGTATCCTGAAACAAGTGTCTCATTTCGTCCCATTTGTGCCTAAACATACATTCACTATATGTCTAATTAACTTGAAATTTATTATTTTCCTTCATGAAGTACCCACAGAATCAAGATATATATATGAAAAACAATTACTCGCCTATCCATCATCTCCAAAACTGTTTACCCAATTTACTTCAAATTAGGTATACATATTTATTTCAGGTTTCTCCATATCAGCCACAATCACAATGAATTTATACTGGCTGATCTTCATTGTGATCCTATGTAATGTAGTGGTAAAAAATATGTAAAGGTAAAGATGGTAAGTAGCAGCCCATTAACATCTCACTACTGGCCACAGGCATAGACACTGGTCCACTGCAGGTTGGCAGTCTTAGTACACAATAGTACTCTCTATTCCTTCACACTCATAGTTCAATGTGACAGCAATCACAGACTTGCACAGATATATCAAGCGCAGAACCAGCCAAGGAGCACACAGACACCTTCCCAACTTCAAGCAAATATTGAAAAAATGTTAATAAACAACTCATTATCTTCAAACCCAGGACATCATGTAGGTAACCAAGCATGCTAACTACTATACCAATGAGGCAGCCAAAATATGTAGGTATATAAAATTTTAATGTACATTGTAGAAATTAAGAGAAATTTAAAATAATTGAACTCACCTAAAAGAAGTGCTTTTAAGAGTTTTTAACTGTTTCTTTTCTGGTAATACTTGCAGTAATTCAATACCGTGATCAGTAATGAAAGCTATTTCATTTGCTCTCGGCCACACAAAACCTAATATTTTTGCATTTTTCCATTTACATGTATGTGAATATTCAATATTTGTAGGTACTAGGTTGTCGAAGTTTGCAAACTCAACAGTTGCACTTTGTCCCTCTAGATTCCTTTGTATGGCAAGTATTTTATGATCAGGTGAGAATTTTATCGAAATAATCGGTCCTTTATCTTCCATCCTGAATGATGTGCTCTTTGAGTCGTCGATACCGTTGACAGTAACGCCAGTTACACCCCCTGACCTCACTGTAAAAACCTACAATGATTTTTAGTTGATTTCTACATCATAAATCAACGTAATAATATTAAACATAATACTTTGATTAAATATTACACTAAATAATGAAGCCCTTTGCTCCAAAACACTAAGAAAAGTATAAAAAATACTGACCTGTCCATTTGTATCATCAAAGAAAACATTTGTGACTGGACTATCTGCATCAAACCGTTTAGGCTGATCAGAGAGTGATAGATAATACTTTTCAGAGTTCTTCAATGAAAACCTTGCCATTTTAACTGTTTCTACACTTAATTAATAAAATAAACAAGAAAGAAAAACAAATACAGTGAATGAGCTGGATGGCATATTATGACATTTTAAGATTTTTGTATAAAATTTTCTCTTTTATAAGAAAGGTAAAGATTTCAGGCTATACAGTTTGAAATTTTACCACTATAAATAATTACAGAGAAAATATATATAAAATGAGCCTGTAGTCGAAGTATTGTTGCGATTTTAAATAAAAGTGACTTTTAAAAGTAAACTGTAGTAAGATTAAATCATAATTATTTTTTTAATATTAAATAAATTATAAATTTTTTATAAAAAATTACGCGTTAAGAATAAAGAATACGCAATTATTTCTTACTTTTTAGAGCATATATTTCTTGGTTTGTTTTGAGGGAGGTTCTTTTTTTGTTACAATTTCTATTTATCTATAATCAAAATACTATAGAAAATAGGACTCAACTATAATTTTTTGGTTTTACTTTGTGCCGCAATTCCATTATATGATAATTGATGTGAAAATTTTTCATCGGAATCTGTATCATTTAAAACATATTACAGAGTATAGTATCAATAAAATATATTTATCCAAACACAACATATGCAAAACCCCGGTTGTCATGGTAACTTTTTAAAAACACATTTCAAAAGTATGAACAAACGTGTAAAACGTGTAGATACATATATTTGTTTCCTCAGTGATTGCAGATAAAAGGAAAATAAATTCTAATAAATTAAACTCAGACAAATTTTAAAAGCATTAGAAGTAATATTGAAGCTCCTTTTGATATCTAAATATGAGTAATATTGTAGAAATGCAATTCTTTCATAAGGATCCTATTAAGTCAAGTGATTCAGAAGAATATCATGAAATCAGTCACGATGCCTTGCATGAGGCGATTTTTTCACCAAAACCCTCAAAAAAATTGGTAAACGAATATGATTTTTTTACACAACACGACACGGGAACGTTACGCAAACAATCAATGAAAAAGAAGAAAGCTAAAAGGAAAGAAAATAAAGTGAAATCCGGACTTGATATAATAAAATCGGAATTAGTTGATGAACAACTTGTCGTTAAAAATAATATTAATTATATGCATAATGAGTTGACTCCAAGTTTTTTAGATAAGACTAGTAAAACTAATCAAGTACTGAAGTTTTCGGGATCGGGAAAGTTTGATGCGGAAAATGGGTTAGTTTGATTTTTGTTAAGTATTCCTAAAAATGTTATTGAAATCTTCGACAGAAAAGTGGACTGAATCGTCAACGTACTAACGATTCTACATGACATTTTGAAAATACAAATCTAATCATAGACTAACCACAATGTTCACAGATACATAACAAAAGTCAAAATATTGCTTTATAGTGTTTTGGTTTTTTCAAAGATTGGTCGTTATAGCCGATGAATCTATAAGCTTTCGTTGTTTTAAGCGATAAGGCACCGTTTCCGATGTCGTTATGGACGGTTTGTTTACTTATTAGGTTGTATAGACCGGCTTCGTGCCATTCGATTGTTATAATCTGTCGTTATGAACGATTTTAACGAACGGATTTAACTGTGGTTTTTAACGAACGGACTTAACTGTGGTAATTTTTGTTATTAGACTCGCTGAAAATCGATTTATCTTCATTTTTTAAAATTTCAACCTAACTTAGTTAATAAGTTGGGTTAAAATTTTAAAAATGAAACAGAAAGACTTTCTAATGAAAGTTAGTTTTCAAAGTAGTTATATACACAATGTTTAGTATTTGTAAATAATGTACTGTATACAAAAAAAAAACTATTTAAATTATGTATTATTTTTGATGTAATAATGAAATTGAAGTTAATTACAGGTATAATCGACGTCGTATGGACTATATACATCCAGTGTTCCCTCGTATTCTTGAAAATACTATAAATCAAGAAATAGATATTGATGTTCAATATGTAGAACCATCCCTTTTTAGCGACGCTGTAACAGAGTATTTAGAAAGTGAAACGAAGCAAACGCCGAAATTCTTAGATCTCGTAATAAATGACATGCAATTTAATTATCACCATACGTTCTCTCTCGAAAAGTTATGTTCCACAAATATGATTCAATATAACGAGAAATATAAATCTGTTACCACATTATTGCAAGATATTGACAAGAAAATTGATATCAACAGAAGAACGCGACGTAATTTGAAAGAAAAATTGTCTCAGCTAGGGCCACACAATAGAGAAGACATAAGATTTGATAAAAATATACTTAAGTATACGAAAAATATGGTAGAGCTTAAAGATAAATATTATCAGACCTTAAAAGAACAGCGGCACATTGTTCATCATATATTATCACTATGGTCTGATATTGAAATTATACGTGAAAAATCTGGTGTCACAAAAACTGACTGCTTATTGGAAGTCAATAATATTGAAATTGAGCAAAGTGAATATGAAAAAAATTGGAATGAAGTTTTCGAAATAGAATATTCTGATATGATAGTAAAAATTGAGTACGATTATCTTAACGAGTACATTGAATACAAAGAATACAAGCAATTTCATAAAAATAACACAAGTGAAAAGAATAAAATCGTAAAACCTAAGTTGGAAATCGATTATAACAAGTTGAAAACCAAGGTTGAATCCATAGTAGATTCGATTGTTTTGAGGAATACCATTGATATAATCCTAAAGAGAGATCCGAATATATTAAATAATTTAAGAGATAAAAGAAAAACCTCCATTGCAAATTATTATTTTTTCAAAGTATATGTGGATGATGTTTTTGTTTGTGAATCTGAACATTACATCTTGAAAGAAGATCAGAGTAATATAGAATTTACCGAGTATTTATCGATTGAAATTCTTCCGCATAATAACTTTATTAACATTGTTTTATTTGAAAACGACGAAGAAATGTCGTCGTATAAAGTTCAGTTAACAAACATAAAGAAAAATTATAACAACAGTAATTTCAAGTATACCTTTACTCTCAATAAAGTTATGGAACCAACTTGTAAGAGCATTGGCAGTGGGTATGATATCAAAGAAATCGCTAAAAATAATAAAGTTAGACTGAAATCTAGCAATATATTTAAAGGAAAGTTATGGACTACATGTGAGTCAAACATTCAAATAAATTGGAATGCTCGTTTCAGCAACACTGAGATGGAATCTATGAAAACGTATATGGGTATTGAAAGACAAATCAAACAAATGCTCCTTGGCAAGCGAAATCTATCTCTTAATGAAGTAACAGAAATAATAAGAAATTTGTATGATAATAATGTTGAAGAGAATGAAAATATAATGGATGCGTTAAAAGGCATTTGCAAAACTGAATTTAAAATAAGTAATAATTTTGAATTTGAAGTTGATGAAAATAATTGTGAATTAACTAGGATTAAGTTACTGCATTTAAGAAATTGCGGCGGGTTATTGGACATAGAAAACAAAACTGTGCCTTTGTTTAAAAGTCAAATGTCTGCTGACTTATTAGATTTTTTGGATTTACAGAAGAAAGATAAGAAAGTTTTGAGCAATTTTGTTAAAGAAACGGAAACTAACGCTATTGACGTTCAAAGATTTATAGGCATAAAATTTGTAGAGAAGCTTAATGAAAATCTAATGAGAAAAATAAATTATTTACTTTTAAAACCTACTTATAAGGATATTGTTATAGATTTTGAAGGGTTAAGCATAAGGTTAGAAACATTTGACATTTTAAGCTTCTTTTCGATCTTTCTTTTACCGATTCGTGGTTACGTATATTTAAAATACTAAGTATTAAATATTTACTTATTTGTTTTGGTTGTGTGTTATGTTTAGATTCCCAAAACGACGAATTCGATTTATCGATACTATTACTGGCAGATTTTATAAGGGAGACGGTAAAGACTTTTTTGCGCAGAATTTTTTTTAACACGTAATTTCATCGTACACCAAGGAGATGCACGGCGTTCTATCTCGTATAGAAATTAGCCCAACAAGTTAGACCAATGTTGCGATTTGGTTTGTGTAAACTATAACTACCCTCAATCTTTACAGAAGTTACCTCTCAAATCAAACCAATTTGTCTCTACACGCTTCTAATAATTTTACAAAACAAGGTATTATTAAAGATGAATTATTAAAGGAACAAGAAATTCACGTAACCATATTCAGAGCGTACAATTTAGCAGATAGGAGTGCTTCAATGAGAGAGGAAGAAAATGAGATTAACGACATTGCTGGTAAGAAGATATTTCTACCTTTTTTTTTTCTTGATAGGGAAGAAATTTTCAAAAACATACTCGAAATCTGTGAAAGCTAAATCGGGTTATGTGGGATTTTAAATCCCCTCGGTGGGGGTCACGTGCCTTCTTGGGTGGTGCTGGCATTTGGGCAGTAAGTACCAGTTCCACCCTTGCATAAAAATGTTTCGGTCATTTTGAAGCGGCTAGAGTCCCCGCACCAGCAACTCAGGACCCCAAGGTTATAGCAGCTGTTACAGCAGTTCGGCTAACGCTGCGGGCTCACAGGTTTTTTCAGCTGTCTCCTTTTATGAAGAACATCATCAAAGAAGGACACCACCCTCCATGCTTCTGGCTCCTTAAGCATCGCTGCGAGTACTGTTTGTACTGAGAGATCCTATTTTGTCCACCAAGATTTTTCTTCCTAATGATTAAACAGATAAAACGGATATGTTTAGAAATCTTTTATATTTCTAGGTTATAACTTACACCCCCTTCGGCCATTTGTCCAAGTGTCGTACCGTGGAGTATATGGCAACACATCACCCGCTGTTGGACGACACCCTACTTGGAATCACACACTGAAAATTAAAACAAGGTTGTTAAACTTGATATAATTTGTATCATTAATGTGACAATTAATCTATTCGTTATGTTTTAACGGTACCACACTTTGACACAGTCCAAGGCATGACAGATAAGATAATGTGTATGTTCATAGACAATACAACATTTACCAAATACGCGATAGAATAGATAATATGTATTCATAGACAATATAGCGCCAATCTTAGATGCAACAGACTATATTATATGTATTTTTGTAGACAATGCACGTGTTACCAAAGAGGTGACACATTAATGGTTGACAGATTAGCGCCTAAATGTAAAAACCCATTTTAAAATGGAATTGCGCTAATCTGGTAAGAGGTAATGTGTATTTTTTATGGTTTTCACAAAATTTTTTGCTCGTCTTTATTAATAGGACGATGGTAACTAGTTATGGGCGAGGTCTCCCATCAGTCTTGATCCAGGCAAATTAGAAATGTAATTTCTTAAAGTTGGCCTATCGGGAATCGAACTGACAATTGCACCATTGAGCTAGCAAGACCGTCCGGCTATAAAAAGTCGTATGTCCATAGACAATATAACGCCTTTCTAACGTTTCCTCTCACACTTTCAGATTGCAACCGTTTTCTTCAATCCACATAAATATCTATGATCGGTGTAAAGAAATTATTAATGACGAATATACCGATGAGCAATCCTACCAGGGAAGCATTGTCTATAGAAAATTCAACAAGTGGCTTGGCGCCATTACTATACCGATACAGAGCGTGTTGACTTTGGGGCATGTAATAAATTATCCATTATATTTATTACTAACTTTACCGGGCATACTTTATCATATTACATACGCACATACAGATAGACAGGCGCAGGCACACACACACACGCCCGCAAGTTTCAAATTTCCATTTGTTCCTATTATCAATCTATGCTTAACTCCAATCTATACCATTTTCTTTCTATCAGGTCCAAGGTACATTCAAACTGAACGCCCCACCATTGCTAATCGGGTACGAAAGCTCACCAAAAAACCAAAAGGAATCGACATATTATGAACTAAATCAATTGATGAGAAAGGAAACCCTTCTATCCCTCCAGATAACAACAACTATGTCACATTTAGCAGGTTTTCACAACTACCGTCAACCTGTAGCGCACACTCCAGAAGACGACTTCATAATACGACATTTAAATGAATATATTACAGAGTATAATAACGTTTTTCCAACAAGGAATATTTCTTTGACATTCATAGACAGTTCCGGAAGAAATAAATGCGTTTCTGAATTCCTACAAGTTATCAAAATGCCCAATTATGAATGTTTCCCAAAAGATCCTAAAAGAACTGAGTCGGCTTTATCTAAAAGCTCTGGTTATTCCAAAAGCACCTCCTCAAAAAGTAGCAGAAAAAGAGATTTGAAAGAAGATATAAAAGAAGACAGGCTAACTGACTTGAAAAAATTGGGGGTGTTTCAATCGGATAATGATGCTAAGAAAAGTTCTGATAATTCCACAGGAACCCCAAAAAGCAGTAGAAAGAAAGAATTGAAAGAAGAGATAGAAGACGAAATCTGGAAGAAAGGAGGGTCCGACTTTGATAAGCATATAAATGCAGCAGTCAGATACGTATCACTCATACCTACATACGAAATGAAGGACTCTCATGCTGTCACATTGAATGGAATGGTAAGTTTTTTGGGCTTAATAAGATTCAGAAATTATTAGATTAAGCATACGTATTCACGCCGGCCGTGACTCTGGCATGAGAGGCTACCAAGGATCACCAGGGCCCATTGTGGTGAAGGTAGCCTCGCTCACTGTAAACAGCGGGAGGAGAAATTATAGGAGAGACTCCAGAGGGGTCGAACAGAATTAGTGAATTTTACACCTACGTGGTCTCCCGGCGCCAATCTCCTCAACGGCGAGGAGCCCTAGCAGATGAATGAAACGTGGTTGTGTTTTTTGTATGTGCGTCTTTGTGGAATGTGTATTTAACCTGCCTAGGCGTCGCGGAAGGCTAGTATCGAAGACGACGGTCTTCTATTCCTCTCCAAAGAGGAAAAAAAAGGAAAGTGCCTGTGGCACAACAGGAAAACAGCAGGAAAATCCAACTGCGGCCACCGCGTGTGCGAAATAACCTAGCCGCGCTCTGTCCGTTACGAAAACGCGTCGAGGTTGACAACTCGATCTCAACTTCTTAGGACTACAGACTACCGATAATCTATAGACTATATTGCTCTATGCTCATAGACCAATGTGGAGGCGCCCTCTCGTGTCGTATACGGACGCCTCCCAATAAACCAGTGCATTGGTCCATCAGAAGGCCTGGAGATGGCGACAGTACGCCGCTTCCGGGATACCGATGCTTAGCGCCATCTGGCGCGAACAATACGTGTTAACAATAATACTACATTTAATTTTGGACTTAGGTTTATATATGTCGGAGAATAAAAGAGAACGGAGAAGCGTAAAGCACAGGGGCGTAGGTTTCTCCGCCGACATCGCTATTAATTGGATCCATTATTTAATTTTTATTCTGTGGGTGTTCGTGGGTAATGTTGGTGCAATGAAACACTATTAATTAACTCGAGTTATAATGTTCAATTACTTAATGTTCCCGATATCAATTAACACAAACTTATTAAGAATAATAGCTAGGAACGCGACAGTTTCAATAGTCGACCAGTCCGGCCGACCGCCGCTGGAGAACTCCCGAGAGACGGGCCGGACTGCCACTTTTTGACTCTGCCCCCACGCCGATACAAAGATGGCGCCAGTGTTCCACAGACTCTTGCACTCCGGCATATATTATTATGATAGGAATGGTTGATATCAAAATTACGATACTTTACTTAAAACCCCTTTTTCGCATTATAAAGTAGCCTATGTCATTTTCCAGACTCTGGAATATATGTGTACCAAATTTCATTTAAATCAGTTCAGTAGTGTTGTAGATTAAAAGCTTTAGGGTTTCTCTTTTATTCCAGGAACTTCTGAAGGTGTTATACGGTTCGCCCTTAGACCATACAATACTGCTAGCCTGTTATTTCATGTATCTACACATTAAATGTTGGGTTATAATAGGGTATGCTTTGCCAAGAGGCCTCAGCAGCTATGTGTTGATCCAGCATTACCATAGCAGGGTATTAAGGGCTGATGAAAACGTAAAAGCTGGTGGCTTATGTGGTGGTAACGAGGGTTTCGTTTGGTATATATACGATGCAGTTAGTGGGGAGAGATTTGACACGAGACAAAATGGCTGCCCACTGAAGACTGTCTGTTATGTATTCAACACTGAAAATGTAAGCATAAAAAACATAACTCTTTACTCGAATCGGGTTTAATTATATCTTCGTGTCAACGTTTAAAAATTTCGTGAGTTACATCTCGCTTTGTTTTGAGAAAATTCCAGAGCGAACTCAGTGAAATGTTCGTTTTTTCATCATTATTTATAAATAAGAGATATCCAGGTATCTCTTAACACATCATGATATCCCTGGAATCATAAGGCGTAGAGACTTGTAATTTGGTAGGGATATTCCTTTTGCCGAGTAAAGGTCAGCTAAGAATGGATTTTTGCGAAAGTCCACCCACAACTGTTTCCCATTAAAAAAACTTCACATTTACATATTATACCTTTTATGGTATGTAAAACTTGATCAGAATTTTTTTTGACCTAACGTAATCAATTCAAAGTACATTTTAGGAAGCAGTGCGGGTATGTTTCTTATTTGTAAAATAATTTTCCTAAATTAATGTAAATGCTTCCAAATAAACATTCCACGCATACGAAGTCGCGGGTTCAGATAGTAATATATATATATGAGGGAGTATCAGAAGGGGCTTTATAGCGGTGTTGGCTGTCAGTGTTCATAGTGGGCGTTATAATTACAGGAATTTCAGAATAAGGCCATTGTTATATTTTCCATCGTCTTATTATTCTATCAACTCACAATTTTATACACAATTAACGAAATAGAGAGCTCTGTCGCCTAAAGTACAGGTTCATTCCTAGTTAAGGGGCAGATGTTTTTCATACATTACTCTAGTGTTATATTGTTTTGTTTGTACTTAATTTATTTTACTTCTTGTACATAACATACTTTGAACAAATAAAAAAAAATATTTATTAAATAAACTGAATTAAGAGCCAATAGGTTAGCACACGTCCGCATCGTGCGGCTGAACACTGTAGTCTGTCGTTCCCTCGACCGCCCGTACTCGTAGCGACATAAACAACTCTATTCGGGGATTACCCACTCTTATTTTAGAAACAATAATATCAATAGCATAATCGAACAGAAATGTAAATAATATTAATGAATCATAATTGAACAACGACGCCATTTATAATTAAAACCAATCGATAATAAGCTCGCCGTTATATATATATCTGACGGCCTCGCTGGCGCAGTGGTGCGAGTATTCGCTTTGCTAGCGGAGGTCCCGGGTTCGATCCCCGGTCTGGACTGGTGGGAGGCTTCGGCCGTGGCTCGTTACCACCCTACCAGCAAAAACATACCGCCAAACAAAGAAATTTGTGTTCTGGTACGATGCTGTGTAGAAACCGTAAAGGGTATATCGCCTCTTAACAGATTGGCGCGCTGCCATCTTAGACTGTATCATCACTTACCATCAGGTGAGATCATAGTCAAGCGCTAATCTGTCAGCAATAAATAAATAAAAAAATAAAAATATACATAAAAATCAATTGCTATTCAGTAGGCGCTCGCTAAAACTCGAGAGCGCCTATGAACCAATCTTTTCATTTAGCTGTACTAACATGATGGAGCGTAAGTAATAAAACGTTTTAAAAATTTGAATTATTTTCAATCAGGATTTTTTCCGTCCCATCATTAAAGGTCATCAGTACTATAGTCTGTCTTCGTTATATTATATATAATTATAGTGCATGATTTGTAACAATCGGGAAAAGGTATGAAATCATTACATATTTTTTTTATGCGTTGCGTGACGTAATTGTTTATACATCATTTCTCATTAACTTAAAGATTTGGGTGAATATTCAAGCCTCGCAAGATTGTGAGAGCGTTTCTTTCGACTTCTCCAAGTCCTCAGCGTGGCAAACTGTAAGTAAACTACATACACCACAATCATTTGTTATTTTTTAATTGATAAAAATGTTGAGATGTGACTCGATTCGGTTTGTTTCTGACAGAGGAAACTATTGACAGGATTTCCCTTATATCTATTAAGATGACTTGCTTCTAACTACTAAGAAGTATCAAAATCAAAGTATTCTTTATTCAAGCACTTTTGAATCGTGCTAGAATTGTTACCAACGGACAGAACAATGGCGATTGTGTAATTTAGATTTGCATTTGCAAAAATCCACCACAGCGCCAATTATAACTTGAGTTTTGTACACAATTCGCAATAAATACTTTAAATTTAATCGATAACACCGCATTGAAGGTACTTGAAATGAATGTTACATATTAATATAAATGTGATATTGAAACGAGAGTGAATGCAAACCCAGATCCCGTAGAGATGAGAGCGTTGAGAAGTATGAGTGGATTGAAACTGAGTGACAGAATAAGAAATAGTGTGACAAGAGAATGTTGTGGTATGAAAGAAGACATTGTGACTAAAATTGAGAAAGATATCACAGAATCACCAAATCATTTACAGGCACGAAGACATCCACAACAAATACAATGGACAAGAAGTGCCTTTGCGACGCGCCAATATCCCTACATGTCTCAAATGCTGTACAATAAAATAAATAGAACAGAACATATTATAAAATTAAACAATTACACACTGAAAAAAAAATTTAAATCTTTCTTAATGATCTGGACTATAATGCAACAGAAAATTTGTGATTTAATTACGCGCGCACGCACACACACACACACACACACACACACACACACACACACACACACACACACACAATCTCATGTATATTGTATTTATATCTTATATTATGGATTAATTTTAAGTTTAGTTTTCATTTTGTATTATATAAGTAGGTTAGGCGAATAATTGGGAAGACACTGACCCCTAAGTCACGGGCTTACCTAGTTTAGGGGTCCAGGGTATTCTAATTATGTACCTTTCTTTTTTTATGTCCAAATAAATAAAGTTATTATTATTATTATTATATGCTTAGATGGTTTGGACATATAGAGAGAATGAATGAAAGGAGACTGACAAAAAGGATTTAGGAGTCAAGAATGAATGGGAAAGCTTGAAGGGGAAGACCAAGGCGAACGTTCCTGGACCAAATCCAGGACATTTTAAACAAGGGCCGGATCAAGAGTACTCTTAACCGACGAACTTGTATGAAAGGTTTAAAAGCGAAGGAGATATTCAAAGATCGTGGCAAGTGGAAAGACTTGGTCTCTGTCTACCCCTATGGGAATATGGCGTAATGCTATGTATGTAATATGAAGGTTGTCTGGAAGAAATCGCTGACTAGCGATAAGACCGCCTTTTGTGCATTTATTTGTATAAGCCTCTTGCATTCATAATTTGTTATTGTGTTTTAAGGTGTACAATAAAGAGTATTATTATTATTATTATTATTATAA
>JACTOM010000644.1:683225-728715 GCA_015832385.1 Elymnias hypermnestra
CGCTCTCATCTCTACCGCATTTATTTTACTTTTGTGATTCTTCTGCCATACCCAACTTTCACTACCATACATAAGTGTTGGCACCAACACTCCAGCATGCACTGCCAGTCTAGCCCTTTGAGACACCATCTGGCTATTCATAAAAGCATGCAGAGCACCATTTACCATATTCCCTGCATTCACTCTCCTTTCGATATCACTTTCACATGTTCCATCTTTTGTAAATTTAGATCCCAAGTATACAAATTCTTTCACCTCTTCCACTTGTTCCCCATCTATCAAAATATTGCCATTCATCATAGATTCATCTCGTTCAAGAAGCATAACTTTCGTTTTGTTTACATTCACTTTCATTCCTTTCCCTTTCAAAGCTTCATTCATAATATTTAGCATCTCCTGAAGCTCCTTAGCGGATGACGCAAGTATTACTAGCAAGTATAAGAATTTGAAAAGTCCAATAAAATCATTACAAATATTATTCCTTTTTCATTCATCTGTCTATGTTATAGATGTTGTCTATGGTATAAAGGGGAAGTAAGTTTTGACGGCCTCGCTGGCGCAGTGGTGCGAGTATTCGCTTTGCTAGTTGAGGTCCCGGGTTCGATCCCCGGTACGACGAATTTAGGAAATTTGTCTGGAGTCTGGACTGGTGGGAGGCTTCGGCCGTGGCTAGTTACCACCCTACTAGCAAAAACGTACCGCCAAACAGAGGTTTGTTTTCTGGTACGATGCTGTGTAGAAACCGCAAGGGGTATATCGCCTCTTAACAGATATTAGCGCGCTTTCATCTTAGACTGTATCATCACTTACCATCAGGTGAGATCACAGTCAAGCGCTAATCTGTCAGCAATAAAAAAAAAAGTAGATTGTTTTTATTCGGAGATTATTGATCTCATTTTGGAGGGTCCTGTCGTGGGTCGTTTTGGAGGGTGGGTATTACGGTTTTTGTGGAAAAGAATTTATGTCAAAATGACCCAAAACAAAGCCTAACCAGGTTTAATTAAAAGCTTTATACCCTCATGAATTGGGTCTTAATAACTTACCAGAATATCTGTATTGTTACTTACCATCAGAAGAGATAATAGTATGAAAATGAAACCCACTAAGAAGAGCAATATAAAATTTTATTTTTTAAACTCATTCAGGAATCTTAAAAATCCAAATTAATTTAAATAAAAAATAGAGATTGTATGTCTTTTTGTTTTAATGCTAACAAAATAAAATTAACATTTATTCCATTGCTGTATAAAAATATAAGTAAAATAGACAAAAAAAATGGGGATGTTACAAGAATTACGTGTATCTAGCGATTACAGTTAAGTCGTCCGCCATGCAGGCGCACAGAAGCCATAGACAATTTGCAGTACCGTCTTACTCTATGATTTTTTTATCTGTGTACTTATATAAGTAAACGATAATCTATTCCGAATCAAACTGGCGGGAAAAACAAAATGTAAACAAACCAAAAAAGGTTCTTTTGCATGTTCACGTTTGCATTAAAATATTAGTCGTGTAAATAATTATTTAAGAGTCAATAATGTAAAAAATAATTGAGTATTGGTTACAAATATTTATTGCAACCAATGTAATATTTAAAGCTCTTAAACAAATATCAATATAGACTGTCACTAATTTAAATAAATCATTTAGTAACAACAAAAGTTCATTTTAAAAAAAGATTTCAAAACTCATGACACACGACTCTATAACAAAATTTTCTTTATTAGCCCTGAAGGTTTGGAATTGTGTAATTATGTACGAGGACAGAATTTATAAATATTTTTTTTTATGTCGTACATTTCCTTTCTTTCTAACGATGATCTAAAACTCCTTGACTAACTCGTAATTGGCGGGCCCAATTGTCACCCATAAAAACCATAAACTAACGAAGATGATCTAAAATGTCAAAATTGTGTATACTTCAAAGACAAATGTCATTTGGAGATGGTTTTTTAAAAAATGTGGCATTTCTTTTATTACGCCATTTAATTTTGCACGATTTTGTCAATCATTATTTAAATTGATTTCCTAAATCATCACGTACAATACTTACTGTCCGACACATTAGTGATCGATAAATAAAATTATTAAGATGTAATTTAAAAATCCTGAGACCATAGACTTTTTTGTCCCTTTAATGGGAAGGCAAAGGTTTAGTCCTTTTATACCCATGTAAATTAAAAAAAAATTATTTAGCACAATAATTTTTAAATAAAATTTTAATAATAAAAATTGTATACGGATATAAAAGGAGCACTCTGTCGGTCCCTTATTCATATTGTTAAAGTGTCAATCAAATAAGAAAAATAATTACAAAGCTAAAAATCCATGTCCATTTTTATTATATTAAGGCCTAAGAGTCATGTCATTAGTTTTTTTTATAGAGAACCATTGATTTGTTTGTTAACATTCCGTCTCACGCCAAGTTGCACAGACTATACATTCATATTGTTAATAAAACATCGATTTCCGCTCGAAAATCAATGTTTTTTATCTGTTGTTAAAAAGGACATTTCTAAAAGTATTTAAATCGATTTTTTTAATGCATATTTCAGCCATTGCAAAGGCCTTTTTCGATTTAATCCTTTGTCAAAATTATATTATTGATTTAATTTTAGAAAGTATTAAAAACAATGATTATCATCAGTTTTCTTACAGTATCGATCATTGTTTATGCAATATAAAACGTCACCTTGCGAATTATATAAAACTAGCCGTAAACCGAACTAGGAACTAGAAATTTAAAAAAAAAAATTGTGTGTTTATGATCCCAAAATAGATGATTTTTCTTATGTCAAGAGCTTCTTTAATCTTTTCAATCTGTTTGTTTATCCATGTTCCTTAAAATATATAAGGGAGATTATTTAAAATAATAAACCTTATTAAATTTAGACTTATCCATACAATTCATGCTTTTTGTAAATATAGCTCACCTTGATCAAGACTATATACCTAAATGTCGTGGAAAATTTAGCTATCCATGTATTAGGTAGCTGATATGTTGTTTCAAAAAGAAATTACCATTTTTGAGTTGTGACACTTTCGATCTAGGGGTGCTTTTTATCAATGTATTCATTCGTCAAAAGGGGATGTGGTATCATATAAATAAAGTTAAAATTTGATCTATCTTCAATTGTAACAGTATTGATTGAAATTTTTGGGTCAAAATAAGGTGGAGTATGATAAAGTGATTTGAGTTGTTACAGTTTCTATATAACAAGACTTAGTTTCATACAAAACCAATAATCAAATAAACTAGTAAAATTTTTATATATGCATTCGTCAACCATAGACAATTGTCAGTAAAAAAGAAGTTTTATACAAATCAAATATGTTAAAATGACCTAATTTGTGTTGTTACAGTTTTGATCTAAATGTACTAAACATGCAATCTTTAAAATGTCAGAGTTCCACATGTCCAATAGATATGTAAAAATGACTTTTTTTGGGTTGTGACAGTTTTGATTTAAATAGCATATATATGTATGTGTCAAAATAAGATGATCTATGATATAATTAAGTATATAAAAATGATCTATTTTGATTTGTCAGTTTTGATCTAAAAAAAATTATATCCTTTTGTCAATATCAGCATTGTTAGTTTTGATCTGAACATACTTTATACACATTTGTCAACATAAGACAATGGTCTATATAAAATAATTAAGCCTAAAAGTACCAGTCAATATAAATAAAGCTGGGTAACATTAATAGGTAAACCCTAGAAGCCAAGTTTCTCTCAAATTATTCAATTTATTACTTGATTCACAAGCTTTTTCAGAGATGGTAAATGTCAGTTTTAGGCATTTTAATACTACAAAAATAATATTGTTAGTGATCATTTCATTTTACATTTAAGAACAATAATATTTGAGTATTTTGTAAAAATTGACTTAGGCCATTGTAGAATTAAAATGAGTTTATGTCACAATTGCCTAACTTAATTCATGAAAGTAATTTAAAACCTATTTTTCTTGATGATATATTAACACTGGATTGTAATCTCATTTGATGGTAAGTGTTTACACATTCTACGATGGAAGGGCTTTAACCTGGTAAGAGGTAATTTACCTCTTTTTGAGTTCTACTTATCGTTATACTTGTATACAATTTTTTTATTGCTTGAAAGCAAATCTTTGTTGGTAAAGCACCACCGGAAGCCACACATTCCATCAGAAAATACAATTCCTTAAATTTGTCCTGTTTGTAATCAAATCTATAACCTCTACTACCGAACACAGCACTCAAGTTTTAGTAAAATACAAGATGTTGCTGTGTTTTTCACCATTTAGGCAGGTAGATTTGCTATCAACATACAGTTGTTTTTGCACCCTTGTAATTGTATAATTTTGACTTAAGACTCTGTAAAATTAAAGCAAGTTTAAGTCACTAAAATGAAGATGATATTAACTAATGTATCTCTTGCCACTTTTATACAGGTCAGTTTAAATAAAAAAAGAGTAAAGGTAATAATTTTGACTTAAGTCATTGTAGAATTCAAGATTTTATATATATGTGTATTTAAAGATATTGATAAAGATAATTTAAGTCCAACATTTAAACAAGTTAGTAGTTTCCCATTTATATTTTTTAGGCTGTGGGTGCTATTTGAACAGGCGGTAATTTGTTAACAACTGACCTTATATAATAAGCTTGTTTGAATATAAATTAACTATAAGATTGGCTTCCAGGGTTTGTCTGTGAGTATACAAGTCAAAGACGGCACTGCATAGTTCTAAGTTAGGCACTTTCTAGACGCAGTGCAACTTCAAGTCTGATCTTAGCTTAGATGGTGGAAAAGCTTAGCTGCCTGGATCGTCGGGTCTCTGTTTGGACTTCTTGAGTTGCTGGAGATAGTGACGCTGGATGGGCTTGTGGAGTGCCAGCTGAGCGAGTGCATCATCTATGGAGAACCACTGTCTCTTGCGTCCCATCAACCTAGAGTCTTCCCACTCAGCCAGCTCCTGGGTCACAGTCATGACATATACTTCAGTCCTGTGTTTGTGCTCTCGGTTCTGAAAATGCAATAATAATATTCTATAACAAAGAGAAGAAGATAGTGTGTGGAGATAATGATAGCTCACTATATAATAAGTCATAATGTTTTTAAAATCCTATAGCTATCAAAAGATAATGTTTAAAAAACACATCATTATTAAAAGTACATAGATAAATGATTTATCGTTTAAACACTTAGAAAATTAGAATTTTTATCCTTCACTCTATACCCAAGGGGCCATTGGAATATTAAAAAAAAAACATGATTGCACATAAGGGAACTTAAAATTGGAAAAACTCTAGATCTAATAGCATTAACAATTCTTTAAAAGGTTTTATAACAAATTATAAGGTGTTCTACAGATGA
Organism: Elymnias hypermnestra; assembly: GCA_015832385.1. Lineage (NCBI taxonomy): Eukaryota > Metazoa > Arthropoda > Insecta > Lepidoptera > Nymphalidae > Elymnias > Elymnias hypermnestra. The sequence continues at coordinate 688,591 of JACTOM010000644.1, forward strand.
TACAAAGCTCTGCTCCGAATAAGGTAAGTAATGTTAGTAATTTGCAATATAATTGTCATATAACAATTTCATAATTCTGCAATAAGTGCTGTATTTATCGTATTTGAATAATTTTTGATTAAATATGATTTAACACTGTGACCATGGTTCAAAAACGAACCCAAATCTTGGTATCAAGATATATCTATTTAAAATTTTCCTCTAATAACTAGGATCAAGCAAGCTTCACAATGACCATCATGGTAATGATTTGCATCACCTATTATCTTCTTGCTAGTGTGTCCCAAATCATAATAAAAATGCCAACAACTGTGCAAAGCTTCAATACAATAAATGAATCTTTTATGAATATTTTGGTTCAAAAATACACATTTTTACTTTTATGAATTGAAGATAGACTTTTTTTAGTAAGTTAGTAGTAAGATTTCCTTGTAATAACTTTTTTATAATGCAAATTCAAAAATTCTTTATTCAAGTAGACTATTACAGCACTTTTTAATCGAAAAATATATTTGTTTTCTATATAATTATTTTCAATATGCAACTGATGAAAATATCAATAAAGACTTAGAATCCAAAGTTACAAGGTTTCCTTCGCATCCTGTTCTGAGAAGAGCCCACAGAGTATTCATTTTTTTCTCACCATCATTACAATATATTTATTTTTAATTTGATAACATTGAATAAGGGTGTCCAGATTTTTTGCAATTTAGAGAACTTATACACACTATCTAAACTAATATTATAAGGAGGAAACATTTGTGTTTTTGTATGTATATATATGTTTGTTACGTTTTCACACAAAACTACTGCACTGAACACCAAACAGCTAGTATAAGATTTTAAAATCTGGGCATAAAGGGCGCATTTTCTTGTTTATGAATAAGTTTTGATTACATTTTTTACTAAAGTTGAAACATTCTGCAAATATCAATCAGCTTTTTTTATTTATTGATTCTGAGGCGGTATGAAGATTGCTGGGTCAGATAGTTTATTATATCATAATTTAGTATTTAAAAAATTAAATAAATCAGACCATACTTTGTTGTGGCTTAATAACATATTACAAGTAAAGTAAAAATGTATGTCATTCCTTGCATACCATATCAAAAATGACAAGGAGTTTCCTAGGGCCTAATAATGCATAGGGCTTTTTGTGCTAGTGTCTAATTGGGGGTTATACCATGAATTGAGCACACAATTAATTCAGAAAACCGACCAAGTATTTATAAAGGGGACAATTGTAATAGGCTTTTTCAAGTAAACATAAGTTTTTTCAATAATCCAATAATAACTAGAAAACACGATAATTGACACGAGTTAATTAACTAAGTGATAAAGTGGATTAAAATTGACACATACAAAAGCTGTTTAAAAGATTACTAAAGTAAAGTATGAGTATTTAATCAATTAATGAAATTACTTTGCTGATGGTCAAACTGAAGGTCTTTACTGGTAATAAATGGAGGAAACTAACATCTTGGACACTTTCTGCAGTATAAAGCTGTGCTTCCCCTCAATTATCAATGAGAAAATGAAAGAATTAACAATTTTGTTTGAATAGCATGATTTTAAAATAGTTAAAAACAATGAATAAAGAGTTTACTTTAGTTCCTATATCATCTAGCATGAACTTAAAATACAAATTCAAGTAGGCTGTTACAGCACTTTGGAATTGTCAGATATACTCTTTTTTAACACACCAATTTTGATGCACAACTAAAAATTTAACAATGACAAAAGATTATGGTAAAATATGATATAGTACTAGTTTATTATGTGTGGAATTGAAGTAATTTGTTTACTCCTGCACACATTAAAGTAATCTTTCCAATTATAGAAAGATTTTTCAATTCATTTTCTCTTAACAAAGATTTGAATTTAAACTGAATCCTAAAATAAATGTTTAAACCTTACATGATTATTAATTAAATTTAAATAATAAATTAATATTTAGAAAAACTGTATTAATATAAAGTGTCACTAAACTATACATAGGGGAGTGTGACCTGATAGTAGGAATTAAAAAGGTACAGTATATTAAGCTAACACTGCCAGTCTTATTCCACCATCCATTTTTAGTGCTTTTAATTATTTTGATTTTAAACTATTTTTTTCTATTATACCCGATATTTAATATAGTACAAGCAAATTAAAAGGCCATAAAAATATACTGTAATATTAAGAAGTAATGACTACTCATGTTCCAAATTGCTCCAGCTTGTTTTCTTAAAATGTTTCCTTTAACCATAAATCATTTTGATGAATTCTAAACAACAATGAGACACATAAGTATAATTTGACAGGAATCCACCTACCTACCCATTGAGATATCAGAGTTTTGTTACTGTAAATACATAAAATAACTAACAAATTTGTGTTGTTGTTGTGCAACGATGTGCTGGCAGGTGCTTTGTTATTTTTACCTCAAACACACCAAGACATCTTCCCAGTTTGCCGATGACGCCGGCCTCCTCCAGGACTTCCCTCATAGCTGTAACAGACGGCTCCTCCTCTGGTTCCACACCTCCACCTGGCACGATCCAGTTGTCCGGCCGCCGCGACGACGTCACGAGCAACACCTACGCACAACACGCACTGCAATAACTACATTTCACTGCAACAACGATATCAATTACGTGTAAGTGATATGCTAACCTCCGTTTCGGCGTCCGAACGCACGCATATACATGCCGCACGGCGCCTAAAACCTTCGTCGTCGTATATCCGTATAGAATTGGGCTTCTCCTTCACCATGACGAGAAAACACGTAAACACGAACAAAATAGACGATTAGAAACGAAAAGCAGACATCAAACGGAAAGAGAATTATTAACCGAACGAAATTATTTACTGATCAACAAACGCCATAACTGAAGTATCCTATGATAAACGTTTCCATTTTCGACTAATTTAAGAGTTACACAATGTACATATAAAACGAACCTAAAATAACAATAACACTACAATTAGAGCAATATTTCAGCTAAAACTAGCTTTTGATAGCGTATTTCAAGCCCATGTTGAATGGTGCCTGACGTTTTCTCTGGGAAAATCGAAATAGGTTTTGGAAAGCAATTACGATGAGTCTATCAGCTAAAGCTGGTCGTTATTATATATAGCACTTTACTGATNAAAACCTTGCCATGCGTCTTAATACATCATATATAATAACAAAAAATATACACCTGCTATTTAATTTTAGAAATAAACTATATTTATTTCTAATTATTTTCGTTCTTATTTCAATTTTAGATTATTGTTAGATATTTGTTTAAACATATTTCAGAAAATTTATATAAATTTTCAATTATATACAATAGGCCTTTAAATTATTTTTACAAATAGTATTCAGTAACAATAAAAAAAGGTAAGTAGCAGCCCATTTAACGTCCCCACTGCTGGGCACAGGCCTCCTCACTCATATGAGAGAGGGTTATTAGAGCATAGACCCACCACGCTGCTCCACTGCGGATTGGCAGGCATAGCCAACTGACGGCTCAACGTGCTCTCCGAGGCACGGGGGTGGTTCACACCGCCAATTTTTTCCCAACTTCGGGCAAATATAGAGAAAATCTCAGTAGAAAACTCAATATCGATTTGGAATTGGCCCGACCCGGGACTCGAACCCAGGACCTTATGTCTGTAGTCGAACATGCTAACCACTAGACCAATGAGGCAGTCCAGTAACAATAAAATTTCGAAATTTTAGACGACTTTTCGAATAAATAGAACATGACTAATGAAACTATACTTCTTTTTTATTTAGCTTAGTACTTGATTGTGATTACACCTGACGGTAAGTGATGATACAGTGTAAGATGGAAGCGCACTAATTTGTTAAGAAGCGAAATATATCATATGGCTTCTATACAGCATTCCTTAAGTTATAAATTGTGCTAAGTACCTATTAATAAAGATAATTAAAAATAAACACTCAGCATGGTACCGAAACTCAAATCTCTTGCTTGACGGTACATCTTTATTGGTTTTGTGTATATGTGAGGTTACGAAATAAATGTTTGTATTCATTTCATTTTTCAAAAAAAAAAAAATCTTTCAAGGATTTAACAAACGGTTGAGGGTTTTCAGCCTTTGGTCTTATGTTGCCACAGAGGTTTTACTTGTCTATTATATCAGTTTAATAGACAAAATTTGTTTTTATCGTGGATTCTAAAGTGGTTTTTATAATCTGTGTTGACGTTGTTCTTGCTTTGAAAGTTGTAGCAGTTAATTTGAAATTTTGCCTTGTTAATTCAAATAATTTGTTGTTTATTCTTTTTTTCAGGTTCTCGTTAAATGGGTAAGAAAAACAGAATAATAAACTTTTTTATATTATAGTATTGATTATTAAAAGATGTCTTGTGTATTATTTTGTGTGTGAACTCGATTAATTTGATGTAGAAATTATAAATCGTTTAAATAATAACATTAATTACAATAAGTGGAAAATTTTATAAATAATATTTAACTTATTCAATATTTTGCAACATTATCTTTAGGATAATTCAAAGCGATTACTTTTGTTGACTTAATTGTCTTAGGTTTAAGATGTAATCGTTTTTCAGATATCTTCAACTTCAGCGCCTTAATAAAGATGGACAACCGGGAAAACAAACATAAAATTAAGCCTACGCAATTTGTTAGCGTAGCTGAAGGGGTAAGTTTTTACGTGTATACGTGTTTCTAGGAGGTGTTCGGTATGAGGAGGTCATTAAAATCGTATCAGCCGTTATTGACATTTAAATTGCATAACAAAAACAACTTAGTTTTATATGTTTAGATAGTCAGCAAGCCATGAAGATGTGTTTTTCCCATATATGATTTCAATGTATGGCTGATGATCATATCTAATAACAACTTAGAATCCAAAGCTATGGGTTCACCGCACCTTGTTCTGACAAGAGCACACAACAAACTCAATGGGGGGTTCCTTTTTTTCATTATACTTACAATATATATTTTTAATATATTTGATTTCGATTAAAGCAATTAATTCATTGCACATTGATTTACAAACCCATCAGTGTGTTGTTAGTACTGCTGGAAATAGCTGGTATTGCACTTCTTTCCTATTAAAGAATAGTTTTTAAACATTTTTCATGACAACACTAGAAACTATTTATAAATGTTTCTCACTAATTACAGCAGTGAACTCCTTAATAATTTGTGATTAAAGGTCTTTGGTAATTACCATATAATTGGGTTTAATTCACCTGGAATTGTGATAGAAAAACACAGTCTGTTAATGCTAGTTGCGTTCTTTCAACACCCAATAAAGTTGTATATATATAAATGTTATTTGCTTCAGGTAAGAAAACGATTAGAAACTAAAATCAACAAGAGGAGGAGCTCAAGGTTAACTACCTTTGATAACTTTAGAAACCTACCCCATTGTTCACCACAACCCTTGAGCAAGGTTGAGCAAAGGCAGTTGCAATTACAGAAATGGAAAGAAGAGAGAGAGAAAAAGAAGAAAGAAATGATGATGCAGAAGAAGAAACCATTTGTAGCTGGTGTGGCAAGGAATCCTTTAAAATATGAACCCCCACCCCCTATCACAAAACCCATGCCGAGCACATCCGGTAGGGTCACTAGAGCACAGGCTGCAAAAAATAAAGCAGCAAATGGTGGCAAGGTTAAAGCTGAAAAACAACAAAAGCCACTTCTACAGTCTTTTGCTCCAAAAGGTGCCTCATTCAATCCTATATTACAAGATTTGTATAAACCCACTTTAATTTATGATAAACAGGAGAAAGAAATAAAACCCATTGAGGAGTCTAGTAATCAACAGAAGGCAATTAAAGCAAAGCCAGTACCAAAACATGAAGTCAGAAGTCTTCGAAGCAATACTAAATTGTTTGAAAAGAATGAAAAGGCTAATCAAAAAAATGTAGCAACTGGTTCTTTGAGCAAGAAATCAACTACGCTGAAACAAAAGACAAAGGAAACATCAAAACCTAGTTTAACTGGTAATTCTAGTTTAGATATAACTGAGGAATCAGTGACAGAAACAAATAGCAATCCAAGTGCCAGAAGAAGTACCAGAAAATCTCTTGGTACTACAAAATTGGCTAAAAACATTAACCCATCAATTCGTGGAAGTACAGACACAGCTGTAGGCGAATTACCATCAGGACATACAAGACATTTAAACCAAAACAAATCATCAGAACATACTAAACACATTAGTCCAAACAGTTCTATGAGTACAGACTCTGATATAGAAGCAACATCAAAATCAAAAGGCAAAGGAAATACTAGAAAATCTACTGACAATAACAAATTAATTTCTAAACATACAAAACTATCTAATAACAGTACATCCGATTCCTCTAGAAATACAGATCTCGATGAGGATATGTCAGACAATTCAAAAGCCCAAAAGAGTATCAGAAAGTCTTTAAATACTAAAAAATTATCTTCTAAACATACGATTAGGCCAAACAATTCTTCTAGAAGTACAGACAGCAATGAGGACTCATCACATAATATAACAGCTGAAAGAAGCAACAGGAAATCTATAAATACCAGATTATCTTCTAAAAACTCTAGACCTACTGAGTTAAGTCCATATACTTCTGGTAGTGCAGATTCAGATATAGGAGATACAACATCTATACTAAAAAGTAGTACAGAACAAGATGAGGAAATGGTCAAGTTAAATGCTGATAACTTCTTTGCTTGTAATACTCCTGAGAAGTCAATTGGTGACTTCATCACCTTCACACCAAAGAATTCGGTGCCTAAGAGCGAATCAAGTTCAGAAGAGAGACTCAAATCACCGAAATCAAATGGTTTATTGTCAACCCCACAAGAAATAGTGGACGAGAATGAGCTTAGCCCTCGCATATGTTCATCGAGAGGAAGTGAAAATGTAAGGAAGGAGATGAATAGAAGGATTAAGGAAGGTCAGTTTGTTTTTATTTTTATTAATTTAATAACATATTCTTATGAACTACGGGGAACAGCTTATTGCGAAAATCGATAACTTTTTTAGCAACAGTAAAAAGCGACAGACAAATCGATTTTACATGGGAAGAATTGGTATATAATGGTTTCAGGTTTGCTGGATGAGGATGTGTGTGACATGAGTGTGGACGACTTTAGACGGCAGCTGCACTCTGAGATTAAGCGCATGACGGACATGTGTGACTTGTGGGAGAGGATCTCGGAGCAGCACACGTTGCCTGACAACATACAGGTCAGTAATCACTTATTACAATATATAATACAGTGTCCAAAAAGGGTGGGGTATCTGTATCGGCGTTGTCCGAGTAACGGCGCGCTTGGTGAGGGGGTGGATAGGATAGTGTGCTCCGCCATTATTTGAGGATTCAGTAACCATGGAAGCGTACCCGGAAAACTGTCGTGCTTTTTGCATACGCGTTTATTATCGCAATGGGGATTTGATAGTGTTACCTCAACGTTTATATCGTGCAGAATTTAATGTACGGAATGCACCGAAGGACGATACCATCAGAAAATGGATTCGAATGTTTGAGAAAATCGGTTCGAGTGTGAAAATTCGTCATCCAGAAGCGATTCAGAAGATGTAGAAGTATCCACATTATTTTGAAGAAGGGCTTACATCTTACAGCCTCCAAATTCAGCTCTTGCAGGAACTGAAACCTTCTGAAACTGTAACTATCCTCTTCGACTGAATTTTGCAAATGAAAAGCTTCAATGCTTCCCAACGTTTGAAAACATCCTATTTAGTGAAGAAACGAATTTTCACTTAACAGGTAATCTATAAAATGCAACTTCGCTAGCAGAGGTCCTGAGTTTGATTACTGGTGGGACAAATTGAGGATAATGTATTTTCTACTAATTGTTTTAAACAAATTTTCATCTTCTAATGATGTATATATATAATGTATGGCTAAACACCAAAAAGTTTATTGGGCTTTCATAGATTTAGAAAAGGCCTATCGAGTGGTGAGTAATGAGCTGTGGTCAACGTTATCTCCGTATGGGGTGAGCGGTAATCTGATTCCAGCATTCAAGTCTCTCTATGAGGGTTCTAGTGCTCGTGTGCTTTCCTGTGGAAAGAGGTGTTCGACAGGGAAGTGTTGCGTCACACGTGAAAGTATGTATGGGTTAAGAATGAATGGATTACTCATCAAATTTTTACTCTACGCTGATGATCAAGTAATACTTGGACACTTACAGGAGATGCTAAATATTATGAATGAAGCTTTGAATGAAAGTGAATGTAAACAATACGAAAGTTATGCTTTTTGAACGAGATGAATCTACGATGAATGGCAATATTTTGATAGATGGGGAACAAGTGGAAGAGGTGAAAGAATTTGTATACTTGGGATCTAAATTTACACAAGATGGAACACGTGAAAGTGATATTGAATGGAGAGTAAATGCAGGGAATATGGTAAATCGTACTCTGCACGCCTTTATGAATAGCCAGATGGTGTCTCAGAGGGCTAGACTGGCTGTGCATGCTGGAGTGTTGGTGCCAACACTTATGTTTAGTAGTGAAAGTTGGGTATGGCAGAAGAATCAAATAAGTAAAATAAATGCGGTAGAGATGAGAGCGTTGAGAAGCATAAGTGGATTAAAACTGAGTGACAGAGTAAGAAATAGTGTGATAAGAGAACGTTGTGGTATAAAAGAAGACGTAGTGACTAAAATTGAGAAAGGTATGCTTAGATGGTTTGGGCATGTAGAGAGAATGAATGAAAGGAGACTGACAAAAAGGATTTATGAGTCAAGAGTGAATGCGAAAGTTGGAAGGGGAAGACCAAGGCGAACGTTCCTGGACCAAATCCAGGACATTTTAAATAAGGGCCAGGTCAAGAGCCCTCTAAACCGACGAACTTGTATAAAGGTATAATGAGAATGGAAGAAGCGAAGGAGATATGCAAGAACCGGACAAGTGGAGGGACTTGGTCTCTGCCTACCCTTATGGGAATGAGGCGTGTTGCTATGTTTGTATGCAATAATATACTTAAACTATTTCTTAATGGGTAAGTACCACAATGACGATTGTATATTTTGATCCAGTTTCTTAGGGCGTGGTCACGACGTAACAGTTACGTTGTTACGATACATGCAATAGTGTCCAAATGTCAACAAAATATATCATAACCATTGTTGTATATATCTGTTTAAATATACGTCGGGAGAAGTGTGGGCGTCGGTGGGTAATGTTGGTGCAATCAAACGCTTTGTTAATTAACTTAGATTATAATGTCCAATCACTTACTGTTCCCGACATCACGTTACACATTAACAGAACACAATAAAGGTAATAATAAGAAACGCGCGACATTTTCAATAGTCGATCGTTCTAGCGGATCGTTACTCGGGGACTGTCGAGAACGCCGCCGGCCTGTGACTCATTGGCAAGCGCCGATAGATGGCGTCGGCGTTCCGGAAACTATTTGATTCCGACTTATATATTTTCTAAAATCACTGTAGCCTGGACGGTTTCACTGTAGTCACTGACAGACCATATTCAAACTGCACCAGTAAGGATGTGGTTTTGTGGTGCAGGAGGCGGTCCTGGCAGCAGTGGGGCAGGCACGCCTGCTGATGTCCCAGAAGATGCAGCAGTTCGCATCGCTATTGAGGCGCTGCGAGTGCCCGGATCCGAGCTACGCCGTGGTCACCAGGTCGGACCTCCAGGGCTTCTGGGACATGGTGTTCATGCAGGTATACCTCTATTTGCTGTAGATCATAATACTCACTAAAACTCTTTGAGAAACTGCTCTACGTGAACAGGGGTAGCAGATTCCCTTTAATCAGACGTGGCCTCTGCTGCTGCGTCTCTCTCTTTGATAGGCATCAGAGTTGCCTCTGTGAGATGCTCTCACAGAATATAGGGACCGCCCTTCTATCTATTAATGGTAGTCTTTGGGGTATTTGAAATCCGTCATATATCCGTTTTAATGTAATAACTTGAGTATTAGAAGTTATTCATATTTTCAATCATAAAGTTTTGTTTGAGTCTTAGTGACATGTTGTTTCTCTTACTCTAATACGCGATTCACCCGCAAGGAGAGAGCGAGACAAGCATATGTTACTGTTTGCGTTCTCGGCGAAGTGTTCTCATGACTATGTTGAAATAGATTTACGTACTAATGAACTGGGGTCTTTCGCTACCCCTGTTCGGATCACGCGTAATTTTTTATACATTAGTACAGGATAGGTTAATGAATGATTTATTTTTTCCATGGTGGCACAGTGGCGAGACGCGTGGATTGTTCTTTCCATTGTGCTTCTTGATGAAGGACTACATCGCGAGGAAACTTTCATATTCCGGGAGCAATTCTGGCATATCAAAGTCAAAGTCACTGAAACTTGACAGAGATTGTTCTATATATTGTATGTTAAAAGCTTACCCGGATTTGGAGATTTTAAACGCGGAATTTTGTCCAGGTGGAAAATGTGGACGTTAGATTCCTGAAGTTGGAACAATGTCGTGCTCGCGGCTGGACTGAAGAGCAGCAGCAGGTGAAGCAAAGGAAGCCACTACCGAAGCCACGCTTGCAGGCCACCAGGCCAAAGGCAACTAGCCGCCTCAAAGACATCATTGCGGGTAAGTACTGTCTAACATTTGATAAGATTAACAAATAAAAATAACATCTTAACAATTATATATCCCCACTTCTTGTGCCACAAATAGATTGCCAATCGCACTTATGTACCATCAATTATCCCTTCTTGTGAAACTCCCCCTTGAAAAATAGTAACTCCGTTATTATATTAGATACATAACAATGATTTAGTTAGACTCCCTCTCTTTTTCAGTTAGTCGTCATTTTGTAGTATTTATGTTATTAATTACATAATTATATCTTATTGATTGTTCTCAATTTGTTTTATAACTTTATACCACACTACAATTTGTATTTCGAAAAATAAAACGAAGTTTTTTTATGCATTTTATTACAAAATTATATAATTAGTTATTCTAAGAAAAAAAGTCAGAAGTGAAACTTCTTTAGCAAACTAATCTTTAAATATAAAACTTTAGATTTCCGAGACTTGAGGGAAAAATGAAGATACGTTAGTAATTTAATGAATTTGTCATTGAAATATTGAAAATGTCGAAATATAATACAAATAATTTATCGAAATCGCACTGTAAATAAAAAGACCACGTGCTTTTTTGAATTTAAAATCCAGAAAAGAGTATTTATGAAACATTTTTAGTTTATATTTTATGAAAAATACTATATTAAATGATTAAATGACGAGTGGCAAATTAAAATGCCACATGTTATTTGTCAATATTGAAAATACCTAATTTTCAAACGAATTAGCATAAAAACGCTGCACATCTTCGTGACGTTAATCACGCGTTTCATCCGTAAACATTTTACTCTCAAAAAAATGAGGTTTTTCATTAAATATACACCATAAAAACTTGCCACAGTTGATGTGTTAGTGACGTAACACCAATTAAATTGTCATTTTATAGCTGCAAGAAGGGCAAAGAAGGATCAAGTAGCAGAAGACGATACAGCGAAGGAGCATAAGGCTGAAACCAAGACCTTCGAAGCAGGATTCTTCCAAGTGCAGTCTCCTGTGAAAACTTTGGGTCCCTCCACTCCCATCAGGACTCCGAGCCTCCTGAAGGTTGTACTGTCCAGTGAAGCTAAGAAAGCCTCTTCAAAACAAGTGAGGCATTATGCTTATCTACACTATTATTATAAAGAGAAAAGATTTGTATTTTTGTATGTAACGAATAAACTCAAAAAGTACTGGACCGATTTTAATAATTCTTTTTTCATTAGAGAGCTACATTATCACTGAGTAACAAAGGCTATATTTAGTACTAGATTACTATAGAAATCTTTAGAAATTCCTCTTAAACCAACCGAAGGTGTAAAAAAATTAGCTATAAAATGTCTTTCATCGCATACGCTGTGAAGAGTATTAATGATAGGACAAAAAAGTGTTCGACAATATTATAGAATATATCAATATCTACAAAAAACTTCACGAGAACATGTCTAACTATTGTAATTAAGTCACTATAACTACTTTTTTACATTTAACAAATTGATAGAAAAGCCGATCAAAGTCAGACCGTGTTATCCGTACCATTTATAAATTTTTATCCAAATTTATAATTTAATATTCAAGACTGTCTCAGTAACTGATGATTACTTTTTGACTTATTGAAATCCGATATTGCATTCAAAAGATATCATGAAATTAAAATTAAAGTACATGCCGGCGGCGGCCGCCACGCAGCGCATCGAGTAACTAACTCGACGAGAGAGGGGCAGTGCGGGGAAGGGGTGCATCATTATGAACTAGGTTACCTTACGCAGTGGACGCAAGCGACATTGAATATTTCCAGTTTTTTAACACATTTTTATGCTTCACTTAAAAAGTTATTTTCAGAGCTACTTAGTTTTATTACTAGGAATCACACTTTTTCATAATATTTCTCAATTCATGGTAGTTTTAATTATCATGCTTATGACTTAAATATCTGTACCTATTTATGTCTACCCGTGCGAAGCCAGGATGGGCCGCTAGTTTTTTTTTTTTTTATATTGCTGACAGATTAGCGCTTGACTGTGATCTCACCTGATGGTAAGTGATGATACAGTCTAAGATGGAAGCGCACTAATCTGTTAAGAGGCGATATACCCCTTACGGTTTCTACACAGCATCGTACCGGAACACAAATCTCTTTGTTTGGCGGTACGTTTTTGCTGGTAGGGTGGTAACTAGCCACGGCCGAAGCCTCCCACCAGTCCAGACTCAGACAAATTAGAAAATACAATTTCCTAAATTCGTCCTACCGGGGATCGAACCCGGGACCTCCGCTAGCAAAGCGAATACTCGCACCACTGCGCCAGCGAGGCCGTCAAGACAAATGACCTAACTTATTGAATCTTTAAGATATCCATTTTAATAAAAGGCCATTTAAAGTCTGTCTTGATTCAAATGAAAAATACAATGTATTTAATCTTCACAAAATATCCCCTTTTACAATATTCAGTGCAGAACTTGTCACGATTACTGTTGTAACTAGAATGCCCGCAATAGCGATAACGTTAACGAATGTCAACTCGGGGTTGACATTCGTGCGCGATCGGTCCGAAGTAAAATCAATTACTATCCTCATATTCCAGATTCAATTATTAATATACTATAAACGATAGCTGCACATGCATATTTATTAAATTAACCACAGCAAATTATTATCATATAACAATTATATTACCAGAATCTAACAATTGGATAAATAATAATACTGTATTGTGTAAAGTATCTGAGTAAATAACTGATATTTTTATATGGTTATCGTTTAGAGATAAATATATACCATTATGGACGTTTTATTATCTTAGAATATATGTGTTTTAACTTGTGAAATATTCTCTAGAATCACTCTATCTATATGTATATATTAAACTGAATGAAAATCTGTTTTAAAATTCGAAGCGAACAGACAGCGGAAGCGACTTTATTATATAGTATGTATATATTCCTATTTTTCCAGAGTTCCTACGCCATTTTGAGAGCATCTACTTTAAGTAAATTGGTTGACAACGACGGCAACGTAGTTGATGTGGTGAGAATCAATACTATTTTGTTTTAATGAACCGATGAACAAGTCTACGTACGGTTCATTTGATGTTAAATGAAAATCCTATCACCTTCAGACAATCGAACTGTTAGAAATAACAATTTCGATGCATTTCCTTCAAAGACATTTTTTTATATTTATTGATTACATCATCATATTTATCAAAATCATAGTATCTACTACATAAATCTACCACCGGTTCGAAAAGTTGATTTCGCTGACTAGAAACTCAGCGGTTACTCTTAAATATAGTTATGTAGGTAATGTGTATGATTTTGCCTCTGTTTGCAACCTAGGTCATCGTTTTTGCAAATGTCGATGATCACATCACCGCATTTATCAACCTAGGTCATCGTTTTTTAGTTTCGATGATCACATTACCGCATTTATCAACCTAGGTCATCGTTTTTTAGTTTCGATGATCACATTACCGCATTTATCAACATAGGTCATCGTTTTTGCCATTTCGATGATCTCATCACCGCATTTATCTACCTAGGTCATCGTTTCTGCAACTTCGACGATCACAACACCGCATTTATCAACCTAGGTTATCGTTTTTGCAATTTCGATGATCTTATCACCGCATTTATCAACCTAGGTCATCGTTTCTGCAATTTCGACGATCACATCACCGCATTTATCAACCTAGGTCATCGTTTTTGCAGTTTCGACGATCACACATCACCGCATTTATCAACCTAGGCATCGTTTTTGTGATTTTGGTGATTTTCGAATTCCAGTGATATACATACATACACATACATAGCATCACGCCTCATTCCCATAGGGGTAGGCAGAGACAACATCCTTCCACTTGCCACGATCCTTGCATATCTCCTTCGCTTCTTTCAATCTCATTAAATCTTTCATACAAGTTCGTCGGTTTAGAGTACTCTTGACCTGGCCGTTATTTAAAATGTCCTGGATTTGGTCCAGGAACGTTCGCCTCGGTCTTCCCCTTCCAACTTTCGCATTCACTCTTGACTCATAAATCCTTTTTGTCAGTCTCCTTTCATTCATTCTCTCTACATGCCCAAACCATCTAAGCATACCTTTTTCAATTTTAGTCACTACGTCTTCTTTTATACCACAACGTTCTCTTATCACACTATTTCTCACTCTGTCACTCAGTTTTAATCCACTCATGCTTCTCAACGCTCTCATCTTTACCGCATTTATTTTACTTTTGTGATTCTTCTGCCATACCCAACTTTCACTACGATACATAAGTGTTGGCACTAACACTCCAGCATGCACTGCCAGTCTAGCCCTTTGAGACACCATCTGGCTATTCATAAAAGCATGCAGTGATATAATTCCAGTGATATAATTATTAAAATTATAAAAACGATGTAATAAGTTGATAAATTGGCTGATACAATCATGAAAATGGCTTAAACTACGTCCGAAATTTCTAAGTGGGTGATATAATCATAAAAATGTCTTAAATACAAGTCATCCGTTTATGCGTTGTTATATAAGGGCCGTCAACACATATTAATAAAGTACATCAATTTACAGGGTGACCAGCCTTTGACACCCGTAAATTGGGGTGTAACACCAGGACGGAGTATACTAAAATCAAACAGCACATCCGTAAAAAAGACAGGCAAGAAGTCACCCAAAAATAATGTCAAGGTAGTCTTGTTCCAAAATCTAGAAAGCTCTAGCACGGAAATGTCAGCACTACACATATCCGGTGTAGAAGAACTTGTCGCCACACCGGTAGAAACTAAAAAGCCTGGTAAAGAGAACAGACTGTCTTCTAGAAGGAGACCTTTGATACGCAGTGATGCGATAGAGGAGAACAGTCCGATAAAGACTAGAAGTAAGACTGCTATGACACCTGGAAGTGAAAAGTTGGAAACCAAGCCCACACCAAGGAGGAAGAAGGACAAGAGTGTAGTTGATGAAGTCGAAACCAGTTCAACACCAAATGTACTAACTAGATCCAGAAGAAAGACCAGGCATTAATGTATTTTTTTTATCAAAAGGGTAAAACTATAAAGCGTTTTTGGGAGTTGGAGGTGGTTTGTTGGGCTTGGACGGTTAGCGGGGCATAGAGAGGAATTGTGAGAGTTGCAGTGGTTTGTAAAGGTTAAAGGGGGTTTGTGGGGGCTGTAAGGTGTTTGTGTGGGTTGGAGGGGGTTTACGATACAACTTGGGTCAATATTTGACAAATAATTAAGGAGGCTAATGAAGGTATACCCAAGAGGGGACAGGAAATTTGTTATTGTCATTTATGTCGGTTGAAATCAAAAATACATATTCTTTAATAAAGCTCCTTGGATCATCCGTTGGTAACAAGTCTACCACTGGTAAGGAAACTTGATTTAATGCCAGCAAGAAACTCAGTAGTCACTCATATGAACAGTTATGAGTTTAAAGTGTGTTATGATTATGTTTATTAAAGATTTTTTTATAAAAACCGTTAGTAACAAATCTACCACCGGTGTAGAAGGTTGATTCTATCAAGCAATAACCGGCAAGATACTCATTAGTTACTCTCTTAAACATAGTTCTATGTGAGCTTAAATATTTCTGGCTGATCCATATATTTTGGTATTGAAAAAGCTTCAGCGAAAATAAATCTGGTTGTTCATAATGAACGTCCACATTGCGATAGTAGTAACAATGTCAAATTTCGAGTAAATCGGATCAATAGTTTCGACTAAACATCTGGTCTGTAACGCTAAGAAGAAACCATAAGAGACACATTACCATAATGTAAACAACAAGCTGTGTTTAAAAGAGTAACTGAATCATCACCTACCACCTGTTGTGAAAAGAAACAAATTTAAACGAATACACGATTTAAAAAAAAAACAAAATACATTGTTTTGTCACAATAAGTGATATTTTTATAATATCTGTATAACCCTCGATGACTATTGAACAAATAAAAATACATAAAGATCATGATTAATATACATGTAAAATGCAAATATAATTTTGTGCCTTTTCATGATAAATAATTGTGTTTTAATTGATTATGCTTTAAGATATCGAATTGTATTCTAATTTATGTTATATTTTTTGCATTTCTGTTTAAAATCTTATTAATAATTACAATAATAGTGTACTGTGTGCGTGTTGATGACTAAATATAGTTTTTAATGACCCTGCCTTTTATTTTTAACATACTAAGTGAAGTCGCAGGTAAGTATTCTGTGTCAGAACCATTAAGTTTCTCTATTGTTAGAATTGCCACACTAATTTGTAGAGGGCCACCCCAGTTTGTAGCTGGCCACACTGGAGTAGTCGCAGAGATGCCGCGGACGTGATCACTGATCAGTCACGCCATAAATATTGCCGCCATTTTGAGTTTTATTATTTTTATTGTAAATAACATTAATAGTTTATATTATAAATAACTCAAAATATTGTTATTATGAGTATAAGTTATTTATTTATTTATTTATAATATAAACTCGTAATAACATTAATAGTTTATAAATAAATAAACAAATATTAAGTGCCTAGTGTTCTTTTAATTTATGTTGTTGATTTTCTTGCCCTTATCCCACTAGGTGGGGTCGGCACAGTAAGATTCCTTTCGCCTCTTCACTCTATCCAATGTCATTTTTACATTCACACCCTTTATACACATATCCTCTTCCACACAGTTCATCCACACTTGTTTTGGTCGCCTTCTCCCGGTCCTGCCGCTTACCATCATATTTAGGACCCTCTTGCATACATGGGGATCCTCCCTTCTCATGACATGTCCATACCAGGATAGCCTTTCACTCCTTAACTTCTCGGTCACTGGTGCTACTTTCACATTTCCTCTAATATATATAAAATATAAAAAGCTTTATTAATTCCTTACATTAAGCATGTATTATGATATTTACAAATTTCCGGATTACTGTGTTAGTAACATTCCTTAACCTATATTAGTATAGTTAGTTAGTTATTGTAAGGACCGCCTGTGGCGGTAAAAGCCTCCTCCATTTGCAGCCATTCCAATCTGTTGTTGGCTGTACGCGTCCACGTCTTCCCTGCTACTCTCTTTAGGTCATTGCACCATCATTTTGGGGGTCGGCCTTGCTTCCGTTTAGAGTCTCTTGGGTACCAGTTAGTTACTCTATATGACCATCTGTTATCTTTAACTCTGGATATGGCCAGCCCACTTCCACTTCTGTCTCAATACGTGTTTTACTACATCTTTAGCTCTGGTCTTAACTCACGTTGCTCACTCTGTCTTTGAGTTTCAGGTTCAAAAAACTTCGCTCCATTCCTCGCTGACATTTTTTGAGCTTTTCGTTATTGGCCAGGTTTGGGCGGCATAAGTCAAACAAGGCGTGAGACAGACATCCATTGTTTTTGCCTTTAAATTGATCGGCAGATTTCCTTTAAAAACTTCTTTTAGAGCCCAGTATTTATTCCAATTGCATTTTATTCTTCTATTTACTTCTTTGTCTGTGCAGGATTTGAAAGAAATAAGGGTCCCGAGGTATATGTAGTCTACGACGTATTCAATTTTAGTAGAGTTTATAGCGATAGGTATTTGGTCTCTATTTGTCTTAATTTTTGTCTTATTTTCATTGATTTCTAGCCCCATATGCTTACTTTCTCGGGCAAGTGTTTCTAGCATGCTGTTCAGTTCGCATGGATCTTCTGATAGTATTACTAGATCATCTGCAAAGCGTAAGTTCCTCTAATATACTCATTCTTAATCTTATCTAATTTTGTCACTCCACACATCCATCTCAATATTCGTATCACCTTTCCTTTTAATTTATAAAAGTATATAAAAGGAAACTTGCTGTATTATTATTTTGAAATCTGTGCTTTTCGGTGAAGGTAATATTCATTGTTGTAAAAGACACTCGTACAAACGTCAAATCGCCTCAAAATATTGTCACCTGGTATTCTGCTTCAGTACTCTATGTTATATAGTACAGTGTAGCGATCGGGGAACTTTTTAAATTACTATCCCAAAATATTTTTGTGTAAGTTGATAATTACACCATGGCGAAGAGAAAAAAAAACACGAAATCGCTTCTTTTTAGCATCTTACATATCTAAAAGTCTAGGCCAATTTTCTATACGGATGCGAGTCTTGGACAGTAAAAGAAGATCTAAGAAAACTTATTAAAGCATTCGAGATGTGGGCATACAGACGCATGTTGGCAATAAGTCGGACTCGGAAATTATCCAACGAACAAGTATTACAACGAGTCAACCAAAAACACGTACTTTTGCAGACTGTGAAGTTGACGAAAGTATCCTACTTCGGCCACGTCCTTAGACACGAGAGGCACCGATTTTTTCAACGTATCATGATGGGCAAAGTCGTCTGGTAAAAGGGGTGTTGGCTGTTTAAAAATCATGGATTCGCAACATAAGAGATTGTACTGGGATTGGTTTAAATATGCAACTGACTGCCTCCGTTAGTCGGAGAGGAACTTTAAGAATATGACATATTATAGCCTCCATGATAATTTTAAAAACAAAACTAAAAATTTTATTTGAACATCATTTATTCAATTTATCAATGTAATACATAACGGTAACGTATGTAATATACAGTTGAGTAAAAAAAATCATTTTCGTCCAAAAGCGAAATTTTTTTCCCCAAAAAATTATTCAAATTAAAAAATATTTTTATGCGGGCTATTATATAAAATTTTAACTTGTTTTTTCGTCTAACAATACTATAAAATATCATATGAATTACGTTATGTATCTTTGAACTTTGTGGTTAGTCTATGATTAGTTGCAGTCTGCAATAGACGCTACCCCTGCCCAATCGTAGCTTCGACGCGGGGGGGAGGGGGGGAGGGGATAGACGTTACAATGGGTGGGAAATAAACCACGTGAATAACAATATTGGATATAGGATAATTAATTGAATTACCGAAATAATAACAACTCTATACCCGACCTGAAAGGATTTAACAAAAAAAACCAGAAATCATTTACTTCTATTTTCTCTGAGGGCGAACTTTTTTTCTCAACTGTGTTTAACAAACTGAAACTTATTGGGGTACAATTGAGACTTGACAATTTTGGGTACGGTAACAAATTATAATAATAATGGAGCAAAATACTAACGGGTTTGTAAAATTAAAAATGTATACTTTTTACTCCCAAATTTTCATTATTACGCCCAAAAATTTCATTTTAGCCCATTTGGGGTAATTTACTCGGTCCGTCAACTGGTATTAGGGTAATGTCATACAAATATTTGTAAATAATATGAAACCTTATTCTTTTTTTTTTCATTACCGAGAGCATCAACATTGCAATAATTTTTACTTTTCTAGTTGTAATAATTATAATAGGTTGTCCTATTTGCAATTACCCAGAGATCGCTTTAATCGATAAGACCGCCTCTGTATTTTTATCTACAATTTTGTAATTCCCTATTAAAATTTATATGTATGTGTGCAATAACAATAAATAAATAATATTAACAGGCACGTTTTAAATTATAAAAATGTAAAAGTAAGTAAGTAAGTAGCAGCCCATTATCGTCCCACTGCTGGGCACAGGCCTCCTCCCTCATAAGAGAGAGGGTTTTTTAGAGCATAGGCCCACCACGCTGCTCCANAACAAATATCACATTCATAGTGATTGTAATATACTAGACTGGTGATATTACAATTACACTACAACCAATTCTGAGAAGAACCCACAATAAACTTAGTCTGGTATCCTTTTTTTATTTAAAATGACGGTGATACATCACTTAGGCCAGTTAGGTACTTCACTCCTATGTCTAGTCTCTTTTCAAATTAACGAATAGGCTATCTTTTAATAAAGCATTTAAATTTATTGATTTACATCTCTAGAATGTTTTCTGGGAGTTTGTTATAGAAACCTATACCCTTAAATTAACTGTTTTATGTAAGCCGTAAGTATAAATTAATCATTTGCAATAGCAGTGATTTTTAGTGTTTTTTGCTGTATAAATCATAGATCGGTCGCGAGCCAATTCGTGTGCTGATAAGACGGCGGTTGGCGAATGTACCGCTGCCCTATTTAGCACTTTGCCAAATTGCCATTCCTCCGTGGACGTAGGGCACTAGATATGAAATAAAACTACGAGATATTTAAAACAATGTGTTATTAACTTGACATTAAGTCCAATGTGGAAATAAGTCTCGTTTAGAACTCTGAATGCAATACAGCCGAGCTACGTATTTGCTCATTTTATTTAACAGGCGTTTTGTTTGACAAGTTTCAAGAAATTGTCAAACTAACCTTACACGAGACGTAATTAATAATTCCAACGCGATTTTTGCTCTTTATTTTTTCATTAAACAAAGCATTAAAAGGGTTTCAAAGGAAGTTAAATCTAGCTGTCCTTTGTTGTTTTCTTGCCCTTATCCCTCTAGGTGGGGTCGGCACAGCATGTTTCCTTTCGCCACTTCACTCTATCCGCTGTCATTTCTACATTCACACCCTTAATACACATATCCTCTTTCACACAATTCATCCACACTTTTTTTGGTCGCCCTCTCCCGGCCCTGCCGCTTACCATCATATTTAGAACCCTCTTACATACATGGCTATCCTCCCTTCTCATTACATGTCCATACCAGGCTAACCTTCCACTCCTTAACTTCTCGGTCACTGGTGCTACTTTCACACTTCCTCTAATATACTCATTCTTAATCTTATCCAATTTTGTCACTCCACACATCCATCTCAACATTCGCATCTCCGCTGCATGCAATTTCCTTTCATTCTCCCCTTTGGTGGCCCAGCACTCTGATCCATACAGGATGACAGGTCTTACGATCGTCTTATAAATCTTCCCCTTTAGTTTAAGGGGAATTCTGGCATCGCAAATCTAGCTGTCCTTTAAATTCCATAAATATAGCCAAAGTACTTAGCATAACACAAGACCATAATTGGCGAATTTTTCACTGAAATATTGTATGAAGTTTAATAAAAAAATACGGGAAATAGATTATTACGGTCTCAAGAACTTTATAATGAAATAAAATATTAAAAGAATGGCATATATTATGTACTTTAATTACATTGTCCTACGTAAGGATTACTCCTGTTCAAATATAATAGCGATTTTACGATTGTTCATTTTTGCCGCACAAATAACAGTAGGCGCTTAAATATTTCCAGAAACCAAAACTGCTTAATACATAAAATGCGAAACGGTTAGTGCTCAAAAACTATTTAAATAAATACTAGCTGATGAGGAAAACTTACCGTCTCGGATCAATAAATAACAAAGCTGAATGTTTCAGCTTTAGTAACAAATGTGATCAAATTTTAAAACATTAATAGTAGTAGTAGTAATTGTTGTTTTTTACTATATTCCTGATCTCTTCTTTCCGTTGTATCGGATTACGTGAGTGAAGGAATAGAGAGTACACTTGTGTACTATGCCTGCCAATACGCAGTGGAGCAGCGTGGTGGGTCTATACTCTAAAAACCCTCTTTCATATGAGCGAGGAGGCCTGTGCCCAGCAGTGGGACGTTAATGGGCTGCTACTTACCTTTACTTACTATATTCTTAGCATTTTTTTATACTTACTTATAAACTTCCCCTGGACTTCCACAAATAATTCAAAATCAAAACTAGCCATATCAGTTCACTCTAGAGTTGTAGCGAGACTAACGAAAAGCAAGTGATTTTAATATATAGATATTGCCCATTATTAAGTGATATCAGCAGTATGAATCACCGAGAAACAAATATGGCTGGAGCGTGGTTTTAAGACGTGGTTGTGTTAGCTACCTGAGACAAAATTGTGTCGCATATGTTGTAACCATGGGGTAAGCGAGGTACTTGAGAAACGGCGACGGCGCCTACGAATTGCTACCTATATAAAAATCAGATGTCCGGATCTGTCCATCCGTTGATAATTAATTTACAATAGTTATTGTACATGTATGTCATAATATACATAACTAATTAACAATATAAAAGTGTCTTTCTCTAATATCATCATCACTGGTGCATTAGAATAATTAAAACTGTAGGTATTTGACGATTTAGTAGATAACGTCGATATATTCTACGTAATTCTACATCCATGTAGATATTTGGGTTGAAGCCAATCGCGGGCTTAAAGGGGTATGAATATTGTACCTCGGTTACAGATGATAACACTTTATATGTTAACTTTTGAATTGGGATATCTAACTTTGGAATTGGCAGCCGTTCCTTTGTTGCAATAAAGTTAGGATGTGTATTGTTTGTATTAGATATTGTCTCGTTATTATTTATCTGAATGAGACTAAATTTTCAGTTGTAAGCAGCCAATTAACGTCCCACTCCTGGGCGCTGGCCTCCTTACTAATATGAGAGAGGGTTTTTTTAGAGCATGGACCACTGCGGATTGGCGGGCATAGTACACAAGTGCACTCTCTTTTCCTTCACTCTCGTAGTGATGAGAGATCTGAGCAGGAGCGACGACTTAATGTGCTCTCCAAGACATGGGGGTGGAGGACACCGCCAATTTCCCAACTTTGAGCAAACATTGAGATAATCTTGGTCGAAAACTCAACATCGATTTTGGATTAGCCTCATGTCAGAAGTCGAATATGCCAACCATTAGACCAATAAGCCAGCTATGAGGTCGTAAGCTGTCGGAGTGGAGACGCTGACATCTCCTAGATGACCATCAGATTTTGTGCAAGGGTGGCACTGGTATGTTCTGCCCGAGTGGCCGGTACCACCCCAGCAGGCACGTGAAGTATTGAGGGGTTTTGTGAGTAAAAATCTCACATAATCCCGATATCTTTACCACAAATCTCGGGTATGTTTTGAACATCTCCCCCCCATCAAGAATCTTTAAAAGAAGCAAAATCTTTGGCAATATTTAATGGACTCACACTATATTCTCGTATAGCTGGTGAATGCGTGACGAGCGCGTTGTAAAAAGTGTGATCGAGCGAGGCGAATGCAATTTGACATGGGGATATGAGTAAGGGAAGATAGAAAGAGAAAGAGAAAGTTACGTTGCTTCGTACAGTCGAGTAGTCTAAGTAGTAAGTAAGTAGGAGCCCATTAACGTCCCACTGCTGGGCACAGGCCTCCTCACTCATAAGAGAGAGGGTTTTTAGAGCATAGACCCACCACGCTGCTCCACTGCGGATTGGCAGGCATAGTACACAAGTGCACTCTCTATTCCTTCACTCTCATAGTCCGATGTGACGGGAATCCGACACGACCGGAGAGAGATCAGGCGCAGGACCGACGGCTTAACGTGCTCTCCGAGGCACGGGGGTGGATCACACCGCCAACTTCCCAACTTCGGGCAAATATTGAGAAAATCTTAATAGAAAACTCAATATTGATTTTTGAATTGGCCCGACCCGGGACTCGAACCCAGGACCTCATGTCTGTAGTCGAACATGCTAACCACTAGACCAATGAGGCAGTTATGAGATAATGAGGCAGAGTAGTCTAAAGTACATTCAAAAGACAGTGAAAGTACCTACAAAATTGCTTCAGCTATTTCAGATATGAGCGGGGACAAACAAACCTACAGATGGAAAAAAGGTTTTATTTTAATACAACTACGGTATATACTGTTATATGAGACTAATGGAAGGCTGTTAGTTAAAAACTACAAACAGACTCTCCAATTTTATGTATGGCGACTGATTCTGAAGCATCCGCGATCTCTATTTCCTACTCGTCATGGCTACATACACGTGCCTGGTGGGGAAATGGACAAAAGGGCCCTCCCTGATATGATGTACACATACGGCTTAGGCTCCCGATCGGAATGGATCATACAATTGGGAACTCTGAAGAATTAAATTAAAGACCGAAGCTCTTAAGAACCCATACAGTCCACTGAACCTAAGGGGATTGGTCTGATCTAGAATCCCTCCCCAAAAACTTCTTCCCGTGTTTAAGTGCTAAATTTTATGTTTTATATTGTCTATACATGTATATCCTTATATTTCCAGGCAATCAAGAATAGCTAGTTCTGTATTTGTATTAAATATATGGTTTCTTATATGTTTTACCATTAAAAGAGTTTGATGGTCTCTCATTGGTCAAAGTGCCTTATAATTATTACAACGCCATGGTTGTTGCTAAGCGGGTGATGGCACCGGGTCAGATTACGTAAATCTATGCAAATTTAGCCCAAAACCGAGCTCTGAGCCTGAACACTCAGTAATAGAGGGTAATTAGAATTTTCCTGCTGCCAACAAAACACTAGTGATGTGAGACGTGTTCATTAAAATGGCATCGATATTTTTAATCAACAACAACGCTTTGTCCTTGGAACTAAAGGTTACATGCTCTTTACTGTCATCATCAGTGGAAGGGAAATGAGATGATTCACAACTTTGTGTAAGGTTTAAATTATTTACATAAATAGAGGTCGAATCAATTTAAACTTTAGGTAAAAAAAGGGTAACTAGCAGCCCATTAATGTTCCACTATTGGGCACAGGCCTCCTCACTCATAGGAAAGGGGGTTTTAAAGCATAGGCCCTCCACGCTGCTCCTCTGCAGGTTGGCGAGCTTCAGTTACTTAAATGAAAAACCAAGCGTTTCTCCATAGGCTTTCATGGTTTTCAACTTTAGGTAATCTACATACATTTGCGGAAGTCCAGGTGAGGTTCACAAGTTGAATAAATATAAAAAAAGCTTTATTTTTTCCATTTGTCGTTGGGAACTGCATTTACGTACCCCGGCTGAGAGTGTGCGGTAGTGTGGGACTCCGCGAGGGGGAAGAACTCGCAATACCCATTAAAACCCAACGGAACCGTCTTCAACCATGAGTGGGGAGCCAGAGGTTCGCTGAGGCATTCCTCTCTGGCCCCTCGATTGTTGCCGGCTCACAGATATTCTACAGTGGGAAGAGTTGTATGAACCTCCCCCTCCTGTTCTCTACTCCATTTCGTCGGGGCCGGAGTGCCTCGGCGCCATTTACCCTCCCCCTTTGCCGTGCCTCCTTAAGCGAGATGATAGTCTCGCAAAAGGAGGCAACCATACAAAAAGTTTGTATTTAGTAAAAACAACAATTTCCCTTTCCCTTCGAAACTATTCCTACCTGTTAAACATTTGATGTCCGTCACATCGTTTTTGACATTTGACATTGACAGTTCTGAATGCAACTATAACATTTGACGGCTTTTGGCGGGAATATGGACGTAAATCGAGTTATTTCGATTACGAATTCTTTTTGTTGTGGTTAAGCTTTGACCACATTATTTTCTAAAGTTGAAATATCTGCAATTATCATTCAGCTTTTTGATTTATTGATTTTTTAAAGATAACTTGGAAGTGTTAGCCTGAAGATCGACTGCACTACTTGTTTTAAAAAAGAGTCCATGTTTCTGAATTTGTTCTTTATATTTGCATGGTTCGTCTAGTGAAAATATCGACATATTTGCGATCTCTCGGACATCACTATAGGAAAATGTACGCGAATATTATTTGTTCTCTGTACACAAAGGGCAATTAGAGATATTGTTTGCTGTGATTGCGTTTGGAAATTACGCTTATTAGGGACTTGATACAACATTTGGCTTGTTAGGCTTTTGTCTCTTTACATCGTAAACGATGTGATACAATACTCAAATGATATATTCGAGTGAAGTTACGAAAGTAGTATATGAGGCAATGAGTTTAACAGTGAAATTTCATGTCCATCAGTTCTTATTTTTCCGGCCATGTATCGTGTACGTCGCATTGCAATCAGTTGTATAATGAATGGCGCTCAACGGAGCAGCCAAGGCTTCCATGGCTGGCATCAGCTGTTTCACTAGCACCGAAGATGGTCCGTTATCTTTTCGTCTATATATTTAATGTCGCATTACTGATGAAATGCAAAATGGAGATGAAGTGAGTCCAAGGCCAATATGCTGACAATCGTGGCTCGCAGCAATTGTTTCACTACAGTTTATTCGCGTTAAGAATGCAGTGAGTCATTATGCTAGCCCCGCCCCCTAACCTTTGTAATTAATAAGATAGATGAGACGTGGACAGCCACGAGTTTCAATCCTGGACAGGCAACGCTATGAGACTTAGTTCTCTTTGTGAAATATATGTAAGTAATTATTGTTTATAATCTATCATTTTGCTTTTGTGTGAGAAAAGCGCGGCGGGTGTAGGCTTTATAAACCCTCCTCCTTCCTTTTACAAGACCGTTGTTGTCTTGAGAGGGAGTGGAAGGTTGCTCCTGATGTCCCTACTATCCGTTGTCAAGGGTTGGGCGGCACAAGACGCAGATTAGTGCCTCGTCCCACTGTCTTGAATCTTGATTCGACTTCATCACTTAAGCATGACGTGGGATCGCTAGATTTTAGCGGGTATTCTGCCATACACTCCCAACTCTTTGGCCGGGATGCGTTAAAGTATTCCCAGTGAAAAAAGGATCTAGAAACCCTCTCTCCTATGCGTGAGGAGCGATGATCGTTAAAGAATATGAGACTCAGTGTTGGCGTAGACCTTGCAAAACCAACTAAAACCCACTGGAACCCTGTCTGTGAGATACCAGGGGATCAACTCCATCATGCAAGCGGTAGGAGGTGCACAAACATTCGATGAATAGAGAGCCTAGGTTCCAGTGGTGACATATTAACAGGCTGCCACTTTACTTACATGGCTAGATTACCATGGGATTGCTTTAAATGGTATTATCACACACGTCAAAGTGAAAGCTAAAAGTTACTTTGTGAACAATATAAAAGAAGAACGTGGGAAATTTTTCCGATAATATTGTACTGTTGTTTTAAAAAGCTTTCAACGTTAACAGGATCATATACGCACGAAGCCATATTGCTTTTATACGTATCACCGTATTCCCGAGAAAAGTTCCGATAACGTTGTTGTGTGAAGCTCTTTATTTTATTAGGTTATTTGTTTCTCGCCAAGGAACGGCAATGAGGGTAGTTTGTAAGAAATATTGAGTGATATATCCACCGCGCGTATAATCCTCTAGTAATGTAAACAATAATTTTACCGCGGGTAGGGGGAACTGTAGGGTAACCAACTTTTTTATTTAAAAATCAAAAACCCTTGCGGATTTGTTCGTAGGGTTTTACAATGTTAGAATTAATAAAGAAATATTGTTGTTTTACGAAACCATGACGTAAGATAAACGGCAGCCATGGCCGACATTATATTGGCCTTGGCTGCTCTATCTACCGTCTTTCGCTTTACTGCCACAGCAGGCTGTAATGCGACATGCTCTACATGGAAAAATAAGAGGCGATGGATCAATCTACCATGTTCACTTACAATTGGTTTCATTTTAATTTATACAAAAAAAAGCGCCGTACTTTCATTTTACCCTTATTTTTGTACATAAACGAAACTAGAAGGGTTACCTAATAGTCTATATAATCTTGTATCAAATACTCATATTCAAGTAAAAAATAATAACACATATATGTCGGAGAATTAGAGAAAACGGAGAAGAAGCATAAAGCACAGGGGCGTAGGGTTCTCCGCCGACATCGTCATTAATGAGATCCATTATTTAATTTCTTATTCTGTGGGCGTTCGTGGATAATGTTGGTGCAATCAAACACTTTATAAATTAACTCGGATTATAATGTTCACGTTATCAATTTACACAAACTCATTAACAATAATAGCTAGGAACGCGACAGTTTCAATAGTCGACCACACCAGCCGACCGCCACTCGAGAACTGGGCCGGACTGCCACTTATTGACTCTGCCCCCACGCCGACACACATATGGCTCCAGCGTTCCACAGACTAATACACACGGACCAGCGATCCACAGACTCTTGCACATACATACATACATAGCATAACGCCTCATTCCCATAGGGGTAGGCAGAGACAACATCCTTCCACTTGCCACGATCCTTGCATATCTCCTTCGCTTCTTTCATTCTCATTAAACCTTTCATACAAGTTCGTCGGTTTAGAGTACTCTTGACCTGGCCGTTATTTAAAATGTCCTGGATTTGGTCCAGGAACGTTCGCCTTGGTCTTCCCCTTCCAACTTTCGCATTCACTCTTGACTCATAAATCCTTTTTGTCAGTCTCCTTTCATTCATTCTCTCTACATGCCCAAACCATCTAAGCATACCTTTTTCAATTTTAGTCACTACGTCTTCTTTTATACCACAACGTTCTCTTATCACACTATTTCTTACTCTGTCACTCAGTTTTAATCCACTCATGCTTCTCAACGCTCTCATCTCTACCGCATTTATTTTACTTTTGTGATTCTTCTGCCATACCCAACTTTCACTACCATACATAAGTGTTGGCACCAACACTCCAGCATGCACTGCCAGTCTAGCCCTTTGAGACACCATCTGGCTATTCATAAAAGCATGCAGAGCACCATTTACCATATTCCCTGCATTCACTCTCCTTTCGATATCACTTTCACATGTTCCATCTTTTGTAAATTTACATCCCAAGTATACAAATTCTTTCACCTCTTCCACTTGTTCCCCATCTATCAAAATATTGCCATTCATCATAGATTCATCTCGTTCAAAAAGCATAACTTTCGTTTTGTTTACATTCACTTTCATTCCTTTCCCTTTCAAAGCTTCATTCATAATATTTAGCATCTCCTGTAGCTCATTAGCGGATGACGCAAGTATTACTTGATCATCAGCGTAGAGTAAACATTTGACGAGTAATTCATTCATTCTTAACCCATACATACTTTCTTTTAAATCTGTCAAACATTTATCCTTGACTCTTGCACTCCGACATATATATTATTTTTCAACACATTTATTTATTTAGGAACACCAAAAGTACATACATTAAACTCTTATAAACTAGTGTTAGTAATAATGATACATTCTAATGTATGAGCCAATTATAGGCCACAGCTTTCAAGAATGTCTTTGTTAGATAAATCAAAAATAGAATCAAAAGGTTAATTAATTATTTAACGATGAACGATAAACTAAACTATATACAGCAAATGATAAACTGACTACAACACACAACAACTACACTATATTTACACATGTCATTATGTCATTGAATGTTTTAAACATTTAGTTTTGTTCCTATAAAGTCAGTCTTTTTGAATTATGCCTTTCTTGTACCAAAGCAGCAGTATAAAGACCAGGTGTCGTCCGAGTTCATGCATACACGAATCTTCCAAATAACCCAGAATGTCTATACTTTCATCCGTCAAAAGCTGGTAGAATGATGTTATGGCATCACCAAATATCATTGTCATTGGTAATTTTAAGAATTTTATTAAAAATTCAAATAGATCTCTTGTATAACTAGTTGTATTTACGTATATATCAGGACCTTTAACAATACACATATAACACATTTAAAATGAAGACATTCCGCTATGCATATCAATTACAAACGTTTCCAAAACTTACAATATAAACACCTTTATGCGAAGAAGGGTTCTTCGAAATGTGCCATTAATCATCTAAAGAGTCAAGATTGTCTTTATTTTTTTGTTTTAAACCTCATGTTTATCGACAAAATCAAAATTTCATCGGTTGATTTAAAATTGTTGTTTAATTTCGAGAGGGCTTCCCTGTAAAATTTGCACATGTTGAATTGTGTCCATATTCTTCCAAAGCAGCAGTATAAAGTCTAGTTTTCATCCGAATTAATGTAGTAGCTTCAACACTAATCTTCCAAATAATCCTGTGCTGTATACATCCTCATACTATTTTCATAAATTGCACCAAAATAGCATTTTTGGATTGTGCCACTATTCATTCAAAGAATACAGAATGTCTTTCCCTTCTTGTTTTGAAATTTAGAACGTATACGTGTTTTAAAATTTTCGAATTCTTGTTTAAAATTAGTTTTTCTATAAGGTAAGTAGCAGCCCATTAACGTCGCACTGCTGGGCACAGGCCTCCTCTCTCATATGAGAGAGGGTTTTTAGAGCATAGACCCATCACGCTGCTCCACCGCGGATTGGCAAGCATTAGTACACAAGGGCACTCTCTATTCCTTCACTCTCATAGTCCGATTTGACGGTAATCCGACACAACCGGAGAGAGATCGAGCGCAGGACCGACGGCTTAACGTGCTCTCCGAGGCACGGGGGTGGATCACACCGCCAACTTCCCAACTTCGGGCAAATATTGAGAAAATCTTAATAGAAAACTCAATATTGATTTTTGAATTGGCCCGACCCGGGACTCGAACCCAGGACCTCATGTCTGTAGTCGAACATGCTAACCACTAGACCAATGAGTTTTTCTATATTGTGTCATTATTCTACCAAAGTAGCGATATAAAGTCCAGTTTTCGTCCGGGTTTATATAATTATTTGGTGAGTCTAGTAGCACGTACAACGGGGCTGGCGTGGGTTTATTAAAAATCGGATTTAGTCTCCGGCACGCGTCTCTTTTCATATCAACATCTTGTATTGGAGGCAAGGGTGACTGTATTTGATGCCAATTGTAATAAAGGAATGGTTAAGCTTTACTGGTGCGAGGGTTTTGTTAGCAGCATTCTCGGGTTCTATTTTTACCAAATCGGCCGGGAGGAGTCAACTGCTTGTCTCAGTGCGGTGCAGCTACCGAATGTGGCAGATTATGTAGGCTCAGCCTCACCTCCTGGTGGCGCTGATCGGCGGTAAAAGTCATCTCTTAGTAAAAGCCTAACTGAAGGATTACGGAGCCTACGTTCGCTCCAGACTGACGTATGCGGCTCCTGCCTGTTACACTTCCTGCTCAGGATACCAGAAGAGTAGACTGCAGATCAAGCAGAAAAGTGCCTACGTATAATAGTAGGAGCTCCGAGTCAGAAATGACGTCTTCTATCTTGATACCAGGAGGCCCACCGTGGAGGTGTTGATCCAGAACTTGGCGATGAGTATATTCCGTGGACAGTTCCCCACATACACATATCTTCACGCCATTGCCAGTGAGGCCAATTACCCAAGAGTAGTAAACACTGGGCGTTCTCGCCCCCGTGAGCGCCTCCTGACGTGGGCGATGATGACGGCGAAGGCGACGCAATAGCAGTTGCGATATCCGGATTGGACAACAACATGAATTGACCTCGATGGACCCAATAGAGTACCAGACATAAAATTGTTGTCTAAGGAAGATGCCCGGGTAAGGAGACAATGCCACGAGGCCCGCATCCCTTAACTTCACGCAGTTGAGAATCAGGAGAGTTCTCTTCAGTGAGAGACAGCGGGTGGAGATGGATTTCTTCTGAGAAACCGTTATCTTGCTGCTCGACGACCGTGAGCGAGAGGGTGAGAATACAGTGAATACTTCCTCTCACCGCCGAAGGAGACAGCGTATTTGCGCACCTCCTCTCGCCTCTATAAATCCTCAGTTGATCTCTTCCAAAAGACCAGGGTCGGATGTGAAAGCAGAACACTTGATTCCACACTCGTTGACGAAGAAGATACCGCTGGGTTTATTGCGAAGTCTCCACCATTGCCGAGACCACCCTTTTGACCAGTCGCCATTCGGGTTTAGAGCATAATTCATACTGAATTTGTGACTCTTTCCACCCACGAATCTTACCACTGGCCCATCCTAGCTCGTCATTATAGTATTGTGTATGTATTAAGTGGAATATTTGTGCACTGTCTGCAGCAGTGGGATGTTAATGTTTACTTTTAAGGTATAAATATTGACGCACTTTTTGTGAATTAAGCGAAAAGAGATTGCAGTAAAATGTCCAACTGAATTAATTAACTTTTCAATCTGGGACTTTGTGTCTTTAGAGGGGCGAGGCAGAGTGGGGAGCCAAGTCACTGAAAAATGTACACAATATTTTACAAAAGCTCCGGACGCAATATGGATTAAACAAGTTTGATATAAGAGAGGAAATTAAAATCTTAATATAGTCTTTAAGGGCTTTATAAATCATTTGGCTGACTCTCATTTGGATTTGGATGGACTGTCTCATTGGTCTAGTGGTTAGCAAGTTCGACTACAGATATGAGGTCCTGTGTTCGAATCCCGGGTAGGGCTAATTCGAAATCGATATTGAGGTTTCTATTAAGATTTTCTCAATATTTGCCCGAAGTTGGGATGTTGGCGGTGTGTTCCACCCCAGTGCCTCGGAGAGCAAGTTAAGCCGTCGGTCATGCGCCTGATCTCGCTTCGGACGTGTCGGATTTCCGTCACATCGGTCTATGAGAGTGAAGAAATAGAGAGTGCACTAGGTTACCATGCCTTTCACAACCTACAGTGGAGCAGCTGGGTCTATGCTCTTTAAACCCTCACTCTTCTATGACTGAGGCCTGTGGCCAGCAGTAGGGCGTTAATAGTCACGCTATTTGTTTATATTTGTGATATTAAAAAATAAGAAGACATCAAATTCGAAAACTTGTGCACAGTAAAAAATGTTTCCCGGTTTTTGTAATAAAGTCTTGAGTTCATTAAAAAAATTGGCCAATAACGTGTCGTATCATACCGTGAGGTTCCGTATTTGCCAAATATGTTCTAATTCAAATATTAGTTATTGACGTAGGCTTTAACAACATATTAATAGTCAAATGTCGTTTTCATATTATTTAAAGTATTATTATACATATAGAGGAAACATTTGTTTTTTTTTTATGTACGTGTGTTTGTAACGTTTTCACACAAAAACTACTGGACCGATTTCAAGAATTTTTTCACCATTTGAAAGCTGCATTTACATTGAGTAACATAGCCTATAATAATTTTCCAAAAATTTTTGGGATCCCAATAAAAATGCATTAATGTAACCCGAAGTGTAAAAAAATTGGTCACATGCAACCTGTCATCGCGTACGCTGCGAAAACTATTGAAGGTAGAACAAAAAAATGTTCTACAATATTATAAAACGTATTAATATCTACAAAAAAGTCTGCGATACCATATGTCCAATTACTGTAGTTATGCCACTATAACAACTTTTTTACATTTTGAAAGTTAATAAAATTGTCGACAATAATCAAACCATATTATTCAAACCTCTGTATTAATTCTTACACTATTAAATGACATTTTATTGAAGACCATTTTAATATCTGTAAAGTGCTTTTGAAATTATTAAAATCGAACATTCTATTCAAAAGATATAATGAATTTAAAAATGTGAAGCTAAAGAAAATTGTAGCGACCCTTATAACTGGGCATGCGACTGGTGAGTTAGCTCAAATCCCAAGGATACCAATAATACCCACCGATGGTGTACTGGTTTTATTTCTCCTTGAAATTAAGGATTTTTCAATACCTGTGCAGTGCTTTTTAATTTGATAATTGACTACGTAAATGATGTTACGAATTTAAAAATGTACTAGTGAAATATATATTCGTTGTAAAGTAAAATCTGTATATTGATTAGATTATCAATGTAATTAGATACACACTGTATCTAAGTATCTGAAAGGAAGTCATTAAAAACTAAGTGAAATATAACTTTTATGTATACGAAAATAAATCTATAAACCGACTTAGTAGACTTTCCATTGCCACGAGATCGGTAAAGTTGTAAAAATGTAAAAGGCATATCGTAATTTAAAGGGTTACTTAGATGATGACAAAGTGGGAGCGAATGAATTGTTATAATCAAATTAAAATTATGATGTCAAAAGGGCGATAACCGACTGAGTTTTTTGCGGGTTCTTCTTAGAACAAGGTGCTACTTAAGTCTCGTAAGCTTCCATTTTAAAGTCGTTCTTAAAACCATCAGTGATATCATTGACAATGGTTAGATTGGAAGATTCGATAGATTTATAAAAACCCATTAAAACTACCTACCTATTTGAGGAACCCTAAAAACAGATTGATTATTTATTCAAGTATGTAGTGGGTGATTTTTTGCTGGTACATCTTTGCCGGTGGTCTTTACCGCCATTGATTACGTTACATTCAAAATATTGTACAAGTCGACACAATAAACTCTTTTCAATCGTCTGTTGTGGTACCGTTGGTAAGAAATCTACCACCGGAGAAGAAATGGGCAAGAATCTCAGTAGTTATTCCTTTAAACATATGTTAAAAAAACTCTCAACAAAAACATTTTCTTATAAAAGCAGTGCAACCATAGATTATAGAGTATAAATGAATAAAGTAATAGTTGACGTATATTCAAAACATTGTAATTGCTAGAAACGTTTAGTTCCTGATCATGTATCGCAATTTCGATCCCAACTTCAGCGGCTGCCAATACGACAACGGCGTGATCTTCATCTTCTCTCTCTTCTTTAAAATATCCTTTACCTCCCCTGTTCTCCTGTATACTTGAAAGAACGTTTCTCCTTTCACAGCGCTAATCCTCCTTCCCAATTATGTTTACGATCCTTAAATGATAATAAGTTAGATATCCCCTTTTGCAGCTCACGGGCGTATGCCACTTCCTGTAGAAATTCGCAAATGCCAATCATTGGGCAGTTTTAAAAGACGCGTAAAAATATTTTATCTGTCTGGTCGCTAATTTTAGATTGTTTTTACAGTTATACATTTATAAATATGTAGTATATGTGTATTCGAATGTATATGTATATATATATATTCGAATACAATACAATTAATTGTTTTAAACTTAAATTTTCGTGGTTTATTAACATATTGACTATTTGAACGGGTACATATCACGATGGCGATTTTTAATTTTTAATTTTGCCGATATTTCGACCCAGTTGCATGGATCGTGGTCACGACGATACTGCTGTGGTCGGTTGTGTCAAGCTGTCAAGGGCAGAATCTGTCTACCCTACGTCTGATTCTTTTATTTTTCACGGCACCCACATCCATTTGTCGGCATACTACACTCACAACGTCACGTTTNTACATTCACTCTTTTTATTAAAAGAGTCAATGTTTTTATGTACATACAACAAGTTTTCTAATATATATACGCAGTGAACTGTCATTATGTTAACTGCCTTGAATTTGTTTCTTAGCGACTCTCTTGGACCCATATTGTAAATCGCACGAACGGCCCTTTTCTGCAGCACAAATATTGCATCTATATCAGCAGCTTTACCCCAAAGTAGAATACCGTATGACATAATGCTGTGAAAATAACTGAAATAGCTGTAGATTATATGGAAGAGTTGTACTACAACTCTGGAACGGTCTTCCATAAACAATCAGACATTCAGCTTCTTTGGGAATTTTTATAAGTCGTTTGAAGGCTCATAATCTCTCATCATCACTTGAGGATCATGCATAATATGTATATATGTATTAATAGGAATATATTCAAGTATATAGTAGTATGTAGGTACATGCATGTCTATCTATTAATACTTTTTGCACCAACCCATATGTTATCTTTAAGTCCTGGCCTGTTTTTTTTTTTTTATTTTTTCATTTTTATTTCGGAAAACAAACAGTACAATTTGTGCTTAAAACTAAAAATAAATAAAGTTAATACATAGACCAGTGAAGTTTTCACTCTTAATAACTACATAAAGAGCAGGTTATTGGAATATAAAACAATAATTAACAATTAAAATCGAAAAAAAAAGTATCTTAGAGACTAAATGCAGTATGATAAAGGAAAATAAAATTATAAATTAGCTAGAATTTCTTTCTTAAATAATGTTAATAAGTATTTCTTTTTTCTCTTTGTGTAATATGTTAAACTTAATTTTTGTGCAATAAAGTATTTTTTGTTTGTTTGTTATAAATGAATAAAGTCATAGACAATATCTAGAAGTGACAGATTGTGAGGGAGGGCGCCACCAGCAGTTAGTTATCGGCGGGAAAGAAAAGACGGCCTGTCATCGGGCATCAAAATGATAAATATTTGATAATACATGTGTTGATATAAATATTATATATGAAAACAAAAAGCTTAAAAGTTATAATAAATACGTAGTGTTTAATTATATACCGCAAAAACCAGTTTTGTAAATAGAAATAGAAACAAGAAAATAGTAAAATGGTGGCCATTCTACTTCAAGTAGTTGTTTATAAGTTTACGTTGTGTTTGTGTTATTAAACATTGCTTTAAAAAAATGTCAGAATCTTGTGTGTTTAGTGAAAATGGCGAAGAAAGTTTTTATTAATATTGCGTCAAGGTGTATCTAAGTATCAGCAAAATTTTAGGTGAGTTAATTTTTGACAATTTGACGATAATTTAAATTGTTTTATACATATCCAAATGACTTCTGTATTAAATCTAGTGTCGCGATGTTCGTCATCAATGGATTTCGAAATTATTAAATCGATTTGGATGTAGCTTTTTAAAATAAGGCTTCATTTTAACAAAATGTAATCTTTTTATAAGTTACGTAAGCAAAAAATAGATGCCACTATACTTGTATACTTAGTTCGGAGATATTCAAAGATTAAGTACTTTTTTTATGTATAAAATGCATTTTATTCTTTGAAAACAGATTAAATGTGGAATTAGAGATTCGACTCCAGTAGGATTTTGTGACTCGAGTCACTCGTGTACTCAACTCGAATAATAATTTATCACTCGATCTCAGTTTCAATTATTTTAGATTAAAAAGGTAAGTAGCAGCCCATTAACGTCCCAATGCTGGACACAGGCCTCCTCACTCATATGAGAGAGGTTTTAGAGCATAGACCCACCACGCTGCTCCTCTGCGGGCTGGCAGGCATAGTACACAAGTGCACTCTCTATTCCTTCACTCTCATAGTCCGATGTGACGGTAATGCGACACGACCGGAGAGAGATCGGGCGCAAAACCGACGGCTTAACGTGCTCTCCGAGTACGAGCACGGGGGTGGATCACACCGCCAGCTTCCCAACTTCGGGCAAATATTGAGATAATCTTAATAGAAAACTCAATATCCATTATTGAATTGGGCCGACCCGGGACTCGACCCAGGACCTCATGTCTGTAGTCGAACATGCTAACCACTAGACCAATGAGGCAGTCATAAATATGTATATAATACGAATGTTATTCACTCGTATTATATACATATTCATAATATTAATTCTTACGACTAATTACGTTGCCATATAAAAGTTACTAAATTGGAAATAATAAGGTATGAGTTTTAATTTTTAATTTAATTCCAAAATGAAATTTAGCTTTTACCAATTATGTAGCAATATATAAACAATATATATAGGTAGATCCAATTTCGACAAAGAGGTAAACCGCCGAATCCTGCTCGGTTGGGCAGCGTTCGGGAAACTACTCCAGATATTTTCGTCCGATATCCCTCAGTGCCTGAAGACGAAGCTCTTCGAACAGTGCGTGTTGCCAGTGATGACCTACGGCTCCGAAACGTGGTCGCTGACTATGGGCCTCATTCGAAAGCTCAGAGTCACTCAGCGTGCGATGGAGAGGGCTATGCTCGGAGTTTNAAGTGGCAATGGGCGGTGCACGGACCGATGGACGTTGGGGCCCGAAGCGGGCGGCGCAGTGTAAGGAGACCCCCCACAAGGTGGACCGACGACATAAAGAGGGTCGCCGGTAGCCGCTGGAGCCAGGCGGCACAAGACCGGGCCTTGTGGACGTCACGTAATCGTGAGACCTATGTCCAGCAGTGGACGTACATCGGTTGAAGCGATATAAACAATAATCAAAGTTAATAAGTCGTAAGACGCACGTGAATTCGCCTAATGTTTGCTTATTAAATTCTAAAAAAGTGAATAATTAAGTGATATAGTACTAATACTAGGCAGACAAGCTCTGACGTACAACCTGCTATAGTATAGTAATCAATATGGTGTTAATGAGAGCGGCGTAACACAAAAGTATTGCGTTAACACAATGAAAGTGTTTCGTAACGCTGTCGATTATAGTGTACAGTTTCTAATCTTTTATTAAGTATTAAAGCGATGAGCTGGCAACATTTACTTGAATTTATATAGTAGAATGTGTTATGATTACTTATATCGCTGCTTTATTGTTGATAGGTTAGCTGTTGACTGTAATCTCAACTGAAACAGTCTAAGAAGCGCGCTAATCTGGTTAGAATACTTTCATGGTTTCTATACCATAGCGTATCGGAACGCTTTTTTTTGCTTGTCGGTACCTGGCAGAGTGGTAACTAGCTACAGTCGGAGTCCTGACATATCTTGCTTAGTTAGAAAAGGAGATGGGTTCGATTAGCAACCGCCCTCCACCCAAATTCATTGGCGAGCATTATACCAATTATGGTCTCCCGTGAAAAATCTTCTTTAAACAGCGACCACACGATACATTGCTGAGGTGCCCACGCTGGACACTCTGCTGGAGTATGGTGCACTGTATCTATAGGAGAACCACACTGGCTGGCGTTTCTTCACGGCCAATGACATGGTGCATGCGATTTGTTGAAGCAACCGTGGCCGGTCAGCACCTCCACTAGTCTGTAGGAAAGAGATCCGTGCCGTTTGATCCAGATGAGGTTGGGTCGCCTCCACCGTGTCTATACCCGCAGTTGGAGACCGAAGTTTTTGACTCCATTTTTCGTCATGAGATTCAGCGCCTCTAGAGGCTTTCGTAGCTACTCTGCACTGGTTGGCGACTGCATGGATTTCCGCCCGCAGTTAACAAGGGGGGTCGCCTACCAGGGGAGTCGCCGCCGTCCAAGAAACTGGTGCGGTACCACGTATTACTCTAACCGCTATTAATGTTTTTTTATATCCTTGGAAGTACATTTATGCACCCCAAATAGCATCGGAAGTGTGGGTCTCGCCGAGGTGGAGGACTCACAATACCCACTAAAACCAAGCGGAACCTTCTTCATCCATTAGTGGAACATCAAAGGAGTGCTCACACGTTCCTCTCTGATGAACCGGTATTAAAATTTAGTTTAACATAACTTACTAGCTGATGGAAATACAGTTAAGCGCTAATCTGTCAGCTATAACAAAGAAAATGTAACCAGAGCTGGGACTCCTCAGACCTCGTGTCTGTAGTGGAACTAGCTAACCACTCGACCAATGAGGCAGTAATAAAGATTATTGAATATATAAAACGTGTGTATCAAATTCAGCGAATGAATGTTTTAATTTCATTTTTAACGACTATATATTATGGGTTCTATGGCCAGGAACTGCAGCATTAAGAAACATGAATCTCAAAGCACATCTTAGGCGTTGTTGAATCTGAAAATACTTTATATGCGATCGTACCGGTAATCGAATCCGGCGTGTAAACACTTGTCACGGTTGGTTATCGAGAAGCGAGTACAATTGGCAGTGTTCCTGCTATTCCAGGAATTGGTATCCAGTACATTGCGAGCGACACTTTTAGATCCTGCTGCGCTCGTTACCGCGCATTGTTTTACCGAGAAATGTATTCGATCAAAGGTAATACTCAGATTCTGATTGTATCCAAATATTCTTTACTATTTCACCTGCCAAAACTCTACAAAATTGCGCCCGAGACATGCAGGTTTTAGAGAAATACATTGATTGAATGAAAAGAACAATCACGAATCTGTCCAGGATTCGAAACCGTGATTTCTTTAAACGAGTGCGTCTGCCTGTGGCTTATCGAAGCTTTTAAGCATTTGCGAAAACTACGCTAACATCCACGGATTGAAATACGAGTACAATGTCAAAAAAAGCGAATGCATGATCTTTCAGGTCAAGGGAAAAGCTTTGCCCGCGAACATACCACCTGTTAAGCTTTACGGCACACCGCTAAACAGAGTGCCTCGTTTTAAATACCTTGGCCACGTGGTATCCTATGACCTTAAAGATGATGCAGACATAGAACGAGAGCGCAGGGCATTGTC
>JACTOM010000644.1:730971-767006 GCA_015832385.1 Elymnias hypermnestra
GGATCAACGACATATTATATTATTCTACAACATTCCCACCGAGGTGGTGACATATTATACATCTACGCAGTCGATCACAAGACTTAAAATATGTGAATATTATTCTACAACATTCCCACCGAGGTGGGGATACATACATCGATCTAGTCTAACACTGGACTTAAAACGTGTGTAATATATGCGGTGTGGTCCGCCTACCAGATACTCCTGATCTGTGTAATTGATTTGACGAAATGCATTGGTGATTTATATATCCCATTTAATATAACACTGCGCTTTGCGCTTTATAACCATGGCTATTGCCTCATCACAGCTTCGGCTGACAATGTATATGGATTTCGATCCTCGTTTGAAATACCTTAGAGACCCGTCTCTACATGTTTATGAAACATATCCGGGCTTTAGTCCCGATGACACAACAAGAGACAGATCATACGCCGCAGGCGCACTATAAACAGGAATACTCTTATTATGGGGAGGGGGTTCAGAGCACGAGTCGGAACTCATCGTCGCCTGGCGGGTGTGGCGCCAGTTGACCACTTCGGTGCCCTAATAATAATAATAATAATAACATAAATAATAATAGAAGGTACCGGAGTGCCTATGATAGGAGTTTACTTCATCGGCATTGGTTATATTCATCATTGGATAAATACTTAATGTTTTCCAGAAAATTATATTTCTTATGCTTTACAGATATTATATTATATATGAATATAATAATGGGAACGTCATGTCACGCCATCTCTTTACCTCTGACGCTCTAAAAGGATTTGGATTGCTATGGAAACAACATATTTAGGGGTTCTAACTAGCTAGACGATTACACTTGGCCAAATATATATTTTATTATACTTCAACATTGCCTTTAAACTATGTCAGATGCGCGACTCTGTATATATGTATTTTATAATGTATTTCGTACATCGTTTCGGTGAGACGAGGTCGATACAGTTACATTATTAATCTCAACAGTATCGATGTAGGACGTTTTATTAGTAATTAAACATAATGTCAATACTGTCTCTCGTCAATTGTATAATTAAGATAGGCAAGGTCTTGCTAGATTTTGTTTTACTTTTCAGTATATCTAGACCTATATTTGGAGCTAATACGCAGCGTTTCATAACTAATTGTAAAGTTCCTCTTTATTATATTGCACATTAACGCTCTTGATAAAAGCTTCCTACACGTTATTCTATCTGAAAACAATTATTTTGCTTGGCAACATGTCTATACAGATAGATCCAGGACCAGACAAATTTGAAAATGAAAGAGCCATAATTTGCACTGCTTGTAATCGAACCCAAGATCTTTTCTAGCTTTGCGTATTCACACCAGTGTGCCAGTCATCAAACCTGACACCTTTCCTATCGCGCAGCGCAGTTGATACATACGTATTTCACAACCCTAGCGAAGCAAAGTCAACATACACACTATCACGCAGCGTAGGCAATTTTTGTACCATCACGAAGCGTAGAAAATACCCGAGTATTACTTGTAAATAGAACACTGAACACTCGTTTTGTTTTACAAAATTGTTAATCAAAATCAAAATTTTTTTTATTCAATTTTGAACACTTTTGAATCGTCAGTAGTTTGTACGTTGGTGACACATCAACCACGGGTTCGGAAAGTTAAATCCGCTGAGAAGAAACCCACAAGAAACGACAGTTACTCCTTCAAATATAGTTTTTGTAGGTCCAAACATCTATATAAATTAAATAATCTTCAACATATAATATGCCTTTTGTACTAGGTCGTTTTTAACATATATCTTAAAACTATGTCGAAGCAAATCCAAAAGTGATTTGGATATGTTATTATATAGGCCCTTCTTCACCATAAAATAAGGCATTACAAGTTTGTCTTCATTTTTCCTATTAATGCTCTGTATTTCGTTCTTTTTGCTGTATAAGTGATTGATTGTGATGCAGCGTAGACAATACATATGTATAGGTTATATTGAGAATACATACATACATAGCATCACGCCTCATTCCTTTCGAGGTATGCAGAGACCACGTCCTTCCACTTGCAACGATCCTTGCATATCTCCTTCGCTTCTTTCATTCTCATTAAACCTTTCATACAACGTGTACTCGACCTGTCCTTCTTTTAAAATGTCCTGGATTTGGTCCAGCAATGTTCGCCTTGGTCTGTCCTTCCAACTGTCCCATTTGCTCTTGACTCATAAATCCTTTTTGTCAGTCTCCTTTCAAACATCTAAGCATACCTTTCTCAACTTTAGTCACTACATCTTTTTTTATACCACAACGTTCTCTAATGTGATAAGAGAACGGTGTGGCATTGCGAATTATATAATATAATATAAAGCATGTTACTATAAAGT
Source organism: Elymnias hypermnestra (assembly GCA_015832385.1). Lineage (NCBI taxonomy): Eukaryota > Metazoa > Arthropoda > Insecta > Lepidoptera > Nymphalidae > Elymnias > Elymnias hypermnestra. The sequence continues at coordinate 733,325 of JACTOM010000644.1, forward strand.
GAATATAAACCTATCACTCTTGATCCAAGTGGGAGTGAAGCCTCCTAATAGGTTTAACCCCCTCCCCCTTCTATTCAAACTGCATTATGTCGCGACGCTTCCGGTTACTTGTTTCTGCCATGCTTAAGTGACACCTATTATCATACATTACTGTATTTTATAGTTTTCTGGCACCTGTTCTGAGGGCGGTTAAAATTAAATTCAATATATATTAAATTTACTTTCATTTGAAATTAAGGAAATCTATAAAAGTTTAAAACTTTTCATGATTTTACCTTGCAAATTCTTTTACGGTTATTGCAAATACATGTTATCAACTGCCTAAGGATTAAGTGTTAACAAAATTAATTAATATACATATGACCAAACGTTTATCCTCTCTTTTCTGGTGTTAAATATGGAATAACTATAGTCTATAAGACTTTCGTACAAATTAAGATCTCCTGTTCACTATTTTAATTGTTGAATTTCTGAAGATCATCAGTATTTATTGCAAAAATAATGGAACGTAACATAAAAGCTAATTTTGTGTGCTTTTTATCTTAATTTGCAAGTTTAAATAATTCTTTTTTGCATTATCTATCATATCTATGAAAATAACAAATACAATTCATTTAGTATAGTAATACTTGAAGTTGTTAATTCATAAATACTACTTACGGTCGAATTTCGTCTTACGAGTAAGTATAATGTCTCGTCGTCGTTGTCGCTTCAACCGATGGACGTCCACTGCTGAACATAGGTCTCACGAAATGATACCCACAAGGCCCGATCTTGCGCCGCCTGGCTCCAGCGGCTATCGGCGACCCTCTTTATGTCATCGGTCCACCTTGTGGGGGGTCTACCTACACTGCGCCGCCCGGTGCGGGGTCGCCACTCCAGCACCTTCGGGCCCCAACGTCCATCGGTCCGTTGTACTATGTGCCCCGCCCATTGCCACTTCAGTTTCGCGATTTGTAAGCCTATGTCGGTGACTTTAGTTCTGCTACGGATCCCCTAATTTCTGATTTGATAACGTAGAGAAACTCCAAGCATAGCCCTTTCCATCGCACGCTGAGTGACTCTGAACTTTCGTATAAGGCCCATAGTCAGCGACCACGTTTCGGAGCCGTAGGTCATCACTGGCAACACGCACTGATCGAAGANTCTTATCCATGTTCATTTTTAAGCCCACCTGTTGAGAAGCTCTGCTGAGGTCATCGAGCATTGCATTGAGATCTTTCAGAGTCTCTGTCTAGCATAGATAAATGATTGAAACGACCTGTGTAATAAAGTATTAGTCGTAACACTCTTCATAACTCAATACATGTACTGTAATAAAAGATAAATCCAATTTCTTCGATCTCATTCATATACAAATGATTATATATAAACAATACAAACATGTAAATTATGCCAGTGCGATGTTATTTTACAAATACGAATTATATATTCAACAAAAGAAAGGATATTTGCTGTAAGCTTCAAAAACACAAAATACGTTCTTTATACCATTTCAATCAGGAGAAGATACAGTTTCGATTGAACTGGGTTTCATATTTTTAGTAGGAAAAAAACACAGCAGAAGTGCTATGGACAAAAGCAGTTAAATTAGAAGATTACGCCATTTTTGAGGTCAGTATACCAGCGACTTGCTTTTTGTTTTTTGCTCTGATGAAAAATGAGTTATAAAGTATTGGCTGCGGCGTATGTTTCGGGCTTTGTATCAGAACTCAATACACGTACCGTAATAAAAAGATAAATCCTATTCCTCCGATCTCATTCACCGCTCTGTCGATTCGATGGAACGTTATCACGCGTTCTTGACGGAATCCCTTCAGTATTACTAGGGTTGCCACTATCTCTCTATTTTAACACTCTTAGTTTAGCTGTATATATGTTTGCATGTACTTCCATAATTTAGAGTAATTTGAAATAACGAAAGTATTGCAAAACGAAACCCAGAGAGTCACTAAGAAAAAAATCAAAGCAGGGTTAATAATAGCAGTTCATTATCTATAAGTTGGAAACAAATTGTTTCCGGAACGCCAGTGCCATCTATCGGCTCTAGAAAGAGTCAATGAGTCACAGGACGGCGGCGTTCTCGACAGTTCTCAAGTAACGGTCCGCCAGAACGGTCGACTATTGAAACTTGTATGTGTAATTTGATATCGGAAACATTAAGTAATTGGACATTGTAATCTGAGTTAATTAATAAAGTGTTTGATTGCTCCAACATTACCCACCGACGCCCACATTTTGGAGGTTGAATTATGGACCCCAATGTATGTTGAATTATGGACATGACGTGTTGGCGGGAACCTATGCATTCTGCGACATATATTTTTAAACTTATTGCACGTGTTTTGTGAGCATAAATTCTAGTTCCACATAAGTTTTACAATTGATTTCCTGTAATTGTATACGTTTCTACAACAAATTGACAGAAGACGTTCTAGAGATGTCACTTTATACATTTGAAAAGGTTAATAAAAAAAATCATACTATATTCGCTATATAAAAGAATAAATTAAAACTACTTTGTAATAATGATGATAACAAAGGACATCGATCTAAGTTTGTAGTGATTTCTCAGGTTTTTTTAATATTATTACCTATCGTAAACGGTACATTGGAAATATATGTTGAATAAAAGCTATTAGACGATCCAAAGCAGCTGTAAAAGACTATGTATATTTAATAAGTTTGAGATTAGAATAAAGCGATTCACTTTACGTTAATTTTTTTTAATGGTGGTTGCGGGGTACCAATAATTATCATCGAGCACCCAAAAATACGGAAAAAGAAATTGAAATTGTGACGTAGTCGACATCCTTAGAGGCTTTTAAGCAAAGAGGGAGGAACTCACGGCTTTGATAAATTTACGACAGCCACACCGCGACCGGACATTTAGTGCTTTGGACGTTTTTTCAATTTGACTTGCATGTAGGGGTAAGTAGCTGTCACATGTGATGTATGACGTCACACTATATAGATTATGCTGAAATACTCCTAAAAACGACATAATTACGTCCCTACTGGATTTCGGTTCCCGTTATGGAGAATGGACAGATAAAGGAAGTTCCGAGCTCATGAGAGACTTCGACATGGCTACTTATTATAACGTTTTGTAACGGTGGTGCCACATAAAAACCATTAAATGGCCAATTAACTCATTTCGGGTCAGCGGGCTACCATCTTCAACTGTATCACCAGTTACCATTAGGCGAGTTCTAAAATATCACAAAGTTACGAATTTTAATGATACTGTCTATAAAAAAATAATCCTACTGGTTTATAAGAATTAATTTTGCGGATACACACAACATAATACTACGGTTTTATAAAATATAATGCTGGGGATTTATATCAAATCAAATCAAAATATTTTTCAAGTAGGCTCAAAAGGCACTTTTTAATCGTCTGTAGTCTGTTTGTTGGTCACAAATCTACCACCGGTTCGGAAAATTGAATCCGCTGAGTAGAAACCGGCAAGAAACTCAACGGTTACTCTTGCAAAGATAGTTTTGTATGTTACAATATGTAATATTTTGCTTCTGTGAGCAACTGGAATCAAGTCCAAACATTTCTATCGCTTAAATAATCTTCAACATTATAATATGGCTTTTATAAAAGGATGTTTTTGATATATTTCTTAAAATTATGTAGAGATAAATCTAAAACTGATTACGGTATCTTATTAAAAATGCGTATGCTCAACCCGACAAATAATTTCTGAGCCTTTTTCACACTAAAATGTGGCATTACAAGTTTGTTTTTATTTCTAGTATTAAAATTGTGTATTTCACTTTTTTTAGCTGTATAAGTGAATATTATCACGGATATACAAGATGTATATTGCGATGGTACGGTGAGAATTGATGTTTCATTAAATTTATCTCTTAGACCAGCACGAGATCCTAATTGATATATGGCCCATATTGCTCTTTTTTGTAAAATAAGAATGGTTTCAATGTCCGCCGCCTTACCCTATAACAGTATGCCGTAAAACATAATGCTATGAAAATAAGTGAAATACACCATCTTGGGAGTTTCAACACAGTGTATACTCTAACTTTTCTAACAACGAACGCAGCGGAACCAAGTTTACTCGCCAGAGTCTTAAAATGGGCACCCCACTGAAGCCACGAGTCTAAGGTTATTCCTAAGAATACTGTAGACGCAACTTTCTTTAGGGAACCATCATTTATTTAAATACTTTTACAAGTTTCTTTTGCATTTGGCAAAGTGAATTTAGCATACTTAGTTTTTGCAGAGTTTAATACTAAATTATTAACTGAAAACCAATGTGAGACAAGTGATAGGGTACTATTTACATTGTCAACATTTTTCTTATTTCTATCAATTTTAAATATCATCAGCAAATTGCATTATATCACATTTGTCTTTCACATGGTAAGCTAAATCATTTATATATATCGAGAATAAAAAAGGGCCAAGTAATGACCCTTGTGGGATACCCATTTTTGCCGGTGATCTCGACGACTCAACGCCATTTACAAATTACCTTTGAACTCTATTTTCAAGATAAGAACTTCACCAATTAAGTGCCCCATCTCTCACACCATAATGACTTAATTTAAGGGCGAGAGTGCTATGTTCTACACAATCAAAAGCCTTTGAAAGGTCACAGAATATTTCAAGTGTATTCTGGGACCTTTCCCAAGCATCAAAAATTTGTCTCACGAGGGACATGCCCGCATATACGTTATAAAATGTAATGGTACGGAATTATAAAATGTTACGGCACGGATTTTATTATTATAACTATAAGAGGTATTGTAAAAAAAATTGAAATGAATAGGTAGTGTCATAATGTACACGTTCACAATGCATTTAACCTAATTAATTGGGCATTAGTGGTAGTAATTTATAGCTGATAATATTTTTAGTAAAATAAATGTAAAACAAGTAAATGGCAACTCTCAAAACAAATATAATATGAAAAGAAAACTTTTCAATACGTTTTATCCTCATTCACACAGTTCATTAAACTTTTTCAAAGCGATCATTCGAAAGACTTTTAACACGCGTTTAATGGTTGGGACCGAAGTGACATTACGAGTTTAAATTGTTGTAAAACTGAGGGTAAATTGTGTAGCACTAACATTAAGAACTTTTCCATTTTCAACTTTGGTCCAGACAAATTTATTTGCGAAACATTTTATACAATAAATTGTAACATAAATCCTACAAATAATATATATGGATAAGATGAAACATGCAGTATATGAAGTTCTTTTTATCGTGTTAACATGAAAAACAAACATCAAACTTCGACATTAATAACATAACTGGTTATTTTCGAGAAATTATCTTCGTGGTTCCCGATTCCGTGGGAATATGGGGAATTCTGTTAGTGGGATCGTTTACGTCGCGAAAGGAATTTTCATTAAAATAAGTCAAGGCATTCTTTAGTTATACAGATGAACAAAAATATAAATATTGTCCAATTGATGTCAAAGTTTTTTAATTTGACAATAAAAATCTTGTATATTCAGAGAGACTTTATAGATTTATATATCATAACACAGCGGTTTTATTTAAATTTTTAAAAGATATTCCCATCACGCACTCATTTGCATGATGCTCACGTGCTCCAATGCCACCTCCGGAACACCCTCGCAGCCTATTACGCAGTCTGGGGATTCAATTTATTTGTATCAAATATTTGAGCTTAATTTTAGTTTATAGTGATACTATCAAGTTGGAGTTTTCTATGGTAAAAGTAACTCTCGCTTTTTATCCAGAAAATCTATTATTACAATATATTCTACATACATACATAGCATCACGCCTCGTTCCCATAGGGCAGAGACCACGTCCTTCCAATTGCCTCGATCCTTGCATATATCCTTCGCTTCTTTAATTTTCATCAAACCTGTCACACAAGTTCGTCGACTTAGAGACCTGGCCCTTGTTAAAATTGTACTGGATTTGGTCCAGAAACGTTCGTCTTGGTTTTCATCTTCCAACTTTGCCATTCCTTTTGTCTCAACGCTGTCATCTATAACGCATTAATTTTACTTTTATGCTTCTTCTGCTTCATATTCAACTTTCACAACCATAAGTGTTGGCACCAACATTCCTCCTTGTACAACGAGTCTGGCCATTTGAGACATGGCGTACTCGTATATTCTATTTCGTGTAAATGATATGTCATTATTTTATATTGCACGACCAATCCTATCTATATCAGCAGTGTTACTGCAAAGTAGCATACAATATGACATGATGCTGTGATAATTAATTTTTTTACTGCGTAAGCTGTCGAATTAAGCCTGTACGATAGACCATTTATATGGGATTCCCACTGTAGTTTGTTATTAAGCGCAATTATACTACCAGATCTAGTACCTCATTATTAAGTTTAACAATGGTTTTCATTTCTATAAAATTCAATTAGGTGAACTTAATACATTTTTTTCCTATTGAGTAATAAATTATTAGCTTCAAACCATTGTAACATTTTATTGTTTACGTCGTCATAACTTGTTATTGTAGATTAACCTTATATAAACTTAAATATCGTTGACAAGTAAGGAAGGTCATTAATGTAACTTAGAAAAAGAAAAGGTACTAATATGGAACCTTGTGAAACTCCTAGTACAGCAGAAAGCTTTCCATTAATAATTACATATCTTTTGTCTATTGGTTCAATAGGTATAACTGTATATTAGCAAGCCTCCTATCTGTCTAGACTAGTTGCGTCTGCATCAGGAGGCTGCTCACGTACGTGAAACCACCTCCAAATCCTTGTTATTCTGCAGTACTATTGAAATTTTGCAGCGATATCCGTTTAAATATCAAATTAACAGTCTTTCACTAAATAAAAAGGTGAATTGTTTTAATTTTTGACTGTCTGTTTTTTCTCTGAAACGTCTGGACCGATGTTAACGTTACTTCCATTGGGAAAACAGTAAGTTATGAGTAACTTGGGCTACTTTTATTTAAGAAAATAATATGAAAATCAATAATATCATAATAATAGGCCAGGTGAAAGGGGATCGACACTACAAACCTATCATCGCACCCTACCCTGTAATCCGGTAAATCCAATCCCATTTCATCCTGAAATACAAAAATAATATTCATAAATGTCAGACGGAGGGTGAAAGCATTTCAATATAGTTTGAGTTTTATTGCATTTCCGAAGAGCGTATGAAACATACTATAAAACAAAGTCCTCCATCACGTCTATCTGTTTTTTTTCATCAATAAATTCAGTGATTCTTGAAAAAGGTTAAGAAACATGGTTTGTCAAGGTTTTGTGTGAATTGATTGAAATATAACGATAATTGGCGGAAGTCCAATCCTTTAAAAGTTCACTGTATCCATTTTATTTTATTTTCTAAATCGTCATGAAAAAGGTAACTTTCTGTCGTTGAAACGTCCGCTAATGACACGCGTGAGAAACTTTTTATTCCCAGCGTTCTCCACTGTTTCGATATTAGCCAATCGCAATCCAAAAGAAGTAATTAATGTTGTATATAAAGAAATATTTTAATTCGCATCAACTATCTATTGGTTTTCCAGGAGGAATCGCTTCGACTTTTGACGCTATATTACTTTGTTTCCTTTCTATTTGTCTTCTAATTGTGGCGTCGTTACTGAAAAGATAAGAAATAAAATATGCAATATGTTAGACGACCGCTTCCGAAAACGAAGATAGACGATAGTACTAATGACACCTTTGTTGATGGGACCGAAAAAATCGGTCCTGATTAAATGAAATCATATTTTTAAAATTACAGCTAAATGACAAGAAAGTTCTAAATACAAAATAAAACAGCTGACATTCGGGTCAACGAACACACAGGTGCGATGCGGCGGTTTTTCGCACTTTTGCTCAACCGTAGTCGTTTCTTTCACACGCACGCCGGCGCCAGTCCCGTTTTTATGTTGACCCGAGCGTCAGCTGTTTTTTTTAATAAAATTGGTCCAGTAGTTTAGGAGTTCTATTGAACTATGTCACTGCATACACGCGCACATAAAATCTCATGATCGTCCTTAACAAAGTAAGGAAGGGCGTTAATGTAAATGAGGAACAATAAAGGTCCCAATATGGAACCTTGTGGGACTCCTAGTACAGCAGAATTCTTTCCATTAATTAAAGACCTTTTGTCTATTGATTAAATAGGAACTTATTTGTCATCAATTATTCGATTAAGGTTTAATATTGAACACAGTCAAAAGCCTTAGACAATACGTTAAGCGCGTCTCGTTCGCGTCTTCTCAGACATCGTAGATGTTTGCCATCGGTTTGTTTCGCCCGATCACACTTTTCGTAACACTGTCGTTACGCATTCACCAGCTTACTTCCCAAGTCGATGTCTGAGAAGTTCAAAAATAAACATTTCTACTTATAGTTTCATTAAATTTAAAATTCCATATAGAATTATAAAGTCATATAATGAAAAATAAGTTATTATCTACCATTTATAAGTCCTTATTATAGAAATAGTTTTTGTTGAAATTTGATCCAATTATTTGAACTAATATTACGCAAACGACCGTTGTATCATAGCGTATGCTATGTTATTTGGCTATTGTGTTATTAGGACTGTTATAAAACCCATTCAAAACATATCATCTAATATCTAGACAAAGCACATACAAAGAAACCGCTATTTCGAAATATCGTATGAATAATGTATTACTCGGGTCTGTGTGTATGAAAATAGGGCCGATATTTCCTGACTTTAGCGAGGTGACAAAGATACTACGATTATGAAGAGGTTTTTTGGTTTAAATCAAATCAAATCAAAAATATCTTTATTCAAGTAGGCATATTACAGCACTTTTGAATCGTCAAATTATATTTTTTTTTCCACACTCTTATTCAAATATACATCTGATGATGGTACTCAAAGTCGGCTTGAAATCTAAAGTTACTAGGGTTCCTTCGCGCTCTGATCCGAGAAGAACCCACAACAAACTCAGTCGGGTATTTTTTTTACCATCATCATTACAATAACATATTAGTTTACTATATTTTAATTCAAATTAGACCAATTCGTTCACTTCCAGGCGTTTCTATCGTCTAGGTAATCTTGCAACTTGTAATACGATTTTTCTATCAACTTTCTTTTAACAAAGACTTTGAATTTATTAATTGACATCTTAAGAACGTCTTGTGGGAGTTTATTATAGAAACGTATACAGTTACCCTTAAATGAGTTGTTAATCTTATGCATACCGTATGACAATGCTGTGAAAATGGCTAAAATATACCAGTCTGGCAGTATCAACATCTGTCAGACGACAAATTCTTTTAACTGCGTAAGCCGCAGAGCTGAGCCTGTTCGATAGACCACTTAACCACCACTTTAACGGGGTAACCTCAGGAAGTACTGTTTTGAATTGATAAAATTGTTTTATATTGGACTAGCTGACCCACCAAACTTTGTGATTTCGTCTTTGCCTTCGTCTCAGAATCAATAAATAATTTTTTTTAATGATAAATGCATGTTGTCGTTGGTCGGAGGAAAACTTTCGCTGTAGGGCAAGGTTCACGCAATGCTCATCGGTGATAGAGAGTCGAGGGCACTGACTTATCTCTGTGAAACTGTTATTTTGCTGACGGAGGCACATGAGAGGCAGAGAGACAGGACGGTGTGGACGCTACTTTACTACAGCGCAGGAGGTTGGGAGGCGCAGATTTGTGCTGCTCCTTTCCCCTTCTTAAGCTTCCCAGAGGAAACTTTTGGAGTGCCAGGGTAGATTGCGTCTACTGACCCTCTGGCGCTCCAGTAAAGGATGTAGAAGGTATCGCTGGGTTTAAAAGAGTACTTTGACTTTGCAGCGAGTCCCAAATTTCCGATAAGATTTAAGATCTGATCGGGGTGCGTAAAGGCATTTCCCAGTGTGAAAAAAAAATGTTTCAACTATACTAATAAATGTGGTCAAAACTTAACCGAAACAAATGGATACGTTATGAATATAATGTGACCTTACGTCTAGATTCCCGCCAAAGTCTGTCAAAAGTTGCGTTCAGAAATTGATGGTTGTCAATGTGAAACGTCAAAAACAAAAGTATTCTTTTAAATTTAATTAATACCTAAAAAAAATGAAAAAAAAACTTCACTTTTAAATTGCATTTGATTTCTGAACGACTTTTAATTTTAATTGATTTCTAATCGACGGGACGAACATAAAATGTTTGACCGGTGGGAATAGTTTCTAAGGGAAACTTATTGTGTTCACTATATTTCTTTCACAAATAATTTAAAACCAAAATTAGCCAACTCAAGGCTTTATCATTTGTTAAAATATGTCCGCTTACGTACGGTATCCACAAAAAGGTTATCTTATGTTCTTTTTTAAAGTAAAACTTTTTTACGCTCATTTGACTGGGAGAGCGGGTGAACATGTGACGAGAGCGTTACGAACAAATGTGTTCAGGTGTGGCGGAACGGTCCTGTCCCTATGTTCTAAGACACACTCGTGACAAATTAGCTGTTGATTATAATGCCACCTGTTGATATGTCTTAGCGGAAAGCGCGGTAATCTGGTAAGAGGTAATTTATCTATTATACTTTCTAAATAGGCAGTAAAATGAACTATAAGTAAGGTAAGTAGCTTTGCTGGACACAGACCTCCTCTTTCATATGAGAGAGGGTTTTTAGAATAGACCTACTACGCTGCTCCATTGCGGATTGGAATGCATACAACACAAGTGTACTTTCATAATCCGATGTGATGATGGCTTAACGTGCTGTTCGAGGCACGGGGGTGGAGCACACCGACAGCTACAGAACACATGGCTAATACTTCTTTCTTAGGATTTCTTAACAGAAAACTCATGTCCAATAGATCAATGAGGCAGTCTAAATGAAATCAAAATGAAGTATAGTACAGTTCATATTACCAAAAAGCAAGTTAACGTTACAACAGCGCGTTGTCTGAAGGCGAAACTTCGTATGTGAACAATTTGCCAGATAATAACTGGATATCAGGAGGCGAGGTCTGTGAGCGATGGCGGGAAATTGCCTACGGTTGCACTTCCGGGCCTTTACACACTGTATAAATTTAATTGCGAGCCGCCGCTCCGAGATTGTGCTTACCGAACACTGTGTAAGCGGAAAAACTGATTTCATTATGAATTATTCGGGTGTATGCTCGGAGATTCACTAAAATATTACTACGGTACACCGTTCTTGCACACATGTAGAGTAAAACTTATATTAAGAGGTGGCTAAACGAAAGCTGGTCTTTTTCCTTTTAGGCGACGTCTTCTAGACAACCTTATTAGCAAAAGAAGACTGTAATAAAAAAAAAAATTTGATGTATATTTATAAACGAGAACTTATTATCAACTACTACCGTCGTCTCTTATTTTTCCCTCCATGTTGCATTACAGATGGCCACGGTGTGACGCACAGTTAAAGTCGCTCGCAAGAGTAGTCAGGGCCAATATGGCGGGGTTCATGACTCGCTTCAACTGTTTCTCTTTCATCTCCCTCTCTATCACTTACAGTCTATTAACATACAGACCTCCTCACTCATAGGAGTGAAGAGGCCTGTGTGACGTAAACATAATTCCACGTTCACATTAATCCACATTAATTGTAATTGCATAATTCACACAATGACGATGCTTTCTTGGCTTTACTAAGAAGTATAACCTTTAGGAGGCTCGGGGGCCTGATGGGAGCGGATGGGCTCCAAGTTTGCACCTTCTGCACTTGGAAGAATCCCGCTTCTAAGGTCCTGGTTTCATCCTTTTGCTTCTTCGCTGTATCATCTCGTGCCACTTGATCCTATATATATATATATCAATACATAAAATGCGAATATTTTGAGTAAATTTGTTTCCAGCTATATAGTAATACTGTCACATTTTATGTATAAAATGAGTAAGATATACCTTATTACCTTGTTAGACAAGACTACGTTATCTTTATCTACGTGTCTGCGTCTGGGTGTGAAAACAACAGAGCCCCATCGTTGTAAATGTGGTGAGTAGGTAAATCAACTCGGTCACCATGGTCCGTCTAGTCTTTTTAGTGCTGGTCGTCTTTCGAGACACGCCGGCATCAATGACATCATCAGAAGGACCCTTGTCACCATTAACGTGCCGGCTATTCTCGAGCCAAATGGAATTGCACGTGATGATGGTAAGAGACCTGATGATATGTCGTTGATGCCTTGGAAAAAAGGAAGGTCGCTGGTGTGGGATGTTACATGTGTTGATACGCTTGCACCATCTCACATTGACGCTACCTCCAAATTAGCTGAAAACGCCAATAGGCGCAAATATGAGAGCCTTGCTTCAGAATACATATTTGTACCTTTTGGCGTGGAGACATTGGGACCGTGGAGTCCTGAGGCTAAAACTTTTTGGAAAGAAATTTCATCTCACTTAGTTGATGTCACCCGTGACCCTTAGGTCGGGTGGTATATACCTCTTTGGACAGCGTATAAGTGTCGCTGTCCAAAGAAGTAACGCTGCCAGCCTTATGGCCACCCATCCATTAGCTTCTGATGGCGCAAGTTAGTTAATTGTATATTTAAGTTATATAATAATTTATGAAATTTCGAAGTAAGATATAAATATAATTGAAGTGAGTGATCGTGTGTTAGTACAATTGTATACGTATTAATGTTTGTGTAATTATAACTCTACGGTTGTGTAAGAATTGTAAAATTTCCTATCACTGTCATGAATTCATTTTTAATAGCAAAACGGGACGATTTCAGCCTTTAATGCTCCTTAATTATATCTAATATTTCGTAGTTATAATCTCGGTTTTCTTATCACTAACTTACTATAATGAGTTCAGCTAGTTAACAGAACAATTTCGGATTTTAACCACGAATTATCACGAATTATCTTTACAGTGGAAGCTGTCGCGTTTGTTTTCCTTTGTTTTAATTATTAGTTACTTATGGAATTAAATACACTCTTAAACTCTCTACTAATTTTAGAAGGGTGGTCCCTTCTAATGTTGCAAGTCACCCTTTTGTGATAAGTTACAGTAGTGTAGTGTTGCGGAAGTGAGACCATCCCTTAATACAAATTGCGAAGTTAAAGGGCTTAACATACTGATGGCAGCTAACGAGCGTGTCTTGTAGAATCGCGTTAATGTATTGAGTATCGTTTTGTTATTTATTTAATCACCTATTCACTATCATCACAGGTAATCCTAATAACATAGTGAAAAACTTAATCTATCTTCTTATCTAAAAATGTGTCCTATTATTAATCCTGTATCAAATCAAATCAAATCAAATCAAATATATTTTATTGCAAGATCAAGTGTACAACACACAATCTACCATACAATGGCGTGTAACATCTATAATAGAACTATATAATATTATTTTGAAATAATTGCTTCATCCTTATGACAGGTATTTACATTTTTAAAATAATATTCACATTAATAAATAATATTACAGTTTTATATGAAAACCTATCATAACAGTATGAGTGAGCTTAAAAACTGCGTCTCGTATGAATTATTTTATTTATTTTGACTTTCATTTAAGTAGTACTTAATACAGTAATAACATTTAGATATTAGCCATTTTTTCAATTTATGTTTATATATATTAATATTATTTATGTCTTTAAGAGGGTTAGGTAATTTATTATAAATTTTAACAGACATGACGTGACAGTTCCTATCATAAAGCTGTGTTCTTGTACTGGGTCTAACTAAATGATTTTGAAATCTAAATCGCTTAAATTGTGTCCCATCATATCGTTTTTCAAACTGGTCTAAATGTGTTTTTACATACAAACACACTTCATAAATGTATAGGGAAGGTACAGTTAACACATTTAATTCTTTAAAAAGAGGTCTACAGGAAGTTATTGGACTTACATCGCAGATACTTTTAATACTCGTACATCGTTTTTGAGCTATAAACACCTTATCAATATTACTAGAATTTCCCCATATAAATATGTCATATCGGATGTATATATGCCATATGTAGCATATAATATTTAAAGCTACCTTTGTGAGATCACTCATAGAACAATGAAAGATATCAGATTCAGTAGTAATTTCGTTAATTATACAAAGGGCACGCGTCAGTGGTGCCTTGTTAAGTAAGTTGGTGCGACCGCGCGGTCGTCGTCTTCGCCAAACATACTTATCCGGAACATAGAATTGCACGTGCCACAGTAAGTCGGCATTGTGAATTTTACACGTAATTATGTTTAACATACGAGTATATGTTTGAGTGCAATAGTCTATGGAACGCTGGCGCCATCTGTCTATCGGTGTGGGGCAGAGTTAATAGTGACAATCCGGCGCGCGTCTGTCCAATTCCCGAGCTACGGTCCACCACTGCAGTCCACTATTTAAACTTTCGCGTTCCTAGCTATTATTATTACTTAGTTTGTGTAAATTGATATCGGGAACATTAAGTGATTGAACATTATAAACTGAGTTAATTAACAAAATATATGATCGCACCAACATTACCTACTAGTACACCCATTACGCCCACAGTATGGAAATTGAATTATGAATGCCCTTAATGGCGATGTCGTTGGAGAACCCTACGCCCCTAAGCTTTATACTTCTTTTCTCTCTTATTCTCCGACATATATATGACTAGTGCTAGTATCCCCCTAACTCTGAGCTCATTGTATCCGATATTCCGTTCATTGTTGATGAATAGGTTCGGATACATTAAAGGATAATATGGATAAACCCCAAATAAGATCTTATAGAGGTTTCTAGTAAATTTATTTTGTGCTGTCTCCAACATGAAGCTATACTTAGTTTCATACGGACACCAAATGTCTGCATTTTCATCTAAATGGCTCCTTACTAAAGCGTTGTATAAATACCCTTATAACATTTATATTTGTAAAACCTTTAACTGTACGAAGCATGAACCCCAAATTCCTGTACGCTTTTTTTACAGCAATTCTCCATATGATTACGAAACTTCAGATCAGACTTTAGAGTCACCTCCAAATCTCTAACCTCACCGACTTGAGTCATTGGTGCCCCCTCTATATTCCAATTATGTAGAAGTGGAGTGCGTGCATGGGAAAAAGTCACGTATTTTTTTGTATTAAATTTCAATAGATTGTCTTTTCTCTATGCAACTACTCCATCTATATCTTTCTGCAATTGCTTACAGGGGTGTCGATATATTTCTTTGGTTTTATATAGTACTTTATAATACCAGTGGATGCTTCGCGATTTTTCTTTGTTTCGTTTCTTTGAATATCTTGGTTGTCTGTGGAAACGTTAATGTCATTACGGCTCGTTCATCTCGCGTCGTGTGTGATTCCTTAATATATCTGGAGAAGAGATCCAGCCCCCTGACCCTGAGTGCTACATGATACAAAGTCGATGCCGACTGAAGGTAGTAGCCTGTCGTCCTCACTAAAGGTGGGGTGGACGTGACTAAGTTGACATTTTACAATCCTATTTAACTTCCACAAATTCATACGAAAGATAAAAGCAGATTACAGTCCTTTAAAAAGCAGAAGGATCGAACCAGCCTAGGTGGCGGAATCCAAATGCTCAATTTGAACATGCAAGAACAAATCTTGGTAGTCACTCTCCTATATCCTGCATCACTCGTCGGTACAATAAACTTTCTTAAACCGAGTTTCGGAATTGTTTGAGAGATGCAACTTGTAACTGTATCGACCTCGTCTCACCGAAACGATGTACGAAATACATTATAAAATACATATATACAGAGTCGCGCATCTGACATAGTTTAAAGGCAATGTTGAAGTATAATAAAATATATATTTGGCCAAGTGTAATCGTCTAGCTAGTTAGAACCCCTAAATATGTTGTTTCCATAGCAATCCAAATCCTTTTAGAGCGTCAGAGGTAAAGAGATGGCGTGACATGACGTTCCCATTATTATATTCATATATAATATAATATCTGTAAAGCATAAGAAATATAATTTTCTGGAAAACATTAAGTATTTATCCAATGATGAATATAACCAATGCCGATGAAGTAAACTCCTATCATAGGCACTCCGGTACCTTCTATTATTATTTATGTTATTATTANGAAAGTTGGGTATGGCAGAAGAATCACAAAAGTAAAATAAATGCGGTAGAGATGAGAGCGTTGAGAAGCATGAGTGGATTAAAACTGAGTGACAGAGTAAGAAATAGTGTGATAAGAGAACGTTGTGGTATAAAAGAAGACTTAGTGACTAAAGTTGAGAAAGGTATGCTTAGATGGTTTGGACACGTAGAGAGAATGAAAGGAGCCTGATAAAAAGGGTTTATAAGTCAAGAGTGAATGGGAATGTTCGAAGGGGAAGACGTTCCTGGACCAAATCCGGGACATTTTAAATAAGGGCCAGATCAAGAGTACTCTAAGCCGTCGAACGCCTTTAAAAGATTTAACGAGAATGAAAGAAGCGAAGGAGATATGCAAGGATCGTGGCAAGTGGAAGGACGTAGTTTCTGCCTACCTCTATGTATGTATGTATATGTTATAGCATTTTTGGATTAACTTAATCTTTAATTCATGTTGTGGCTACCTTAAAAAGCACACCTCACAAATTTCTAGATGTAAGTTTTTATATCATAAGCAAATTAAGTGTAGTAACTACCGATGGTCCTTAAATAAATGAATTTCACCAACCTCTACTAAACTTTGTCACTTAAATAGATAAATTAACGTGCCAATTAGGGGAGTTTTCTTAGTGGTGCTTTAGGATATTTTGGTTAACTTGGGCATCGAATGCTTTTATTAGCTTGACGTGAATATTGACAGCCTCATCAGTAAACATTCAAATAAAGGTCTCACTTGTGTAATGCATTGTTTCCAAGATAAATTACTGTAATAATAGCATGTAGAAAAAAGTGATGACCCTAGTGATGTTTTCCTGCTTTTTTCCCAAGTCTTTGGTGTGCAATAAAGTATTTATCAGTTGGATTTACAATTGTAATAAGTTACTAAAGCATTACATAAAAATTTCGTCAATTGATGTAGATTGGCATTTGGTGGCATCAAAATCATTGTCAACCCGCAGTGGAGCAGCGTGGTGGGTTCTATACTCTAACAACCCTCTGTCCAATGAGTGAGGATGCCAGTGCCGAGCAGTGGGACATTAATAAGCTCCTATTTACCTTTTTATATTGACAACATAAATAAGCAGTTAGTAGTTAATAAACGCAGCGTTTTTCATGTCTGTCTGAACCAAAAATAACATTGATAGTCCTAAAGAAATCTCACCCCAGGCCAGAGTTACTGCACGTATTCAAAACATTTAATTAACAACGCGTGGGGGTCCCCCCTCCTCTATCTGATCAAATTGGACATTCTTTGTCGCCTGTAAGGAATTTAGAGACTAATTACTCTTTGGATAGGTATACGTGTAGATGTTTCTATTATAAAGCATTTAATTGTCAATTTTTCTGGGTATTGAATGAGACTGAGCTGCCACATTATGGTATGTGACGCTCGTTCGAGTGGTCGTTTTGACTTTGAGAAATTTGTTTCTTAAATGATTGAATGGACAATATACGGAATATGTAACTTGTTTGCGTTTGAATTGGTAGAAGGCTTCGGCCCTGGCTAGTTACTCTCCTATAACCAGAAAAGTCTTCCCGAGAGAAATAAATATCGTTCCAGTACGACGCTATGTAGAAACAATAAAAGAGTTAATTAACCTCTTATTAGTTAGCGAGAATCTATATTAGATTATATCATCACTGACCATCAGGTGAGATCACATTCGAGCGCTATATAGGTAAGCCGAGCGCCAATATGACGGAATTCCGACACGACGGGAGAGAGATCAGGTGCATTACCGACGGCTCAACGTGCTCTCCGTGGCACGGGAGTGAATCTTACCGTCAACTTCCCAACTTCGGGCAAATATTGAGAAAATCTTAATAGAAAACTTAATATTGAATTTTGAATTGGCCCACCCCAGGACTCGAACCCAGGACCTCACGTCTGTAGTCGAACATGCTAACCACTACACCAATGAGGCAGTTGCTATATAGATAGCTATATAAATATAATGTAAAAATTGTATCTCAGTGGCGTAATGCCGTTACATGTAAACAATTAAATGTAATCCTAGACTTTGAAGTTTTTTGGAATTTTGATGATTATGTCATTCCAATAAATGTAGTTTTTTGTAACTTTGATGATCGTTGATGATTATATCATGCCTTTTAGCAACATAGATCACTGTATTCGTAAAATTGATGATTATATCATGCCATTTAACGACATAGATCATCGTTTTTGTAATGTTGATGATTATATCATGACATTTCATGAAATGGCACCAACACACCAGCATGCACTGCCGGTCTAGCCCTTTGTGACACCATCTGGCTATTCATAAAGGCGTACAGAGCACCATTTACCATATTCCCTGCATTCACTCTCCTTTCAATATCACTTTCACATGTTCCATCTTTTGTAAATTTAGATCCCAAGTATACAAATTCTTTCACCTCTTCCACTTGTTCCCCATCTATCAAAATATTGCCATTCATCATAGATTCATCTCGTTCAAAAAGCATAACTTTCGTTTTGTTTACATTCACTTTCATTCCTTTCCCTTTCAAAGCTTCATTCATAATATTTAGCATCTCCTGTAGCTCATTAGCGGATGACGCAAGTATTACTTGATCATCAGCGTAGAGTAAACATTTGATGAGTAATTCATTCATTCTTAACCCATACATACTTTCTTTTAAATCTGTCAAACAGTTATCCACGAATAGGTTGGTGACGCAACACATCCCTGTCGAACACCTCTTTCGACAGGAAACCACTCCGTGTACGCCCCGTTTATTCTGACACAAGCACTAGAACCCTCATAGAGAGACTTCAATGCTTGAAATAAATATTATATCTTTGAATAACTTATTAAACTTGGATTTTATATAAATTACTGAGTTCAATATTAATTTTCAAAGTTTTTGGAAGATTTATTAGCAAAGAATAATCGCGTTGATTTACTTTATTAAAGAATATTTTGATTTTTAAACAACTGTAGATAGTAAGTTTTTAATATGAAGAAGTCCGATACAAAATCGTAGCTACCCTCATTTATAATGTCACTCACTTTATTCAAAGTTTATTTAATGATCTATAAAATTTATAACCCGTTTCATGCAGTGATAAGAGAGGACGGACGGACGAGTGTCTTTGTTTAATTTATCACCTCGTAAAATACACGCCCCGACTAATAAATGACATGGAAATATTTGTCAAATTAAACTGTTTGTTTAAGAAAATTCGTTGAGATGTTATTTGAAAGTGAGACTAAGATATTGTATTTAATCTAATAATATATTCGTAATAATATTCACTTTTTTAAATGAAAGGTGATACTGGTCATACGTTCCCATTTTTTTTAAACCAGTTCTGATGATGGCATCCATGAGAAAACCGGATAAGTCTCAAATTTGCGTATGCTTACGCAAAATGGACGAATAACTCAAGATCACGCCAGCCGATTTCGATGATTTTAATTTTATTAGAAAGGATATACTTCAAGGGTTGTTTTGTGATAGTTTCGTAAGGTTCTGATGATGGAATCCATGACAAAGTGACGGAACTCTTCAATTCTTAGGAGCAAATCAACGATACTCGGCAGAATCTTCTATAAGCTATCCAGATATTTGAGTCGCCTACCGTAACTTCGGTATGGTCAAGTGCTAGTCGTAGTTAAATATGAAGATCAATGGAACTCCTCAACGGCTTACAGTAAGAGTGTGATTTTTGGCAAAATCTATAACTGTCTGTAATCAAATGCCAATGACCTTACGTTTGTTGCTGCATTGCAATATTTGAAAGGTGAATTATGTGTGAAGCGGTGGTATAAGGGTTTCGGGTTCGATCCCGGGTGTGGCGATATTAATGTAAATTTCACTTTGTAAAGTTGTTTCATTCAAACGGTTTTATCTCGTATGAGGAACGCGTTTTAGGTGTATACATATTGAGACAAATTTGTTAGTTTACTTCAGATTCATTAAAAATAAAAAAATAAATATAAATTTTAACAAAAAAAGAACCGCTTTCAAAACAAATTTAGAAATACATTAATATGCTCTAAAAAGTAAGAAATAATTGCGTATACTTTTATAGTGTTCTTCGTATTATTATATTCGGAGTCGGTGTCAGCCAAGGTACCTACATATATAGCTATAGGTGGGAGAAACGCGAGAGCTGCCAAGTGGACACCCGGGGAACGCCTTCCTTGGCTGACGCCGACTCCGAATATAATAATACGAAGAACACTATAAAAGTATACGCAATTATTTCTTACTTTTTAGAGCATATTAATGTATTTCTAAATTTGTTTTGAAAGTTTGTTTTTAAGGCGGTTCTTTTTTTGTTAAAATTTCTATTTATTATAACATAAATTTAAAATAAAATATATTGTATTACAATATAATTAAAAGATTTTTCATTGCCACTACGCGTCCACTGATATACAATCTTTTTTTGAAATTAAATGGCATTTTAGAACTGTCAATCTGTTCTGTTGGCTGACGCCGCCTGTGTTTTATTTGGATTGGTTTTTAAGCCATAGCACCTACTCCAGTCATTAATAGTAGCCAAGTCACCATTATTGAAATTTTGCTAGATAAGTTTTCAAGAGTTAACTGAGAATAAATTTTGCAAGTTTTTGAGATTGAATTAATGCAAATGGCAAAGAGAATAGGTGACAACACGCCACCCTGGGGTACTCCAGCGCAAATCTCATAAGAGGATAAAACTGTCTCATCAATCCAGACACGACTTGCACCTAAGGTAACTGAAGAACCAGCCAATCATTGACGGATATGTTAAAATAACGCAACAAACTTAGCAAGATGTCGAAATTTATGGTGCTGAAGGCATTACTAAAGTCTAGCAACGTCAACGCTGAGTTGCTTATTGCTCATGACCATCCTAATGTCATCAGAAACTTTTAATTTTTAGCCCATTTATTAAGGAAGGTTATAAGCTAAAACCAATAGGAGCGGTACACCAGTTAGAAATGTTTCAAAATAGTTTTTTCCTTTTGAAAGCTTTTGTCGCTTGTGCTGCGTAAATGGTTAAAGTTACGCAAAACTAATGCATAACAGAATTGTTACATACATACATACATAGCATCACGCCTCATTCCCTTCGGGGTAGGCAGAGACAACGTCCTTCCACTTGCCACGATCCTTGCATATCTCCTTCGCTTCTTCCATTCTCATTAAACCTTTCATACAAGTTCGTCGGTTTAGAGTACTCTTGACCTGGCCGTTATTTAAAATGTCCTGGATTTGGTCCAGGAACGTTCGCCTCGGTCTTCCCCTTCCAACTTTCGCATTCACTCTTGACTCATAAATCCTTTTTGTCAGTCTCCTTTCATTCATTCTCTCTACATGCCCAAACCATCTAAGCATACCTTTTTCAATTTTAGTCACTACGTCTTCTTTTATACCACAACGTTGTTTGTTTACTTTGAGAATTGTTGCCCTTTAAAAATTCTAAAAGATATTTAAGGTTCTCTTTTATGAGGGGAAACCGAAGTTGCGTGTATAAGGTAGTAAAATTACAAATATAACACTTTGTATGTGACTGTATGAATTTTACAGTAAAAAATGGATGTACCAACAGACGGCAGATTTATATAGATTGAGAATTAAGAATGAAATATTTGCTGACAGGATCGGATTCCAGTATATTTTAAAGTGTGCTTCAGCATTAAGCTCGCCGGAGCTATAAGGAGGTTTATATAAATAGCCCGTATAAAATAAGAGGTGCGAACCCAATGACAAAACGACCAGGCTCAGGGTTGCCATTTTGGCTACACATCATTTCACTAATTCTTTTATTGTATAGATTTGACTTTGACTTTGAACATCAGAATTTTTTTTTTTATTCTTTTGTTTTTAAGGGGCTTTTGTATTATTAATAATACACG
Source organism: Elymnias hypermnestra (assembly GCA_015832385.1). NCBI lineage: Eukaryota > Metazoa > Arthropoda > Insecta > Lepidoptera > Nymphalidae > Elymnias > Elymnias hypermnestra. Next base: position 755,213 of record JACTOM010000644.1, read on the forward strand.
CCAGCCCCATCGTAAACTTATAAACTAACACACAACAATTTAACAATAAAAAGAAATATAATTACAAACAAAAAAGACTAACATTTTTTGAGAGAATCATTAACAAATTGATATAACTTAAAAGCCAAATAACTCAACGGTTCACTTAAGATTGAATTAAAAACACCAATATTTCTAAAATTTAAATTTAGTTCATGCGTTAATGTTTCTCTCAAACTTTTATTCCGAAATCAGAAATTTTAGAAAACGTCACCACTATAGTAACTTTTCTAATGTAACCTCCTTAGTGCTTTTGACAATGTAAACTCTCTCAACGTAACTTCGTGGCTTTTGATATAATTGTCAGCGATTGATGGCATTGATCATTGAAGCGACAAAGATGTTTGGACATGATTCAAGTTGCATATGAAAGCTAAACACATTGTAACCTACAAAAAAGCTATGTTTAAAGGAGTAACCGTTGAGTTTCTTGCCGGCTTCTTCTCAGCGGAATCAACTTTCCGAACCGGTGGTAGATTTGTTACCAACGGACAGACTACTGACGATTCAAAAGTGCTTTTTGAGCCTACTTGAATAAAGAATATTTTGATTTGATTTGATTTGATCAGAGTATGTGGCGTGTAGACTGTTCTCGTATCGCAATAAAAACAAAACTATTTATATAATAACCAGAAAATAAAACGATTAGAATAATAGGATAACGCTGTTTTTGAAGTGAAACTTCTTTAGGCGCATGAGGGTAAATTTTTTACGGATGAAACGCGTGACTAGCGTCACGAAGATCTGCAGTGTGTTTTATGTTAATTCGTTTGAAGGTTAGGTAGTTTTAATATTTACAAATAAGATGTAGAATTTGAATTTGCCACTCGTTATTCTTTTTTCTCAATTTTAAATTCAAAAACAAAATTGAAATAATCATTTCTGATATTGACCAAAAACACGTGGCATTTTTATTTACAATTCGACTTTTGAGAATTCAATAAATAATTTTAATGACAATTAAATAAATAAATTCCTAACATATCTTCCTTTTCCCATCAAAGTCTCGGAAATCTAAAGTTTTAGATTTGTATATATATATAAACAAGACTTAAATTAAATTGCCAAAGAAGTGTTACTTCTCTTTGAACGCACGCATTTTATTTTTAAATTTTGTTTGTAGTTTTCTATAATGAGTAATGTTTAAATATTTTTATGTTATTTGCGATGTGTATGACGTATATGTATTGTAAATGGTCTTAAATAAATATTCTATTCACTGTTCAAATGTATAAAGAGCAATTAACATACAATTCATTCGTTTTGCAATTATACAGAATTCAAAACCGATTCTTAAATTGGAATTGAATTGTTGGTATTGTGTTTTATGCGCTAATGTGTTGGTAGCCCTGTTTAATGCACGCCCGTGTTAATCCTCTCTTTCCTGTCGATTTTGCGTGTCACTGCGCAACATTACTCTGTACAGAAAAAATACAATGCTGATTCATGCGCAATACATTGATTTGTTTGTTACATTGTGTAGAAACCCAAAGCTGCCTCATTGGTCTAGTGGTTAGCATGTTCGACTACAGACATGAGTTCCTGGGTTCGAGTCCCGGGTCGGGCCAATTCAAAAATCAATATTGAGTTTTCTATTAAGATTTTCTCAATATTTGCCCGAAGTTGGGAAGTTGGCGGTGTGATCCACCCCCGTGCCTCGGAGAGCACGTTAAGCCGTCGGTCCTGCGCCTGATCTCTCTCCGGTCGTGTCGGATTCCCGTCACATCGGACAATGAGAGTGAAGGAATAGAGAGTGCACTTGTCTGCCTGCCTGCCAATCCGCAGTGGAGCAGCGTGGTGGGTCTATGCTCTAAAAACCCTTGCTCATCGGAGTGAGGAGGCCTGTTCCCAGTAGTGGGACGTTAATGGGCTGCTACTTACCTTTTTTTTTATATTATAAAGAATTTAAATGACATATCTGAAGAACTGATTTGAAAATGGTGGTGGTTCAGCCTTTTTTAAGTCACCAAATGTATTAAATCACGTCTCTCTAAATCGCTTTAATTTATAATTGAATTTATGTTTAATGAAAGCATTTTAGTTTTAACTGGGACATACATGAAAGACTAAAGTATATTTTGACAATCATACAAGTAGATTGAAGTGTCTGTTTGTAATTTTAAATTAACATTTTTCAGTTGTATTACAGTGTTAGAGTATAAATAGTTGGGTGATAACACTGTGGCAACACTTAAAAATAATAAAAACAAATATTACGAAATGTTATGCAATATGAGGTAACTTTAACGAGCGTAACGATTTTTTTAATAGTTTCTCGTGCTGTCTTATGGTGCTGATGTTTTAAGAGAAATAGTGCTAAATTGTGTCAATTCAAATAGTGAAGTAATTATTAGTATAGTGCAAGCTGTGTATATTTAAATAGTGAAAAGAATAAAAGTTGTGAGTTAATGTGAGTTGGTGTTTTATACGGGCTGTTTAAAAATATTTATCTGAAATGGCTGGAAAGATTTGGATGATATTTTTCGTGGCAGATAGCTGATGTTAAAAGGAGAAATTTAGGTGTTGTATAGATTGATCTTTACCTTATGTGTAATTGTGTTTAGGTATTTGTAAGTAGGTTTATGCTATTATCATCTTATATTTTACTTATAGCTCTTTAATCCCAAAGACCTCTTTAATTCGTCTGCAAGAACTCGCTATTTAGTGATAAGACCACCTTATGTTTATTTATTTATATGTTACTAGTAATTTGAGATTAATAACACGTATTCTTTTATCTATAAATGTAATTCTATGTCTTGTTCTATGTTCTAGTCCTGATTTATACACAAATTTCTATTAAATATAATATCGAAACTAAAACTGTAGTACTTTACGAACAAGCTCCACCAGTCTGCCAACAACGTCATCATACGCGTCGCTTCAATTAGTCAATACAAAAACTAATATCACGACGTGAACATATTTTGACTTTTTATACATTCTATTAACACTTGTAATGAATTATTTCACCACAGTATATTTATTATGTAGTAACGATCTTGTTAAATCAACTTTATTATACTTGTATCGACGATTATGATATAACGTATAACGAAAGTAGCGAACGTAGCTGAAAGCTAAAAGCCAAAAAGGTATTTCATTAAATTCGTTCATTAAATAAACATTGAATCACAACATGTGCAATAAAGAGTACAGAAAAATAAACGTAGCAACCAAGGGATTTACGTGTGACTGGTCTATTAAGTTTTGTACTTGTGCTTTAAGAAAATATCACTAAATCAATATGAAGACCTCGGATATAAAGTCTGGTTGTATAAATCATATATTCCAAAGTACAACCACGATTTGCGATCCGCTCATCCGAATTACAATGTACGTGAATCGAAATAAATCTGCGCCGGGTCATCGAGTCGTATCGAGATATCGAGTGATCATTGATTTGACAGCCCCTCGCTTTGTAATTTACAATCATATCCTAGGTAAACCACCCTTTAATATTTTAAACTTTATTCCTATATGTGTAAAGGTTAGCCTGTGAATTGAGGAGGTTAAAGGTAAAATGGTCGGTATGCGTCGGTGCCTTTACGTTTTGATGTAGACGCTCGGCACTTAAGACGCCTTTGATGGGTTAAGTTGTCGGCGATACTGGGGTCTTGTTACCTTTACTGTATGAGTCGTGTGTTAATTTAATAGTTTCGCTCAGTCATACACGTGAAGTTATTGAGATGTACTGAGACGGCTGACTGGTGCAGGCGCCCTTTGATCGCTAAATTCAACATAATTAAGTGCATATTGCTATACTTGGGTGTGTTCTGATTTGCACTGCGTTTTAGTGCTCCGGTAACAAAGAAAAAACTATTTGAAGTCGCAATCCTACCATGCTTGACTTACGGTTGCCAAACGTGGTCTTTAAAAAAGGAAGAGGAAGAAAAGCTGGCCGTTTGTCAAAGGAAAGAAGCATCTTAGGATTAAAACTCAAAGACAGAATAAATAATAAAATAATATGAAAAAGAACTAAATTAAAAGACAATAAAAATCATCAGAGCATTAAAATGGAAATGGGCAGGAAATGTATGCAGACTAATTGACACAAGACGGACTAAGGATTCCCAGAGACAAGAAAAGAAAAAGAGGGCGACAAAAGAAAAGATGGAGAGATATCTTTAGGGAAAGAGTAGGTCCAGACTGGATGCGCCAAACCAGAGATAGAGCAAACTGGAAGAATTTGGGGGAGGCCTACGCCAAAGAGGCGACTTTTACGCCAGTCTAAGTTGACTAAATATAAATGACTACTTGACTAAATACATTAAGAATAAAATAAAACTGACAAAAAATGACATAATTTGTAAAATTACTATTTTTATTTATATTATCAATTATACTGGAAACATTTTAAAACTTGACATTTGTACGCGTAATAGGGAATAAAGGCCTTTTATTATTATTATTAGAGCTCCGGAGGATGTTCCCAGTGCTCTTATTGGGGAGACAATCATTTCTTTATTCAAGTAGACTCAATAATACCAGAACTTAAAAATACCAAAAACATCGGGTAATATTAAGAAATGTTATGCAATACGAGGTGATGTTAACGAACGGAACAATTTTCTTAATATAGTCTTTCCGGGCTTAATATAGGCTTTGTGGCGTAGTTGGTTTTAAGAGAAATAGTGCAAATTGTATAAATTCAATTAGTGAAGTGCAAGTTGTCTATAGTTAAATAGTGAAGAGAATAAACGTTGTTAGTTAAAGTTGATTCCACTGAGAAGAAATCGGCTAGAAACTCAACGGTTATTCCTTTAAATATAATTTTGTAAGTTACGATATGTAATATTTTGCTGCTGTGTGCAATTGAACTTAAGTCCAAACATCTTTATCGCCTAAATAACCTTCAATTACAATTTGCCTTTTGTAAAAGTATGTTACTGACATATTTTTTAAAATTATGTAGAGGCAAATCCAAAATGATTGCGGTATCTTATTATAAATGTGTTGGTGTTTATTCAAAAAGCGATATTAAGTTTTTTTGGTATGAAATTCTCAGTATTTGCTTGCAATTGGGAAGCTTCCATGCCTTGGAGAGCACGATTTCTCTCCGCTCTTGTCGAATTGCAGTCTAATCGGACTACGAGGGTGAAGGAGTGGAGAGTGCACTCGTGTCAGCATTATCACTTGTATACTATAATAACCGCAATGCTAATAGGTAATCTCTGAGTAAGATTGGCCTCTGTGGCTGTAATCGGTCAAACGATTCAACCTATGGCAATACAAAAATATCTCTAGGCGTTTTGATGTATAAAAACGTACGTACGTATAATAAATTGACGTAACAGAGCTCGTAGTGTAAATCGGAACACACCCTTTGCTTGTGCATAACAATGTGCTAGATACGGTTCTAGTTGTCTTCTCAAATGATAAGAGTGGAGGAAAAGGCTTTAAAATTATGGACAAACAATTTAGAACTCCTTTATTCAGGAATGTCTTATACATTCTTCTTCAAAATAGTGGTACGATTTAAAGTGTCGCGTTACAATTTTCGTATTTCTAAATTTGTACAGTTTTTATAATATAAAATAAGGTGATTGCCACCTATTGTTTACACAGGCTTCCTATTTCATAGGAGAGAGGGTTTTTAAAGTATACATGCATTTGTAACACAAGTTTATTGACTTCCGGTGAGAGGCGCTGGCGGTTGGTAGCATTGGAAAGGAGAGGGGAGTATAAAAGATGTGTACGCGATTAAGCGGTCGGATGTGTTGCCTACAAAGTGCTACATTATTTTCATTTATTTGAATTTAGTGCGTATTTAAGAATCCTAAGAAGTCCTAATTTCTAAGCCATTTAAAAGAGTAACAAGCGAAATGTTTAGCACGGTCACTAATAATTGGCTATTAGCGGGAGGTGTTTTACATGTCGTCTCTTGGCGAAACGCCAACAGAAATCAGGTGCGACCGAAATACGCAAAACCAACCTTTAAAAACATTTACGCGTGTGGAACATTACTACGACTGCATGTTTTACCTCTCCTATCAAACTACACAATCTTATATATAATATTCTCATGTCACAGTTTTCATACCTATACTCCTCCGACACGGCTGTACCGATTCGTGCCAAATTTTATATGCGTATTCAGTAGGTCTGACAATGGGCTATATTTTTCATGCCCCTCAGTGATAAAAGGTTGTTCACCCCTAAATTTTTTTTTAAATTTCGGGACGAAATTATTTTTTTGTGATACAGCATATGAAAATACATACAACCCTAAATTTTCACCTTTCCATCACGAACCCCTATTTTTTAATAGCGATAATAGTAATTATATGGCAAAACAACGTTTGCTGGGTCAGCTAGTAAATAATATAATATATTATGGAAAACTGCTTCCAGTGGTATCGAATTCCAAAGTAATATTGTATTTTCTGTTAAGAATTCTAAGTTATTAGCCCTGTGTTGTGTTGTTGTCGGTGTGCTTCAGAGAGCACGATAAGCTTTCGGTCCTGCCCCTGGTCTCTCCGCTAGTTTCAGATTTCCGTTACATTCCAGCGAGTGACGGAATAGAGAATGCACTTGTATACTACGCCTGCCAACCTGCTGTGGAACAGAGTGTTGAATATTTGCTGTAAACCCTCTCTCCTATAAGTAAGGAGGCCTGTGTCCACCTGTGCGGCTTTAAAAGGCTGCTACAAACATACCTATATTTGTCGTCGTATAAAATGTCTGTTAGCCAAACTTGAAGGGAGACGCCAATAAATCCAGTTATAGTGCGTATTATAGAGGATTCTGATTAATGTGAGTTTTCCAAGGACTCATAAGAGAGTCCTATGAGTGAGGAGGCTTGTTGTGGAGGATAATAGGTGCCTACTTGCCTACCTTTGTAAGGACACATTGGACTTGTAAAAAAAAGGTAAGGTAAGTAGCAGCCCATTAACGTCCCACTGCTGCGCACAGGCCTCCTCACTCATATGAGAGAGGGTTTTTAGAGCGTAGACCCACCACGCTGCTCCACTGCCTGGCATAGTACACAAGTGCACTCTATATTCCTTCACTCTCATAGTCCGGTGTGACGGGAATCCGACACGACCGAAGAGAGATCAGGCGCAGAACCGACGGCATAACTTGCTCTCCGAGGCACGGGGGTAGATCACACCACCAACTTCCCAACTTCGGGCAAATATTGAGAAAATCTTAATAGAAAACTCAATATTGATCTCTCCTATGATTGAGGAGGCCTGTGCCCAGCAGTGCAACGTTAATGGGCTGCTGCTTAATTACTTTCTTTAGTCTTTCGAGCCGTGTCTCGTGAAGTAGTCGTTTTGAGAGAAGTAGTGCTAAATTATATATATTCAAATAGTAAAGTAAATATTAATATAGTACAAGTCGTGTATATTTAAATAGTGAAGAGAACAGAAGATGCGATGATACGATGCATTAATATTTATATATATCTTGTACTCTGTCTATATTCTCAGAGGAACTTGAGACATGGTGACCATATACAATGAACAACGAGTAAAAATATAACTATTCATGCCTTAAAAGGTCGCTAAAACTAACATTTGAATTTAAATATTCCATGAAGTGATATTATTATGCTAAGCGCATCAATACTATTTTATGTAGGTATATTTTTTGCTATTCCATTACGCTTGTTCTCCATGAAAAGCCAAGCGATAGATACCAATCGCTGCAACTCTTGGCTCAATTTTAGTGAGTGACTGTGATCTCACCTGAAGGTAAGTGATGATACAGTCTAAGGTGGAAGCGCGCTAATCTGATAAGAGGCAATATACCCCTTATGGTTTCTACACAGCATCGTACCGGAACACAAATGTCTTTGTTTGGTGGTATGTCTCTGCTGGTAGGGCGGTAACCAGCCACGGTCGTAGCCTCCCATCAGTCTAGACTCGAGTACTCGCACCACTGCGCCAACGAGGGACGTCAAAAGCGGTGCACCGATGAAGAATGTTTCAAAATCTGGGTTTCTTTTTTTCTTGCATTCTTGCGTAAACGTTACTAGTTCCGGAAAAATCTTTTATGCCACAACGTATGTCTTTCTTTTAAGGGTTGAGCACTATTGCCTTTTGTGTTCTAACCAAATTTGGTCCTACACTGTTATGAGGTGGAGACAGAATTGAGCGATCCATCGGGCTATAATATATGTCAGTTTTCCTCGAAATAATTTGACAAACTAATTCAGATTGACAGTTCTAAAAAGCCATTTAACTTTAAAAAAAGTTTGTGTATCAGTCGACGCGTGGTGGTAGTGAAAAATCTTTGGCCTATATTGTAATAAGTTATATTTTCTTTTAAATTTATCCTAAAAAAAGGTAAGTAGCAGCCCATTGACGTCCCCTGGGCACAGGCCTCCTGATAATCAGGCGCAGGAACGATGGCTTAACGTGCTCTCCGAGGCACGTTTGTTGGTCACGCTGCCAGCTTCCCAACTTCGGGCAAATATTGAGAAAAACTTAATAGAAATCTCAATATTCATTTTTGAATAAGCCCGACTCGGGACTCGAACCCAGGATCTCACGTCTGTAGTCGAACATGCCAACCACTACAGTAATAAGGTAATTAATTTATCTTAAACGCAGTAAGGCAAAAATTCATTAGATATTTCCGCATAGTCTGGAAGTCTACCTTAATGCCAAGAACCAAATGGAGCTCGTGACGTCACGGCCAGTAGACTCCCACATTCCTATCCGGTATCGATGTAAGCTGACGTACACAAAAACTAGTGCATTATCTTGATGCCTAATCAGAAGTCTGATTGCTAGAAAAATCAGCGTTTGTTTGCTATGTAACATTTAACCTAGCCTTGATTATCTTGTAGTTAATAATCGAATAGTAGACACGCATCTTTCTCTTTTTTTAGCTTAGCGCTTGACCTGGTCAAGTATACATTCTAAGATGGAAGCGCAATAATCTGGTAAAACCCAATTTACCTCTTACGGTTTCTACACAGCATCGTACCGGAAAACAAATCTCTTTACTTTGGGCGATATTCATAGAATCCAGGCCTTAGCTTAAAGGAATTTGGTACAGCAATGGAAAGAGGACCTTGGATCTCCATCTGCGGGTTTTGTTACGGTTATCCAGGAAGCACGGATCCCTCTCGTTTAGAATGGTGCAGGTACTGACTAGGCACGGATGGTTCGGTAAGTACTTGCATTAGATAGTTGAGTGAGAAGACTCACACGCCTGTCACGAGTGTGGAGCCCTGGTTGACACATTACAGCATACACTGTGACAGAATGCCCGGCTGGGGCACCCCTAATGTGTCTGGTTGGCGGTGAGCTCTCTCTGACGAACATAATTGGCTCAACAGCGAAAGTAGTTGGTGGATGGTATCTTCCTTTTATGAGAATGTCATCCCACGGAAGGAGGCATCAGAGAAGTACAGGGTAGTTGCAGCTGAGGCCACCTTTGTCTGTAGGGGGATACCGGGAGCTAAGAGATGTGCCTTTGTGCATCTTCTGCCAAACTGAATGGTCGTAACAGAAAATGTTCGAGGTCCCAAAAAGTAATGTTTCCGCTGAACCTCTCCACCTGGTCCTGTGCTCCTGTTAAGGATGCTATGGGTCCCGCTGAGTTTTAATGGGTATTCTGTTCTTCAGCGATTCCCACACTCCTGGTTGAAAAATATATATGCTAGTAGGGTGGTTACTAGCCACCCACCATTCCAGACAAATTAGAACTCTATGTCCTAAATTCGAACCCAGGGCCTCAGCTATCAAAGCGAGTACTCGCACCACTGGCCATCGACTTTATTATGCCTAATGGTATCTCTTTAGTAAACCTGCATATCCTGGAATTAGGGGTAGAGTGCCAATTCTGATCTAATCCATTCCCTTTTGAATGACACATATATACCCGTAGTGGCCTGTAACGTCATATAAAAACGGTGATGTAAATTTTTGTTGTAATGATCAATTGAATTGTGCCGATCGTGTCTCTCTATCGCTTGCTCCGTGCTCACGCTCGCACGCTCTGCTCAGGCGTAACGTGACAATGAGTGCGAGCAACCATCGATTTATAACACATTATCAAAATGTGGTAGTATCAGTTTTCACGTGGAGGAAGTGTAACTTCTTTAGTTAATATTATATTAAATAATTTTGTTCTAGATTCATTTTATATACGAGTATTTTGTCATTTTTCCTATGTAAAGTAGGACTGAGTACAGTAAAGACCCAGCAATTCCTGATAAATAATTTTGCACTACGTAAATTTTTTATTGTATAGTATAAGAAGTTTTTGGGGTAAAGCTTGTTTTATTAGCAAGAATGCCTGTGCTCAGCAGTGGGACTTTAACAGCTGGAACATGAGTCTAAGTTATATAAATACTCATACAACTTCAAGTGCAAGCTAATCAGGCTTTTTTTAAACTAAATTCAGGTGTCTATTCTAGTATTGAAATATGTCTTTGTCTACCGAAAATACGCGAGCAACAATTCCTTATCCTCCACGGTGGCATTTTCGCGCAATACTTCCGAGCAAAATACTGTAAGCTCACAAACTTTTTGCCAAGAATTCTCGTGAGGAAACCATGTCGGCAGCTCGCTTAGTGAAAAGCGAATACTTCATAGATGTCCATGTAGAGGCGTTGGTAAGTAATTGTTGTATAAACTGGACGACTGCATGGTTTTTTCAGCGATCCAGTCTCGACGCCTTAAATGTACAACGATGACAGAGTAGCTTTAGTTCAGATGATTTGTTTTCTACTATTTATTATAGGGTAACTGTATACCGTTCTACTATTAACATCCAGGAGACCTTTTAATTACAATCCTTTTTTTGAACGAAAGCTTATTGAAAACGATAGAAGCTGCGTGGTAGAGAATGAATCTATTCCAAATATATAGTATATTACGGACCTAAGGGTGAAAGTATGTCAATAGATAAAAAACGCGGGTGGCAATAACATACTTTCCTCCCGTGGTGCGTAATCAATACCTCACATGCTTTAACTACGTAACTGTAACAGGTTGTGTACTCATTTATATATGACAACTTATAACTTAACTTATTTATTTACAAACATTTCCTTAATAATTTTCTCGATGTTAGAATCGTTATTTATTGTATCTACCCTCACTTCTATAAGAAAGCTCCCCACTCTTAGACTATAAATGTGAGTGGTTATTGTTTCTCGGAACATTACACTGGACACTCTCGCTCGTTGACTTCCGTCGCGAGCAGACCTCTGACCGCGCGCACCGATGCCCGCATTATTCTCCGACCGACCTCCGTTCGTGAATCCAGAGCTCAAGAAAAGTTCCAGTGATACTGTGTTGTGACCGACCGTTCGCGCGAACTTTGGACTGTTCCGACAAGTGTTGTGTTCACGGACTTTGTCCTGCGTTGTTAGTGTAGTGGGTACGGACTTTGTCCTGTGTCGATAGTTTTGTGCTGTGTTAGTTGTTCCTGATTTTCGGATTGCCCTAAACCGCGTGAGTACACTAGTTCCTAAGTTAGGCACTCACCCCTGCCACCCACCGGCAGGGCCCGTAGGGCCACATCTTAGGCACACACCTCCCTGCCTCGGCAGGGAGGCCCACGCTAGCACCCGGGTCCACCATGGACCCAACTCAGATGACGCACGGGCGCAACCTAGAGCGCCTGTTAGAATTTTTAATCCGCCGCGACCCCACCCTTATAAACGCCTTAGCCGACTTCGACCGACTCGAAGCGGCTCCCCCCGCGACGCCGGCCGTAGTTAGGCCTCCGCCATCCAAGCTGGTTCCAGTCCAGCAAATTTCTGCGCCCCGACCACGCCCTCCGTTAG
>JACTOM010000644.1:771019-785145 GCA_015832385.1 Elymnias hypermnestra
AAAAAAAAAAAAAAAAAATTCTCGGAACATTCCGGCGCGAGTAGTCGAACGGAGCGGCGCTCCATATTGTTGTTATTGTTGTGTGTTTATATCAAAAGTAATAAAGTGATTAATTAAAATCAAACAAGTTATAATTTATCGTTATTACGGAGGATTACAAGTAAGAGATTGACGTCAGCGTTGATGACTTCATTGTGTTGAAAAACCAATAAAACTCCACTCCATTCCGTTATGTATTATAGCCTAACAATAAGTTTATCTACCCTTAAACTAAAGCTGCGAAACTTGATAACATATTTTAAATAAATAAAAGAGAAGAAGTTTTACTGAAACTTTAGATGAAATGAAGATAAAAAAAGAGCGCATGCATCGCGAATTTGAAGCACGCGCAATCACTTCCGTCACTCAAAATCGCGACGTAAATACGAATTTTCGACACGGGTATGATGAAAATAAAATAAATATGACGGAAGTAGACATATGTACTTGTTGCTTAATCCCTTGGATAGTTAAATAGAAAGAGACGGTAATAATAAAGGCAGGTGCCTGTTCGGAAACAAACACAATCCGAGGCCGCACTGAGGGTGCTATAAAACGAGCCCAGAGTGCGGGTTCGGTACGCATTCTTAGTGACTCCGTCGGGGCGTAGACCGTTGTCTTTGTAATAACCAGTACTTCTAAAATAAAATCATCCTACTTCTGCCCTGGACTGCCTCATTGGTCTAGTGGTTAGCATTTTCGACTATAGACATGAGGTTCTGGGTTCGAGTCCCGGGTCGGGCCAGTTCGAAATCGATATTGAGTTTTCTATTAAGATTTTCTCAATATTTGCCCGTGCATCGGAGAGCACGTTAAGCCGTCGGCCCTGCGCCTGATCTCTCTCTCCAGTCGTGTCGGATTGCCGTCACGTCGGACTATGAGAGTGAAGGAATAGAGAGTACACTTGTGTACTTTGCCTGCCAATCCGCAGTGGAGCAGCGTGGTGGGTCTATGCTCTAAAAACCCTCTCTCATATGAGCGAGGGAGCCTGTGCCCAACAGTGGGACGTTATTGGGCTGCTACTTACTTTACTTCTGCCCTTGTCACATAAGCAAACTCATTATCATTTATTACTTGTATTGTGTTGTTAATTAACGTAATATTCTAGTTTAATTAATATATTGCTTCTAAAATTATGTTTGTAAATAAAGGATATTCTATTGTTTGTTGTGGATTCTTTTCAGAAAAGGGCTCAAAGGGACCTCATAACGTTATATTTTAATTCTTTAAGTAACTATACGCAAATGCTTTGAAAGCCTTTCTTTGGATGGGAAATTTATGCACTCTTCTGTGGCTTGGTAGAATATCCAATTAAACCCAGTGATACGCTTATCAATCAACGTTGGTGGCGTCAGAAGTTCTCTTGCGCAATTGCCCTGACATTCCCGATTGAATATGACAGAGCGAGTTTAAGGAGAAGGTAAGAGGCGTTTATAAAGACTCCTCCTGCAACCCAGCCTTCAGCATAGGGGAGGGACATCAGCTGCATCTTTTCTCTTTAATCGAGATGATAGCCTAGCAGAAGGATGCAGCTGCATTCCATCCTAGAGGCAGTATAAAAGCCTACTTACAAATTAGATTTTTTTTCATGAAAAAGGATAGATTATTTATACTCTTATGGTAGCTGCTCTGTGCCCAAGTGGCCGATGTCCATACAGAGGTAATGGCTGCGATTAGTCGCCAGATCGCCACTTTTTGCGAGTCGCAATCCCTCCGATACCGCTCCACGCCGTAATAATTATCCTATTATAGCCACCAACTCAATTTATAGGCTTGCAATTAGCTTTTGGAATGAATATTGTTGGCAATCCGATGATTTGTCTGAATGGACGTCTTTATATGTCCTTTTTTGCGAGCTGAGGATAAAACCTTCACGGTGAATTCGATTAGAAATAAAATCATTGAGTTACGGAATACTCTGTAAAGCTTCACCAGAGTGGATTGTGTATGCGTACCTCTGATTTTTCACTCAAGGATGTCGAGGGTTCTGCTAGGTTTTCGTGGGTATTCTGATCTTTCCGCGAATCCCTCACTCCTTACCCGGGGTGCGTAAATGCATTTCCCAGCATTAAAAATGTCAGTTTACACTACCAATTGTCGCCATCTAAAATTGTCAATTAAAGGGTAGTCAATTGGACCTAGTTTCTGAGTTTTCCTGTTAAGTTAGTAAGTGGTATTTTGCTTATGTAAGATTTGCGCTTTCGTAGATTTAGAAAAGGCCTATGATCGAGTGGTGGGGAATGAGTTGTGGTCAACGTTATCTACGTATGGGGTGAGCGGTAATCTGATTCAGGCATTGAAGTCTCTCTATGAGGGTTCTAGTACCTGTGTCAGAATAAACGGAGCGTGCACGGAATGGTTTTCTGTCGAAAGAGGTGTTCGACAGGAAAGGAATGAATGTAAACAAAACGAAAGTCATGCTTTTTGAACGAGATGAATCTATGATGAATGGCAATATTTCGATAGATGGGGAACAAGTGGAAGAGGTGAAAGAATTTGTTTACTTGGGATCTAAATTTACAAAAAATGGAACATGTAAAAGTGATGTTGAAAGGAAAGTGAATGCAGAGAATATGGTAAATGGTGCTCTGCATGCCTTTATGAATAGCCAGATGGGGTCTCAAAGGGCTAGACTGGCTGTGCATGCTGGAGTGTTGGATGTATGGTAGTGAAAGTTGGGTATGGCAGAAGAATCACAAAAGTAAAATAAATGCGGTAGAGATGAGAGCGTTGAGAAGCATGAGTGGATTAAAACTGAGTGACAGAGTGAGAAATAGTTGAGAAATAGTACGTTGTGGTATAAAAGAAGACGTAGTGACTAAAATTGAGAAAGGTATGCTTAGATGGTTTGGGCATGTAGAGAGAATGAATGAAAGGAGACTGACAAAAAGGATTTATGAGTCAAGAGTGAATGCGAAAGTTGGAAGGGGAAGACCAAGGCGAACGTTCCTGGACCAAATCCAGGACATTTTAAATAACGGCCAGGTCAAGAGTACTCTAAACCGACGAACTTGTATGAAAGGTTTAATGAGAATGAAAGAAGCGAAGGAGATATGCAAGGATCGTGGCAAGTGGAAGGATGTTGTCTCTGCCGACCCCGAAGGCAGATGCTATGTATGTATGTATGTGAGACATTAGGTGTTTCTTACAGTGTTACCTAAGTAGTTCTCTATCCTGTGTGAATATGGTAAAATTAGTTTTTTTTGGGAATCCTTATTCTGATCTGTTATATGGTAGTTTATAAAAAAACCTTTGCTAAGGCTTGCCATGAATTATTTCGCTCATATATTTCGATCCCTTAGGCTTACTGGGAAACTAGTTCTTAATGAGCTTCTAGGTTAAGAAAAGAGTAGTCACAACCAATTTCATGTCAATCTGATGTATAGTTTCAGAGATTGCGTTATAAGTCAGTGGTATATACTTATATAGATTTGCTATGACAATTGTTTCATAACCTTTTTCATACGGTATTTAAAGTATTTTTATTTAAAATATTCGCACAAGTGAATTACGTGATGAAAGCCTATTATTTATAAACAAAAAGATTGATATTATATTTACTATTAAAGAATTTTCTCTTTGAAAATATCCAGCTTTGTTTCCAAGAGACTAAGCGCTGACTTCGCATTCGGACAAAACATAATTAATACGTAAGACACATATGTGGTGTCGTCTGTGTACGTTGATAATGAAATCTTTACCCTCTTTGTGGAATCGCAGCAGCACCATAACTCGGTAACCGTCTGCCTCTCACAATGCGAAGTCAACGAACGCTCACTATACATTAAGGTCACCAGAAACACTAGACAAAATAAAAAAAGATACGTTGGACACAAATTTATCTAATATTGTGAAGTTAAATTAGCGACTTTTTAAATTTGGTTTGATGTAACTGATATGATAAATGTTCTGTTGCCGTCTTATGTCTGCACTGCACTAACATATGTGTTTCATGCTAAAACTATACGTGAATGGAAGTCATTACGTTAATATGTCCGAACACAATACACGATCCAGGGTATGATTTGATATTTGTAACTCAACTGTTGTAGATCTGTATCTGTATATGTAGGTATTTTTGTGGTAAGACTAGGTGTGAATAGCAGTCATTATATTTGAGGAAGTATATGTTAAGACGAAGACAATTTAAACACTCAAAGAGCCAGACAGACAGAGACAGACAGAGTAACAGACGGAGACAGACAAGAGACGGACAGAATAGCAGACGACAGAAACAGACAGAAACTATCACAGTATTACACTAGTCGTCCGGCCACGCATCTCTTTTTAACTACCCACTATCCCTCTCCTTTCTCCGTCCAAATGCCGCGAACATCGCTGCACGAGCGCCTCGTCATCGTCTTCCGCCGGAAGCCTGCGCGTCTTAACGGAAGACAATAAACTCGTGTGTAACATATATTTATCGGAGTACTAGAGTCTGTTGATCGCTGGTATGTGTGTAATAGTCTGTGGAACACTGGCACCATCTGTGTATCGGTGTGGGGGCAGAGTCAATAAGTGGCAGTCCGGCCTGTCTCTGAGCAGATCTCGAGTGGCGGTCGGCCGGAGTGGTCGACTATTGAAATTGTCGCGTTCCTAGCTATTAGTGTTAATGAGTTTGTGTAAATTGATATCGGGAACATTAAGTGATTGAACATAATATGGTGTTTGATTGTACCAACATTACCCACGAACGCCCAGAGTATAAGAAATTAAATAATGGATCCCGTTAATGACGGTGTCGGCGGGGAACCCTACGCCCCTGTGCGTTATGCTTCTCCGTTCTCTCTTATTCTCCGATATATTTATAAATATATTTGAAGAGACAATACGCGAAGAGACAATTGGCTGTCCCATGACCTCGTTATCAGACCATCTTTAAGCGTCAGATTTTAGCTGGCAGAACTTCGGCATAACTCCCAATACCCCTTCCTATTAATGTTGCGGGTATCCATCAGAGTTTCTTGACGATAAAAAATCGATGAGTATGGTTTGATATTTGAAGCGTAATTGTATCTAGCAAATTTCTGCGTTTGTTACTGTGTAACATTGTATAGTGTAGCAAAATCTATCCGCTGTCTAGCATCTGCGCTGCAGTCACATATTTAGATATTTTCGCGCTAAAACTAGATGTGCATGGCAGTCATTACGCAGAGTCAATACGCCAGCGGGTCCACCCTAGTCAAGCCCAAGGTGTCTGATTCGGGTGTCGCCACTTGCACCACGTCATCTTAGCCGTCTACGTCTACGTCTGGTGGTGGTCAGTCTTCCAGTAAAAGCCAAGCATAAGGTCTATAGAATATACGTTCGCTCTAGACTGGCCTATCCCTTCTGCATAAGATACCAGACAAGCAGGCCGCTGATCCAGCATAACAAGTAAGGTAAGGTAAGTAGCAGCCCATTAACGTCCCACTTCTGGGCACAGGCCTCCTTGCTCCACGCTGCTCCACTGCGGATTGGCAGGCGTAGTACACAAGTGCACTTTCTATTCCTTCACTCTCATAGTCCAGTGTGACGGGAATCCGACACGACCGGAGAGAGATCAGGCGCAGGACCGACTGCTTAACGTGTTCTCCGAGGCACGGGGGTGGATCACACCGCCAACTTCCTAACTTCGGGCAAATATTGAGAAAATCTTAATAGAAAATTCAATATTGATTTTTGAATTGGCAAGACCCAGGACTCGAACCCAGGACCTCATGTCTGTAGTCGAATATGTTAACCACTAGACCAATGAGGCAGTTGCATAACAAGTGCCTATGTCTAATAGTAAAAGGTCCGAGGTACGTCATGACCGATGTTATCCATCTGAGACTAGGACGCCCACAGTGTTGGTGTTCGTCTGCCAGTTTGTGTATGTTCAGTCTGGTGGACACCTAAGAGCGGCGAACATTGGGCGTGTCCTGCCTGAGCTCCTGCTGTCAGGGACTGCGGCATAATCAATGAATCTGTGTTTACTAGAGGACGCTAAAGTAATGATTGTACATGGGCTAGAAGTATCTCTGCTTGTGTCTGCGCTTTAACTGCAATACAATGATAAATAGAATACCAGCGTGACGAAGTAATATTATCTGTTTCTTTGTGTTAGCTGGCAGAATTCCGGCATAACTGTCAATACCCTTTCCTATTAATGTTGCGGGTATCCATCAGAGTTTCTTGACGATAAAAAATCGACGAGTATGATTTGATATATGTAACGAAATTGTATCCAGCAAATTTCTGCGTTTGTTATTGTGTAACATTGTATAGTGTATCAAAAACTACCCACTGTCTTACATCTGCGCTGCCTTCACATATGTAGGTATTTTCGCGCTAAGAATAGACGTGAATGGCAGTCATTACGCAAATGTGCTCGAGGAGACAATACGCGACCCCGGACGGGCCCGGCTTGACATTTGTAACTTGCTCCTACAATCGCTGAAATGAACGAAAGGGGGACGCTTTCATGGACAGACATGGAGATGTAAACACGGAATCAACATCACCTACATGTTATCTAATTCTGCATAAAAACTAGATATGCCAAAAAGTGTCACCCCAATACAGACTATACGTATTTGTTTACTTTATCTGTCACCCTCCACTGCCCTTTTATTTTTCTTGCAATATCTCTAAGCCAAAAGTTGGCCTAGAAGAAATCGTTAGATAGGAATTAGACTGCCTTATTATAATTTTTTTCACGCTGCGAAATGCATTTACGCAACCCACCTCCTCTCTTCTCTCTGGCCACTCGGTTGCAGTCGGCTCACAGATATTTTGGAGGTACATATATTGAAACAGGTATTTGCCAAAGCAACTATGTCTGCTAAGCACTTGTACCAAATTGTAGAAGAGCGATACGTGCTTCCAGTCATTTGTACAGATGAGGGTGGACGACGATGACCCCGCCCGCTATTGGGGACTCGAGATCCTTCTTCGATCATTGGGTCAAGGCTATATTAGCTAGAACCCTGACCCTCCTTACCTCGTCATCGTCCGGCGATTCCGGTGAGACCACGTATAGAATCTGGTTCTCGCGGCTACTCTGCGCCGGTAAGCAGCCGTGAGAACTTCCGCCCTGACCTTCCACGGGAGAATCACCTGTTAGCAGTGTTGCTGCCGTCCATGCCGCCCCCGTTTATCTCTGATTGCTATTACCCTGTGGGCAGGCCGCCTACTATACTTGTTTTTCTTTTATTTTAAGTGTTTTCTATTTTCATTTCTTGTGGTTCTTTCTCTCTCACCTATCTGTGACACCTTTAGCAAAGCAAGTCTTCATGGCTAATGGACATAAATAATTAAATGATTTTCATTAAAGCTCATTAAGCAATTTCTTTCAATTCAAGATTGTGTTTTCGTTGAAAGACAACAATGTGAGGAAATATCCTGAGAGATATTCTGGGGTAAATGTAGCTTTTAAATCCGCATTGAAGCAGCACGGTGATGCTCTAAATCTCTGCTCTAAAAACCCTCTTTTCTGTGAATGAGGTGAGCAGCATTGGGACGTTAATACTACGATCAATTAATTTCATTTTGCATTTTCTTTTCAATTAGTCTTAGCTTGGACTAGTAGGAGGCTGTGTCGCAGCGATCAGGAGGTTAAGACTCGCATCAAAATAGCTCGAAGAACTTTTACTAAAATGAGACAAGTTCTCTGCAATCGCAGTCTTAAGATCCCTTTACGCATTCGACTCCTGCGTTGTTACATCTGGCCCATACTTCTATACGGATGTGAAGCCTGGACAATAAAAGAGAACATCAGGAAACGTATAGAAGCGTTCGAAATGTGGGCGTTTAGACGCATGCAGGCCATCAGTTGGACTGACGAAGGAACAAATGTTGAAGTTCTATGCCGCGTGAATCAGAAGCGTGAACTTTTGCAGACCGTCAAAATGAGAAAAAATGCATATCTGGGGCACGTGATACGACACGAGAGATACGAGCTTCTAAAACTCTTTTTGAGGGGAAAAGTAGCCGGGAGAAGAAACGTTGGTCGCAGAAAGAAGTCTTGGCTGAGAAATATCAGAGAGTGGACCGGAATCGCGAGTGCCGCACAATTATTTCGCCTCGCGAAAAATAGAGAGGAATTTGCGAAACTGACTGCCAGCCTTCTCTAGTCGGAGAGGCACTTAAAGAAGAAGAAGAAGATAAACAAAAATAGTGTAACCTGGTGATATCTACCATTAGATGAGGTTACAGTCAAGCGCGTTAGCGCGTTAGCTGACAGGTTAATGTCAGCAATAAAAAAAATGTACATGTGGAAGATGTGAAACTTCTTCAGCTTATATTGAAGCTGAGTGATTTTTGTCTACTTCTAAGTACGACTGAGTAAAGTATAGTTTCAATCCAAAAATGTTAGGATGAAAGCCTACTGATAAGTGTTTAATACTGTTATGTTTTCGTATTAATTGTTTTATGAAATACAATGGCAATCGTGATTGCGTCTGTTAGTGAGATTAGTTCCGGGAAGACAGGGCTCGGCGTGTCGCTGCGACTGCGACATAAATCAAGATAATACCCGTCTGCGGTGAAGCTTGCTTCAGAATAAATAAGGTTTCTTTAGAGCACTGAATTCAATAAAAATTAATACAGTGCTTTATCATTTCTCTAACTATGTCTTGCCTGCGTCTCTCCTCTACGCATGAAGGGTATGTTATATCCTTGTTTACTACTGACAGATTAGACCTTAGTAGCCACAACAATCTCAGTCGGGTATAATGCATTTTTTGTTACCATCATCATTACATCATATTACTTTTTAATTTTAATTCAAATTTTAGCAATTCGTTCACTCCCACGCATTTCTATCGTCCAAGTAATCTTGCAACTTATAATACGATTTTTCTATCAACTTTCTTTTAACAAAGACTTTGAATTTATTAATTGACATCTCTAACACGTCTTGTGGGAGTTTATTATAGAAACGTATACAGTTACCCTTAAATGAGTTGTTAATTTTATGCAGCCTAGAATTTATAACAACTTTATTTTTATTTCTTAAGTTATATGAGGTACATTCACTCTTTTTATTGAAAGAGTCAATATTTTTTATATACGTAGAAGTTTTCTAATATATATACGTAGTGAACTGTCATAACTGCCTTGAATTTGTTTCTTAGCGACTTTTTGTCTAAGGTAGAAGCGTGCTGACCAGGTAAGAGGGAATTTACCTCTTATGATTTCTACACAGCACTGGAATGCAACTAATTTGTTTGGCGGCACGTAGGTTCCAACTTACAAAATGCAATTTCCCAAATCTGCTGTTCCGGGAATCGATCTCATAGCCTCTAGGAGCGAAGAGAATATCACACCGTTGCTCTCTCTATCTCTCTCCAAATGCTCCTTCATGACTGAAGATCGTGGTCCTGGTAAGATCCCATTTGCGAACGGTTCCACGCTTTCCACCCGCTTCAGTAGTTTGTTTGGTCTCGCTCAGTTGTTCAGCCAATCGTGTCGGGGTACGGCCTCGAGATCTTTTTCCGTCTGTGTTTCCCGTGATTTTGAGCTTTACCAAACAGTCCTCTCGCCGCATGACGTGCCCGAGAAAAGCCAAAATTCCTTGATAACATACAAATGAGAGCCTGACCTTGGTTCCGAGCTGCGATAGAATAATAATAATAATAATAAGAATAAATACGTTTGTGCGTATGGCTGTCCAAGGAATTCTTAACATGCGCCTCCAGCATCACATCTTGAACGAATCTATTCTTCGCCTTTCTCTTGCCTTTATGGTGCAAGTTTAAACTCCATACATGAAGATAGAGAAGATTAAAGGACGGACAAGGTGACTCTTTGTAGTCAGTGAAATACCTCAATTCTTCCAGATCTTGTACAGACGTGTCATAGCGCTATTGGCCATTGCAATGCTTCTCTTTATTTCCGGCACACAGCTGCCACCACTGCAAATCTGGGATCTAGACATAATTCTGTACGATATCAGCGGATGGTATAATGTTGGTGTTTAGTAGTTTCGCCGCCCGGTCAACTATCATTAGTTTTGTCTTGCTTCTGTTTACACTTAAACCCAGTTCCTGACTCTCTGCTTCCAGCTGTTGCAAGAGTTTTTTCATTGCTTTATGCCAGTATTCAATCCAAGTGTTTCAATATCAATATTATTACAGCTACTAATCTGATTATCAATCGGTTTTAACCACTATATGGGTAATTTATACATACATAGCATCACGCCTAATCCCCTTCGGGGTAGGCAGAGACAACATCCTTCCACTTGCTTCTTTCATGCTTATTAAACATTTCATACAAGTTCGTCGGTTTAGAGTACTCTTGACCAGGCCCTTATTTAAAATGTCCTGGATTTGGTCGAGGAACGTTCCTTGGTCTTCCCCTTCCAACTTTCCCATTCACTTTTGACTCATAAATCGTTTTTGTCAGTCTGAGGTAATTTATAAGAAAGGTTTATCGTTGCTAGATATTTTACACCGCATAAGTAAAAAGAATATCATAGGAGTTATCGCAAAATGTATTCAGGCAGCTATTGCAGTTTACGACAGTTACCCGTGCGAAGCCGGAGCGGGTCACTAGTAGTGTAATAATCGTCTGTATGGACAGTACAAATGTATAAAGAACAAAGAGCTGCGAGGTTTTGGATTTAAATGTTGCATAATATGTATTCCCGCAAATGCTAGCATGCAGGTCCAATAACAAATGTTTTATTGGGCATTCCTTCCTATACACTGAATAATAGCGTCACTTGTATGCTAATACGCCCTTGGTTTATAATAATAAATATATCTTTTCCATCAATTTCAATAATAGTACAGTGTCTTTAACAAACAAAACAATCTCATCGCCCTTGACAATAAGGAAGGTCATTAATGTATATGAGGAACAAAAATGGCCCTAATATGTCCCCTATGATAATCCCTTTATTACCACAGAGAGTAAATTTCACGTAGTTTTATTGGATCAATTGGAACTCAGCAAGTATAAGTTAAGTTAAGAAACAGGTCATTAAGGTGTTACTGCTGGGCACATGCCTCCAAACTCATGGGAGGGAGGGTTTTAGAGTATGTACAGGTATCAAGAGTAAAGCAACATTTTTGTTTTGTTAAGTAATATTGTTAAACTAACTTAGTCCTTGTTAAAACCCGCGATAGAAAAGTATAATAAAATGAGTATAACTTAACAATATCAAATTACAGGAAAACATCGCCCTTTTCTAATATTACATTTCGCAATAATTCAACGAAATCTTTGAGGGTTATTTTCGTAATAAAATCTGATTATAACAAACCCTCATTGTAAGGGCCAGACTTGAACCGAGGCCCTTTTACAACCGTAAGAATGCACCCATACCTGCGTGTAATTCGCTTTACACAGTTTACCTTTTTGCACAAATGGAGGGTCCCATGGCTTTGATGGAGTCCATTCTTGATTTTCCCATAACCAATTTACGTAACGATGTATTTTTGTGTTCAAATCACAAGCTAAAATTTGTTATATACTACCTAATTATTTAATAGAAACTAGTTACCCAATATAATCTTTACCGTCACTTAGTACAATAGAAAGTTATTCTTATACTGAATGTATTATTAAAGATTGCCAAGTACAGGAAGGACGTGGCAATAAATATTTAACGACATATTACGGCGGCACTTAGTGTTTAATATCAAACTGTTTAATTTAAATTTATAATAAATACGATTAAAATTGAACGAGCGAAAGAATTAACAAGCGATTCGTTAAGATTAATATCTTTAAGCAATTGGAAGCTTTTAATTTAATCATCGAAGTATACAGTATAGGTTGTAAACACACGGGACGTTCTGTTTAATAGTAAAATAATAAACGGGAGATAAAGCCCGTGCGTTCGGTGAAAAAAAACTTTCACTGACAAAGTCGCCGAGTACCGTAAGCTCGTCGTAAGCTCCCCGCGTTTAGTCTGCCGGCGACATCCGACCAGTGCGGACGTGCCGCCGAGTGTCCCGCGAGTGAGTGACGAGTGAGTGAAATGCCCGTCCGCGCCGTGGCTTTCCTCGCCACCGCGGCCCTGGCCCTAGCGGCCGCACCTCCCGACCCTTGCTACGAGGAGGGCCGCCCGAGGCGATGTATACCAGATTTCGTTAACGCAGCCTTCGGAAACCCAGTCGCAGCCTCCTCCATATGCGGAAGACGAGGCCCTGAAACATTATGCGATCCGCCTGGAGATCAAGACCCGGAGAACGCGTGCCGAATTTGCGACGCCGCCCGCTCCGATAAGAGACATCCGCCTACACATTTAACAGACTTGAACAACCCACACGACGTCACCTGCTGGAGATCCGCAGCTCTACCTCCTGCTTCCTACGATTCTCCACCAGACAACGTCTCTTTAACCTTATCCCTTGGAAAGAAGTATGAATTGACCTACGTCAGCCTACAATTCTGCCCTAAAGCAGCCCGTCCCGACTCCGTAGCTATATACAAAAGCGCGGATTACGGCGTCACTTGGCAACCTTTTCAGTTCTATTCCAGTCAATGTAGACGCGTTTACGGAAGACCCAATAAAGCGACTGTCACAGCAGCCAACGAGCAGGAGGCCAGGTGTTCAGATTCCCATAGATTGACTGGCGAAAGCTCTGGTGGCGGTAGACTCGCATTCAGTACTTTAGAAGGTCGGCCTAGCGCTGCTAACTTTGATATATCACCTGTTCTCCAAGACTGGGTGACGGCGACGGATGTTAGAGTCGTATTCAACCGTCTCCACATGGTGAATGAAGGTGATGAAGTCGATGTGAAGAAGCAGGCTGCTCCAGGAAGTCAGCATTACGCGGTTTCGGATTTTGCTGTAGGTGGTCGGTGTAAATGTAACGGGCATGCATCCAGGTGTATCCCTGGGAAGGGGGAGGAGAGTCAGGTCCAGGTGGCGTGTGATTGTAAGCACAACACTGCGGGAAGGGACTGCGAGAGGTGCAAGCCCTTCCATTTCGACAGGCCGTGGGGACGCGCGACGGCACGCGACGCCAATGAATGCAAAGGTACGTTAAACTATTTCCTCTAGATAATAGATATTATTTATTTTAAGAGAAAGGTTTATAACGATTGCAATGTTATTTAACTTGTCTATAAATTATTGAATACTCTTAAGAGAAAACTTAATTGCATCATAGAGTGTGGCCAACGATATTGATGAAGTTTTGTAACTAAAACTCTCTATAAATAACGATACACTGTACACATATTTGAAAACTAATTATACTATATATACATTTTGATACTTACAAGAAAAAAAAACGTGAATGCACTTTATATAATTTAAGAAATAAAAACAAAATTGTAGAAGAAGTTACAACATTTATTTTAAAGATATATTTCTATATAGATGTCCCTTAAGGAGTATAAATCCTTTATTAAATGAAAGCTTATTGAGAAATCGTGTTATAATTTGAAGGATTACTGATTTGATGAAAAAACGAAGGTGAGAACTGAGAAGATGACACGATGTAATAAGAGCTTGAACGCGTTATCAATTCTACATTAAAATAATATGAGAAGGCATCTATATTTGACGATTAAAAGCCTAGTTAAAGATTTCTTTACATACATACATTGTATCACGCCTCATTCCCTTCGGGGTAGGCAGAGACAACATCCTTCCACATGCCACGATCCTTGCATATCTCCTTCTCTTCTTTCATTCTCATTAAACCTTTCATACAAGTTCGTCGGTTTAAAGTACTCTTGACCCGGCCCTTAATTAAAATGTTCCTCCCAACATTCGCATTCACTCTTAACTCATAAATCCTTTTTGTCAGTCTCCTTTCGTTCATTCTCTCTACATGCCCAAACCATCTAAGCATACCTTTCTCAATTTTAGTCACTACGTCTTCTTTTATACCGCAACGTTCTCTTATAACACTATTTCTTACTCTGTCACTCAGTTTTAATCCACTCATGCTTCTCAACGCTCTCATCTCTACCGCATTTATTTTACTTTTGTGATTCTTCTGCCATACCCAACTTTCACTACCATACATAAGTGTTGGCACCAACACTCCAGCATGCACTGCCAGTCTAGCCCTTTGAGACACCATCTGGCTATTCATAAAAGCATGCAGAGCACCATTTACCATATTCCCTGCATTCACTCTCCTTTCGATATCACT
>JACTOM010000644.1:785430-864494 GCA_015832385.1 Elymnias hypermnestra
GCTTAGTACACAAGTGCACTCTCTATTCCTTCACTCTCATAGTCCGATGTGACGGGAATCCGACACGACCGGAGAGAGATCAGGCGCAGGACCGACGGCTTAACGTGCTCTCCGAGGCACGGGGGTGGATCACACCGCCATCTTCCCAACTTCGGGCAAATATTGAGAAAATCTTAATAGAAAACTCAATATTGATTTTTGGACTGGACCTGGGACTCGAACCCAGGACCTCATGTCTGTAGTCGAACATACTAATCACTAGACCAATGAGGCAATCATAAGGGTGTTTACTCTTTATTAAACCGTCTGAGTTTGTTGTGGTTTCTTCTCAGAATAGTGCGCAAAGGAGCTTCAGGTTTTAAGTCCTTCTTTAACATTATTATCAGCGGCACTTTGGAATTGTATAAGACGATATTTAACGATTCAAAAGCGCTGTAAAAGCCTCGTACTTGCAAGGGCTGCAATTACAGTTTTAGAATATACAAAATGTACACAAAATGCTAAATAAATCAAAGTTAATCCTTAAATAATTAAAATTTATGGTCCTTTAGCGTCTTAATTTATTAAAATATGGAGGTAGGTATCAATTAGCGAATTAAATTTGCAAAATTGCCGCTCAACAAATACTCATTCATCATTCGTAATCAAGCTTCAAAACGCTCCATATTTATTTGTTATTTATTATGATTTGATTTTAATTTTATTATATAACTAGCTAACCTGTGGAACTTCGATTGCGAACCATAGATTTGGGAGAGAGAGAGAGAGAGACCAAATTAGATGATGCACTTTTGCTGACATGGACCGTTTCTTTTAACTTTTCCAAGAGGAATGCCGATATAGATGATCTTTGCATAACTTTAACCGTTTACGTAAAGTATGCAACGGAAGCTCTCAAAGGGAATATAGTTTTCCCCATTTTTACAATGTCACTTTCACAACCCGACTCGAAAGTTCTAGCAACGCGTAAATAACGCGTTTTGGCATTGAATCCCCGGTTGAATCCGACTTAGTAGAAGGGAGTAGCGAACGGATTAAATTGCGCTTCACGATAACCCTGTTGAATTTTACTCTAGGGAGAGGAGACGCGTCAAATTTCGTTTCTTGCCATCCTGGAATCCTTGCAAATCAACTCACAGGTTCAATGGCTGTAGACAGCTCAAATTGCACCAGTCTGGCATCCCGGATGAATGTAACTCAATGCTTCAAGGATAAATCAGATCCAAACATTCAAGTCGTCGGGTAAAACTGCTCGTTTTAGCGTGCCGGTTGAAGACGACTTAAAAATAGAAGGGGTAAAATTATGCTTCATGGTAACCCTGATGAATTTTACTCTAAGGGGAGGAGACGCGTGAACTTTCGTTTCTTGCCATCTTGGATTTCAACTTATAGGTTCAATAGGTGGACACAGCTCAAACAACATCCGTCTGGCACCCAAGATAAATGCAACTCAATGACCAAAACCAGGATGAATCAGATCCAAATATTCAAAGAGGAATAGACTGCGCGTACTGGCGCTCCGATTGAATCCGACTTAAAAGTTCAAGGGTGGCTTGATTGATAAATTTTTCCTCCTGGAAGCTTTGATAATTTTACTCAAAGGTTTAAATAGAAACAGATGAGAAAAATTGTCCCTTTTGGTGACACGTATGAATCCAATTCGATCACATTTCGCGGAAAAATGGTTTTGCACTCCAATCAAAATGGTTAGTGATGATACTGTTAACGCACTTCCATCTTAGAGCGTTGACCAGGTAAAAGGTAATTCACCTCTTACAGTTTTACACAGCATTTGTAGAGCAGTGTCATTTTTTGCGAGGTTATAGAAAGAGGCACAAAACAAAAAGAGCTTTTGGCAGACTCTACTTACTCTTGCTGGAGGAGGAGAGAATTTTTCTCGCCGGTTGTCCCTCAACGTGTCTTAATTCATTATCCGTGGAAGTTCTTTCGGCCGTCCTTAAGTTCAGGTTGGCTGCGAGCACGCGTGGCCTGCAGCCTGATGGCGATGAGGTCATAATATCAGGGCCCGAGCCTACCGGGCTCTAATCTCTCAGGTCCCCAGCAGCGGCCACGGCCACTGTGGAGGCGATCCGCCTTCATCTGGAACATTGGCTTACTAGGGGTTATGAGTCGCTCTCTTTCAGACTGGTGCAAATTCTAACCGGACGCGGCTGTTTCGGAAAGTTCCTGCACCGAATTGGCCGTGAAGAGTTATCCGCCTGTTATGTGTGTGGTGCCGCTGTTGACTCAGCGCACCAAACTTTAGCAGGATGTGCAGCCTGGGCACCTCAGCGTCTCTTTCTGGTGGCGCTGTTTGGCGCGGATCTTTTACCTGAGAGCGTTGTCCAATGAGAGATGCTGGGTGGGAGTGGGAAAACGCAGTCAATGCTCCCTCTCACTGCCGACACAGGCGGGTTTCCTGGTAGCTTATATTTGCACCCGTCATGCCACCATTAATTCGGATTCATCCGGGGGCGTTAGAGCTGAATGTGTCAGCTGACATCAGTGGGTATTCTGTTATAGCCAGCGAGTTCCACATTCCTGGATGGAGGTTTATACTTCATCCGGCGTGTCGGAATGCAAATTTTTTTACTCGGCGGAACCTTCTTCCTGGTAGGATGGACTACCTCCGTTAGTAAAGCATGTGGACTAACTTAAAATTCAGATTTATCTGGTACATAAATTACCATACATCAATAAAATATGGTTGTGATTAAATACAGTTTGTAACAACCGAAGTTATTAGTAAAACTTGTTTGCACATATAGACATTTTACGAGCGTCGTTATAGCGTGCTATTATAAAAGTTTTTATTATGTATAACAGGTTTCATACGATATTTAATGTCCGAATGGACAAATTGCCTTTTACTTTAATATCTGGATAGAAATATATATTACGTTAATGAATTTTAAAATTGAGATATGCTTTTGTAAATAGATCATGCCATTATAGAACATCTAGTTAAAACTCTACGCTGTGTAGAAAGCCTAAAAGTTGCGTTACTTATTACAAATTTAGTGGACTTCCATCTTAGACTGTATCATCACTCACTGTCAGGTGTTAACAGTCAAGCGCTAACCAGTAAGCAATAAAAATAATGCTTGATTTATCTTATTACTGAGTACAAGGATTCACTAATTATTTCGTCTTATAGAGGGCTTAGATTTCGAGCAATGGAGGTTTTGGGGCTAAAAAATAACATTATGTCAAGTCTGGAAGGTTTTGAGTAGACCAGGTTCGACTTAAATAGATACTGCATATAAAATGAAGAAGTTATGTCAGCGACTGTTTTTTTTCGCCTGGAATAGCTTTAGGGAAGTCAGACGGAGTATAAGCCTTCGTTAGGGTGTGAGGAATTCGCTGGCTATACCAGGATAACCATTAAAACTGAGCGGAACCTGATAAACAATGATACATCCGGCTCTGACACCTTCTGGAGCCCCTCTTTTTCCAGTGGGAGGGAGTAGTATCCGCCGGTGGAAGTCTAATCTCCCTTTCCTTCTCTAATGTCACTACAATCTTCTCTGTTTTCTCGCACACTCACTCTTACACACACACGCACGCACACACGCACGCACACACACACATGCACACATACACACACACTCAGATAAGCTTGCAAATTTTTATTTATTTTTTTATTTCTTAACTATTAATTTTAAGTTTAAATCTTTTATTTTTATAACTCTGTGACAGTGATACTTTGGGGAGGGCGAGATTATCTGACACAGGTATCTCAATACCTACTAGATAATCTCAACCTAGTATGTGTGATGTAACAAATTGTTATGGAAATAAACTATTTTTTTTTTAATGTCGCTTCTGATTTTACGCATCCCGATTGTAGTCTGTAGTGTGGGAGACGGTGAGGTATAGACTTTATAATACCCAGTTAAACCCAGAGGAACTCTCCACATCTGTCAGTGGGACTTATTCCTCTTTGATGTCCATGATCCGACTGAGAGTCCAGGAACGCGTTTCAGAAGTTTCACAGCTACCTTCGGCGTTGAAGCTTCACTAGTTCAATGCAGATGAAGAGATTTGTCCTCCAAATTGCCTCGCCATCAAGTATAGCAACCACTATGCTCAGGAGTGTCAGCAACTGAGTATCGAAACCACAGCCAAATTGGTTGAACAATATTTTGCGTAATACATATGACAAAACTATATAACCCAATTAGGGACGCTTACGATCATCAATAAGACAATCCGAATGAGTTATCGTTAACCAATGTTTAATTTATATTGCCGTGTGGGTTTAACTAATAAACAAATAAACAGTAATGGTGCATCTGTTACGCAAGCCCCTGCTACCGCGGTCCGCGCNGGAGGAAAATTATTTATTTTTAATTGAAACCTTTTTTAAATCGTACCAAAAATGGATTTTATGGAGAAGAGACCAGCAAAAAAGTCAGTATTTAGGTAAAAGTTATTTATATATTGACTATTTGAACGGGTACATATCACGATGGCGATTTTTTTTAATTTTTAATTTTGCCGATATTTCGACCCAGTTGCATGGATCGTGGTCACGACGTTACTGCTGTGGTCAGTTGTGTCAAGCTGTCAAGGGCAGAATCTGTCTACCCTACGTCTGATCCTTTTATTTTTCACGGCACCCACATCCATTTGTCGGCATACTACACTCACAACGTCACGTTTTAATTTTGAAAAATTGCGTCGTTTGTTCATTTGGCATAGCTTCACCACTGGATTCCACGTATCAGCCAGCTTAAAACCATCTTCACGATTGAAATTAGGATATTTTTTAATTTCAATGGCCTCGCGAACTAATCTCGGCATATAANGCCATCGTGGTATGTACCCGTTCAAATAGTCAATATGTTAATAAACCACGAAAATTTAAGTTTAAAAGTTATTTATAGTTTAAAAGTATTTAAAGCTATGTACGGTTGCGAAGCACGGACCCTGAAAGTGGACATTATAAAAGACCTCGAGGCGTTTAAGGTCTGTTACTCCAACTTATCATGATACGCAAGGTTGAGGACAAAGGCGTTTTTTACGATGGAAAATGCCTTTGCACACCTCGATAAAAGAATTTCTCCAATCGGTACTGTGGGACTAGCAGATAACAGAATACCCACTAAAACCCAGAGGATTCCTGCTCGTCCATGAGTGAAATCACTAGAGCACTCAAAGCACTCAAAGCACTCAAAGCATGAATGAAGTGCATACATGAGACTATTGTCACCAAGCCTTCTCCGTCGGCGTGAGAGGGCTTCAGCCGTTTGCTCCTTTAGAGATGATGGCATCGAAAAAGAAGGCAACCACTCTCTACCCAACATCACTAGCGAGAATTACCCCAATTATGCTCTCCAGTGAAAGATCTCTTCTAACCAGTGACAACAAGACCCTCCGCCAGAGTGTGGTTCGCCGTATCAGCAGGAGCACACACTCATGATCTTGTGCAAGTACTTGCCGAAGCAAGCATGACCTGTAGGAAAGAGTTCCGTGCCCATTGGTAAGCCAATTGTCCAGGTGAGGTTAGATCCACCGTGACTATACCCGCAGTTGGGCAGCCAAGATCTTGCCTTCACTTTTCGAAGGCGTGCTGGACGCAGGTAGAAGTCTTGGTTGCGAAAGTCTGCAGCCCAGCTGTTACGTCTTAGAAGAATAGAAACGAACTCCAAAAGGTAGCGGCTGACCTTCAAAAAAATGATAAGGCACTTTTAGAAGAAGAAGAAAGCTATTTACGCAATATCGTGTTGGAATATAAATTTCATTGAAGGTATAACTCTTCTCGTAAGATAGCAATAGCCAAAACTGATCACTATAGACTTAAGTAAAAAGGAGCGTATTTTGTAAACACTTAGGGTTGCCTGGACTGGTTCTTTGCATCTTGGTGATGGTAAAGGTAGCAGTGGCTTAAGCATGATTTTATACGACGGCAAGTGATGATACAGTCTAGAATTGTGACCTATAGACCAGTTAAGAGACAACTCAATATATTGGTACTTAATGAATTCCTACACTCCTTCATCATATATTGTATCAGGGCACAAAGTTTACATTTTCCGTATCAGTATCCATTTTCACTAAGAATATTTAATTATTGGTATAGACGCACCTTTATATACAAATTTTACAGCGCCCAAGCCCACGGCCAGTAATTCCTACGTCTGAATACCGAACGGATGTCATAATGACAGTAATACGAGGGTAGTCGTAAAACTATCTATTACTTTAATGAGAGACAACCTGCACTTTGGGCTTGTCTTATTACAGTTTTTCTGCGTACATTTTGTGGGTACGTCCTTAATAATACCGCTGGGATAGCTCCGAAATTGCTTAGTAGTTTAAATCTACAAGTTTAATGTTTGTTTAAAACTATAGCCACGTTTACAAGGACAGGCTTTTTATTGTATGTATAAATACCTATCATGACTTACGCTAGTGTCGTTCTCGCACACGTGCCAGGATACCGCCTGGACCGTATGCAGACACTACAGAATCAATTTATGAGGATGGCTACGGGATGCCCCTGGTACGTCCGTAACAAAGATCTACATAGGGACCTAGAACTCCCCACGATTTGAAAACGCTCTCCGAAAATTATTTCGAGAGAGCCATTAAACATAGTAACCCACTAGTGGTTAGCATGTTCGACTAGAGACATGAGGTCCTGGGTTCGAGTCCCGGGTCGGACCAATTCAAAAATCAATATTGAGTTTTCTATTAAGATTTTCTCAATATTTGTCGGTAGTTGGGATGTTGGCGGTGAGATCCACCCCCGTGCCTCGAAGAGCACGTTAAGCCGTCGGTCCTGCACCTGATCTCGAGATTTCCGTTACATCGGACTATGAGAGTGAAGGAATAGAGAGTGCACTTGTGTACTAAGCCTGCCAATCCGCGGTGGAGCAGCGTGGTGGGTCTATGCTCTAAAAACCCTCGCTCTTCGGAGTGAGGAGGCCTGTGCCCAGTAGTGGGACGTAAATGGGCTGCTACTTACTTACTTACTTATACGGCCTATCTCAACATCCCGCCTAGGGGCGCAAACACGTCCTTCACGACTTAGATGACTCGACTACGAGAGAAAAACTCCTATATCAGGTAGGGAGTCGAGGTCCCCGATTTCTGACGTCACCCGGACGTGGACTTCACCCACGTTCCCGGGCGCGCTTCTGACTTTGTCCGTTTCAGGTGATGTTCTGCGATAACGTCGCTCCAAGCCGAGGCTCGGTCTCGCAGGAGACGCCCTTGGAGCGGCGTTTCCCCCGGAGAGCTCGGAAAAGTGGCGGCCTCCATAAGAGCCCGTCCATCTTCCGGTTACGCTGTAAAAGCCAGTAGGGCTAACAGCTAAATACACTCCTTACAAATTATAATAGTCCTTCTCTAAACCTATTCGTTGTCTTAGTTTGCAATAAACTGAAAACTACTGAACGGATTTTTATGCGGCTTTCACTTATAGATAGAGTAGTTATTGAGGAAGATTTGGGTATGTAATTTCTTAAGGTTTTGTGTAATTTGTTTGAAATATAATCACAGTTGTTGAAAGTGTGAGAAAAAGTAAAGCTTGTGAGCTTTCATCGAAAATATTGCACAACCTATTAGAGTTATAACAAAATAATGTAGAGTGGGTTAATTTTTCCTCAATAGATCTACAAAAAGTCTGCAATGGCATATATCTATCTTTAAAGGTTGAATTACTATACTCATGGAAAGCAATTTTTGCACGTTATAATGATAATTTACATCATAAATGGATATCTTAGGAGATTTCGCAAAAATAACACGTGTGATAACTTCTGCGTGATAACAATCGGCTAGGTTACGTAACTTCATTAAAATTTAACTTATTAGATACACACCTAAACTTAGAACGCGCCAAACACCCCTCTTTTTTACTTCACATTGTCAAACAAATTATGCAAATAATTCCATTATTTGCCGCATTCAATGAAATTATAACGAATCTTATTCTGACGTCGATATCCTCCACAGCAACAAACTAAAGTTTAAAAAAGAATTAATAAAATTAATGAGTTTAAATGGTGGGTAGGTAGCTTGTATTTGACTGCAGACACACACACCCACATACACACCCACACCCACACCAACACACACACACACACACACACACACACACACACACACACACACACACACACACACACACACACAAACAGACTCACACTCACGGCGCTGGCGCTTATTAGTCCAATAAACAAATGTTAGTTTAAAGAGGACTGTGGATTTTGTAAAATAAATAAATTAGAGCCCATTTATCAAAGAGGTCTATCTAACATCACGTTACGAAAAATAAGAGTGGAACATCAACGGAAAATATTGTAAAAACGGGCAAAATATATTTCCTTTTGGGAGTTAAAGTTATGCAACAATCATTTGAAGAGTTGTAAAATAAATTGGCGATAGTTCATGTCGATCTTTTGTTCTCTTTATCTTTTGTTTTTTTATTTTTTTTTATTTATACTTTATTGCACACAAATACATTAGTTACTTTTAGAAATAAATAATGTTAAGGATAGCGAAGTGCGCAAAGGCGGCTAATTATACAATACATATAAAATGTACATATATTTATTAATAAAGTGTGTGTGTGTGTGTGTGTGTGGATGCGTGGATGCGTGTATGTGTGCATGTGTGCGGGCTTGAGTATATGCGCGTGTTTATATATACGTATGTAAATAATATAATATGGGCGTAATGTAATATATACAATAGCTATGAACTTAATCATTTTGTATTTTAGTTATCCTGAGATAAGTAATATTCTTTTAAACGATGCTTGAAAATTGGTAGTGATTCGGACCGACGTTTTTGTCATGTAGACAAAGTAGCATGTGTCTTTATAATAGTAGTTTATACAATTAATTATACAAAAAACAAAATAATACGAAATGTACCGTTGGAAAGCCGCAAAAAGGGAGGTTTGCTGAATTGATGATGCAAAAAACCGGCCCAACTGTCAACAAAGCTGCTATTCAAACGGAATGTCACGTCACAGAGTATAAAAGCGTTATACAGATATACAGAGTAAAAAATGTCACAAAAATACAGATAACTGACAATTCAATTTTGAATAGAAACTGTCAGTTTACTGCTTTTTTTTACGTAATAAAGTTCGATTTAATTTTTGAAGTGAAACTTCTTTAGTGTAAAATGTTTACTGATAAAACGCGTGAATAACGTCACGAAAAACGTGCAGCGCTTTTTTATGCTAATTTGGTTGAAGGTTAAGTATTTCTCATATTACACAAATTCTCTTTTCTAAATTTTAAAATTGAAAAAAATATGCATTTTTATTTAGAATTCATTTGAGATTTCAATAAATTATTTGTAATAATTTTCGGCACTTTTAACATTTTAATGATCTAAGTAAAAGTAAGTAGCAGCCCATTAACGTCCCACTGCTGGGCACAGGCCTCTTCGCTCATATGAGGACGCAGGACCGACGGCTTAAGGTGGTCTCCGAGGCACGGGGGTGGATCACACCGCCAACTTCCCAACTTCGGGCAAATATTGAGAAAATCTTAATAGAAAACTCAATATCGATTTCGAATTGGCCCGACCCGGGACTCGAACCCAGGACCTCATGTCTGTAGTCGAACATGCTAACCACTAGACCAATGAGGCAGTTTAATGATCTACTTGTATATATTTTTAATCTGTTCTGTCTGCGTATTTAAACGTTTTTAATTGGCTTATACATTACAACGCACCACTGTTATTAACTTTAGTTTAATTTAATTTAATATATGTATGTGTGTGTGTATGTGTGTATATATTCTTACTTGGATTTTTATCTGAAATAAATACATTATTATAATTAACTTTCCAACATTTTCCGGAGAATGGCAAATAGATTAGTTAGTAATTGTTAAGTTGTCACTGACGTATTAATTAAGAATTAATTATTTATTATGTATTAATTATGTATTATCTATTTATTTAGTATTTATTGTACATACTTTATTTCGTTTGGTTTCTTTGTGTTTTTGTTTGTTTGTGTCCGTCCGGGTCTCCGCTGAAAACCAGCGTTGGGACGAAATCCCAACAATCGCTGAGCGGTGTTCCCTTTTTCGGCATCACATTTTTTTTTTTTTTTTTTCTGCGGCTACTTCACTTGTTTTATGTAAGTGTGATGTAAAAAATAAAAGGCTATTATTATTATTATTATTATTATTATTAATGTGTTTTTTGTTGGTGTTCTTAAGTAAATAAATAAATATTAAATTTGCCACTGGTGCAGTGTAATCTGGAGTGTTTTTCAGTTGATTATCAAATAAAAAACAGTCAAGAGTCAAAGTAACTTCTAAAAAATTACTGACGCAATGCTGCTATTGCTTATTATGCTAGAAGAGGTTGTAGGATTCATAATAGGGTATAGAGAGTCTATGACAGAGGGAGGAAGCTGTGGATGTTCTCCTCCCTCCTTCTTAAGATTTCCACAGGAATCTTCCGGAATACCAGGATAGATTGCGTCTACTGATCCTCTGTTGCTCCTTTTAAGGATGTAGAGCGTATAGCTGGGTTTTATGATGTATTCTGGCTTACCAGTGAGTCGTGCGTAAAGGCTTTTCTCAGCATGAAAGAAAAGTCTTCCGCTGAGGTTACTTGCTGTTTAGAAATCATATCGTATCATCATTGACTTACTTAAGAATTTGTCTAGGTTTTATATAAATAGACTGTGAAATAGCGATAATAGTTGGAAGTGCCCAAAGAGGCAATCAGCCTGGTGCCAATGCTCCCAAACTTTCATCGACAACGCTGCCTTTTCTTTTAGAAATATATTTCTAATATAACAATGTATGCAGCTATGTGCATATCCAAATCCCAGAACCACCTCCCTCAAATAAAACTTCGCGGCAGTCATAAAGTTTAAATACGTAGGTCGGTATTTCACCACAGATTTAGACCACCTAGAAGAAATTAAGTGTCGAATAGGGCAGGCAAAAGCCGCCTTCTATAAAATCGCCGACTTCGCGTTCTAAAATGTTATGTCTGGTCCACACTCTTATATGGCTGCGTGACATGGGTGGTTAAGAAGCACAGCAGTAAGCGGCTCCAAGCATTTGAGATGTGGGCTCTAAGGAAAATGTTTAAGATTTCTTGGAACCAGTTCTTCTCAAATGCTGTAGTCCTCAAACGAGCGCAAATTAGCCTCATGCTTATGACAACCATCGTGCGGAGAAAGGTGGCTTTTTTCGGACATCTTCAAAGAGGATCCCTATTTGAGTACCCACCGTTGATCCCGGAGGGTAGGATGTCGGGAAAAAGAGCACCTGGTAGACCGAGGCGGCATTGGATGACCGATATACGTGAGTGGACCAGTCATAACTACGCACAATTAAAAAGAGTTGCCCAGGACAGAAGAGTTTTCTGCATACTGGCCGCCAAACTTCATTTTGAAGAAGGCACAAGATGATGATGATAACAATGTACGGTAGGACAGTTCCTCTTTTCTCTCCACAAATCTTTTTTATCTGAAAAATACGTCATTGGTCAGTCAACTGTACAAATGTCTAAGGGCGACTTACTTAAATACAGTCGAACCGTATACAAGTTAATGTGAATATTTGAATAATATTTTGCATTAATAAACGTATATGGTAATGAGTTAATTTGTTGGATGCATTTTGGTTCACATTCGGTTGTGATTTTGTAATTAGCGTGGGCGTCACGTAATCAGGTTCGATTTTTGGGCAATAGTGGGCGTGGGCACTCCATGAATAGTCATCGCATCGGTGGTCTAGCGGATTTAGGTCATGCTAGATATGGTGTATAACGCATACTGTTTTATGTCTGAGAAGTAAAATGGTGTCTTTTTATAGCATATCTCGAAATGTCTGTCAATAATGTGCTTTTTATTAAATTACTAGCTGAAACGACAAACCGTACCAACTCAGAATCAATTAATAAAAAAGCTGTACGATAATTGCAGAATGTTTCAACTTTAAGGACCGAATATTGCATATTTTAGAGGACACAATTTTATTTTTGGGACGTGTGTGGGGGTCAATAGAAGTTTAACCCCAAGTTTGTGGGGTTGCTGCCCTTGTCCCTCTTTATAGAAATTTTCTCACTTTTTTACTTATAACTTCTTTAATTTTAAAAATAAGTGCAAAAAGTTATATGAACATATTTGTAAACAAAGCGATTTGCTACAAATTATTATTGTAGGACGCATAGTTTTCGAAATACATAAAATTGACAAGTCATTCAAGGGTAACTGTATAAGTTTCTATAATAAACTCCCATAAGACGTTTTAGAGACGACGATAAATAAATTTAAATCTTTTATTAAAAGAAAACTAATTGAGAACTCATTCTATAACTTGAAGAATACTTAGAAGACAAAAAAGTGTGGGAGTGAATGAATTGCTCTATATGTATATAGATATAGAATAAATTTTAAATATATATTGTAATGATGATAACAAAAAAAACGTACACCCGACTGAGTTTGATGTGGTGGCTCTTCTCAAATCAGGGCACGAAGGAACCCTCGTAACTTTAGATTGTACGTCGTTCTTTTATGTTATCATCAGTCATTCATTTAAATAATATATAGAAAGAAACAATATTTGACGATTCAAAAGTGTTGTATTAGGCCTACTTGAATAAAGATATTTTGACTTTGAACATCAAGACAAAAGTGTTTGCACCCTTTTTCCAAGATTTCGGCCGGGGGAAAAGGGCGGCATCCCCGCAAACTTGGGGTTAAGCTTCTATTGACCCCCACACATGTCCCAAAAATAAAATGGTGTCCTCTAAAAATTGCAAAAGTCGGTCCTGAAATTGTAAGATTTAACTAATTTGACTATTAAGTTTTGACTACATTTATTATTATAGTTGAAACATTCTGCAATTATCATACAGCTTTTTTATTAATTGATTCCGAGTTGGTACGGTTTGCCATTTCAGATAGTAATTTAATAAAAAGCACATTATTGACAGACATTACGAGATATGCTAAAAAAAGACACCATTTTTTTTATGTCCCAATAATAAAATTCCGTCCTCTAAAAAATGCAAAGCTCATGTATCATTTCAATGGACTATAACCGGAACAAAAAAAAACGTGACCTTTATGCCCAGATTCCCGCCAAAGTCTGTCAAATATTATGCGATCACAAATTGTTGGTTGTCAATGTCAAATGTCAAAAACAATAGTATTCTTTTAAAATTTTATTTGATTTCTGAACGACGGTACGAACTTCAAATTGGTACTAAGGGAAATTGTTGTTTTTACTATATTTCAAGCATTGTTTCCGTATGTATTCGCCTTTTAAATGCCTTCCCTGGACTTCCTCAAATAATTCAAAACCAAAGTTTGCCAAATCAGTTCATACCTTTTCAAATTTTAGCGAGACTAACGAACAGCAATTCATTTTATTTACTATATATAGATTTACTGCTATTGAATATGAATTGATATTGAATATCATTTCGAATGTATAACTAATGATTATATTAAAGAATGACATAAAAGCTAAGGTTACAGCAATTATTAATGTGGACGGTTACAAAGTTTGTATTTCACATTTCCACGGTAACTGGAACAACGCAAGCGACACAGTAGATGCAGTTAATTATATGAAAAATCAAAGGTCCCCAAAAGTAATTTAAGAATATACGATAGACCCACCAGCCACAAATCATAGAGCTGCGTGGGTGCAGATATCAGTTAGGTTTGTTACCCCCATTGTTATGGATTGGGCATAGATAATTTGTTTTATGGGGAATAAAGATAAAACATAAATTAGATCGGCGGCTCCAATTAATGGCCATTCTGTTAGCTGTTATTACAGACTATCGAATCAATTTAACATTTTGGATTGTATGCAATTATTTATTGACTATCGCGTTTTTTTTATATATAAAACCATAAATATTGCTCGTATTTTTATTAGTTAAAGACTTTGAAACCTTTGAACCGATGTACCTAAAACCCGATTTAAGATGAATATGTTATTTATTGCACACGAAAAGAGAAATTATGCAATTAAAGAAATGTCTCGCTCGCCTGGCCGCATGTGGTTGCCGGGTGAGAGATTTATATAAAAGGGCACTCCCATGGTTCGATCGGACAACTCCAAGCACGAGCTGTGGGGCTCCCGTAGAACTAATGTAAATGGTAGAATACTAGCCAGGATCAGCAACACACCAAATTGCAGCTTCTCGGTTCTAGCTCCACTGGAACCGACCCACTACAGCCATAGCCAAGTTAATGCTCTGGGAGATATATTAGATGTGATGCTCCTGAAGAATATCACCCTTCAGGTGAATTCCTTGGAAGTATTGCATGAGCTATCCTCAGATCATCTGCCGGTCCTTGTCAGACTAGGACAGGCTGATCCCCTTCCCATGCCAACTAAGAGAATCATTGATTGGAAAAAGCTCTCAGAGCGACTCCAATCCAGTGATTCCGCGTCTTTAAAAGAAATTCCTGACCAAATTGAGTCGGCGGATGTCGCCAAATCCGCCACCTCTCTTTTAACTTCTCACATTGGTGAGGTTCTGTCGGATTGCTCCCGGGATATCCCCTGCGACGTCGGTCGCAGGAGACTCCCGGACGATGCGAGAGAACTCATCAGGATTAAGAATGCCCACGCACGAGCGCACGCCGCTTACCCCACACCAGAGAATCGAAGGAGACTCTGGAGATCTTTCAGAGAAGTAAGAGAAAGACTTACGGAACTCAGCGACGACAGATGGGACCGGAAACTAGGAGAACTTGAGCCCTCGCACAAGTCCTTCTGGTCCCTTTCTAAAAATTTAAAAAATGATAGGCGCGAACCGATGCCGCCCCTTGTCCGTCCGAATCAAAGTCCAGCATTCGACGATGCTGATAAGGCCGAGTGCTTGGCCGACAGCATAGAGCAACAATGTTCCCCCAGTACCACAAGCGTGTCCCCCGCGCAGGTCACGCTTGTTGAAAACAGGCTCGCTCAATTAGAGCTCGCGTCCCCCACGAGTGAGCCACTCGAACCAACTACGACAGATGAAGTGCATGGAATTATCAAGGGACTCCATGCCAAAAAAGCCCCGGGGCCTGACGGGATCACCAATAAGGTGCTCAAACGTCTCCCCAACAGATTTTTGTGCCTCCTGGTACTCATTTTTAATGCTCTTCTAGCAGCCTGTACATTCCCTGACGAATGGAAAGAAGCCATCGTCATAGGGATACATAAGCCAGGAAAACCCAGTAACCTGGCTACTAGTTATAGACCCATTAGTTTACTCAACACTCTGGGTAAAGTGTATGAGATAATAATCCTTAAAAGACTCAAGGCTACGGTAGAGGCCATGAGACTCATCCCCGACGAGCAGTTCGGGTTCAGACCCCAACACTCGTGCGTACAACAGGTGCACCGCCTCACGGAGCACATCCTCGATAATATCTACCACACCGGTAGAGGTCCTACCGGTGCAATCTTTCTCGATGTGGCGAAAGCCTTCGATAAAGTGTGGCATGCCGGCTTGATTTACAAGCTGGACCACCTCCAAGTGCCAGATAGATTCGTATTTTTATTGCGAGACTATCTCTCAAACCGTTCCTTCAGGTACCGCGTCGAGGGCACCCTGTCCTCATCGCGCCCTCTCAGAGCAGGAGTCCCCCAGGGCTCGGTGCTCTCTCCAATCCTATACACGCTGTACACATGTGACTTTCCAAGCACAGAGCGTGTACACTTTGCTCAATTCGCGGATGACACCGCTCTATTCACCACCTCACGTGACACCAATCTGATCACCTCGAGACTTCAGAAAGCGGCCAATCGCATCGCCGAATGGTTTCGCAAATGGAGAATCGAGGTGAACCCTGAGAAAAGTGTAGCAGTGCTTTTCACAGGAGTGAAGAGGATTTGGGATCGCAAACTGCCTAACATTAAGCTTTACGACATGGACATCCCATGGAGTAAAGAAGCCAAATATCTTGGAGTTACCCTAGATAAAGCCATGAACTTTAGTAAGCACATTCGCAATGTTCGTGGCAGAGCCGCGTTTGTGCTTGGTAGATTATCCCCTCTCATCTGCAAGAAAAGTAAAATGTCACTTCGCCACAAGGTGACACTCTACAAAACTTGCATCCGCCCCATCATATCGTACGCCAGCATCGTCTTCGCACACGTGCCAGCCTATAGACTGGCCCGTCTGCAGACGCTGCAAAATAGATTCATGAGGATGGCCACGGGATGCCCCTGGTACGTCCGAAATGTCGATCTACATAGGGACTTAGAACTCCCCACGATAAAGAGTTATTTTAAAGAGCTCTCCGAAAATTATTTCGAGAGAGCCATAAATCATAGGAACCCACTAGTGGTTAACGCGTCCTCTTATAGGATCCGTCTTAACGTTCCGCCTAGGAAGAGACGGCCTAAATATGTCCTTAACGACCCCGACGATACGATAACTATCGACAATCTACCTTACCAGGTAGGGACAGACACATACACAAGCGATACACAGCGATTCCGCCGGCGGAGTCGAGGTCCCCGATTTCTGACGTCACCCGGACGTGGACTTCACCCACGTTCCCGGGGGCGCTTCTGATTCTTCCTTTTCAGGTGATGTTTCAGCGATAACGTCGCTCCAAGCCGAGGCTCGGTCTCGCAGGAGACGCCCTTGGAGCGGCGTTTCCCCGGA
The DNA here is from genome assembly GCA_015832385.1 of Elymnias hypermnestra. NCBI lineage: Eukaryota > Metazoa > Arthropoda > Insecta > Lepidoptera > Nymphalidae > Elymnias > Elymnias hypermnestra. The sequence goes on from JACTOM010000644.1 coordinate 802,063, forward strand.
GAGCGAGCCCTTTTCAGGGCTCGCACTCGAAATGTGGCGGCCTCCTTAAGAGCCCGTCCTCCTCCCGGTTACGCTGTAAAAGCCAGTAGGGCTAACAGCTAAACACAGTTCGAAAAAAAAAAAAAAAATCGATCGGACACATTTCGCTTTAAACTCCCGAACGGAGTAGATCTCAGTACTAAGCGCGACTTGTCACCATTGAACCAGAACTTTGAGAACCGAACTACGGACACTGATTACGAAGAATCGAACTTCGCTTATCTGAACCTGCAAAGTCTGAACGATACAAGCCCGAACAACTTACGACCGAACCTTGAAGTCCCAAGCAACGAAGGCATGAAGATCCGAAACGGCAAGAATTGAAGACCGAAGCTTTCAAGAACCGAAGACCTCCACCCTCAAAAATTGATGAAACCCATACAGTCCAATAACCCCGGAGCGATTCGTCTGAACCTGAATCCCTCCCTAACAGTAATAAGAACTGTCTGAAATTAAGTTAACTGATATAAAGTAAAGCGTAGACGGTGAATACGAACGGATTCTCATGTTATCCAAAGAAACTCTTCTTATTTCTTCAGTGGAGTTTTTACCGTATCATCGGCAGAGTTTTTGAACTCTTCTGATTTTTCCACAGAACTTTCTAGCTTACCTTTTTGGTACAGCTTTCGACCCCTTCTCAACTCTTTTGCGAACGTTCCGATCTCATCTTAACTCTTGGGCAGAACTTTCGAAATCCAATCCGTTTAACTAAATTCTGAATTTCTGTGAAGTATTTAGGTATCCTTAGCAGAAGATCCAAGTTCTTCAGTTCTAGTTCCGTTGAGCTTTTATTTAGCGGGGGGCTTTTTTACATCTTTAGCAAACTAGTTTATTTTCCAGTCCTTGATTGTTTTTCGGTAGATTTCAGCATTTCAGCTTTTTTAGCAAAACTTCGTTGCTTGCGACCGCTCCGGGTCATGTAGTGAGATTTAAAAGCATAATATACTCGGAAAAATAAATAATATTATTTATTCTAGGATTCTCTTTCACGCTGAGGTTCACAATAAAAGTGGTGATTACAAAAATAATCGTCATGAATCACGGAGTTAACTGGATCCTTGATTCGGCCGAGATAGCTTTAGTTTATTACAATGTTTTAGTGTTAAAACGACGCTCGCGCTTTACACTTGATCACGAGATTTATTTTATTGCCTGCACCTCGGAGGTTTCATTTTATTTACTGTGAATAGTGATTTAGTACATTTAATATAAGAATAAAATATAGTGTAGTGTTTAGTAGATGACATCGATTAACGATCATTTTTATAATCCTTATACTTTTATGCAATTAAATACTTTTTATTCGAGGAGGTTTTGTTGGCACTTTTGCATCGTCTGCTCGTTTAGGAAACTGCGTTTTTATATTAGTCTGAGTCTGGCCATGGCTATTTACAATGGCGTGACTATACCATTTGGGGCCCATGGCAAATAGCAAAAATCGTCACGTACTTATTTTATTTTTAATAGCAACACCTAAGCAGTTCTCCAATACTAATAACAATTTTATTTTCAAGATCATAGGTTTAGACGTTTACATTAATTCTAATTCACCAGTGAATATACATTCCACTGCTGGGCATTGGTCTCCTTTAATAGGCGAGAGGGAATGAGCTATAGTCCCGACGCAAACCTTCATCAAGAGACTTCACATTCACCTTCCATTCACTAGCTTTTAATACCATCTTATTCCATGTGCTTTGAATACCTCTTAGGGCGGAGCCCTATTGGGCCAGGGGTCCGTGGCATTTTGCCAGCCCTGCCACTGGTGCTGTAAAGAAACCATAATAATTAAATGCTTTAGCCCAATTCTAAGACTTGGGCTAACCTAGCAAGAAGTAACTTATCGCAGAAACTTTAAAGCAAGCAGTGTTAAAATGCGACCTTAGGAATTTGACGGCCTCGCTGGCGCAGTGGTGCGAGTATTCGCTTTGCTAGCGGAGGTCCCGGGTTCGATCCCCGGTAGGACGAATTTAGGAATTTGTATTTTCTAATTTGTCTGAATCTGGACTACCACCCTACCAGCGAAAACGTACCGCCAAACAAAGAGATTTGTGTTCCGGTACGATGCTGTGGAGAAACCGTAAGGGGTATATCGCCTCTTAACAGATTAACGCGCTTCCATCTTAGACTGTATCATCACTTACCATCAGGTGAGATCACAGTCAAGCGCTACTCTGTCAGCAATAAAAAAAAATCCTGTCAGGCTTTCTAGTTTTTAAAATGTTTAATAATAAAATGTAATTTGTCGATAGTTGAACGGGCAACACTGTTAAGTAATGTTCGTTGAAAAGTAAACCGAAACTCCTTAAAAATAAACCTGTATACAGTTTGTCACCGTGTTTTCTGTTTTGTATATGGCATTTATAGATGATAACGATGTGTTATTGTGTGTTATTTATATGACTGTGCGTGCAATAAACAATAAGTTATCTAATCTGTGAGTGTTCGCTTGTTTGCATATCGTTAAGTTTGAATACAGCCTCCGCGAGGTTACAAAGTGAAACTTTAACTGTGGGAACCGTTCGGTTGTTACAAACAATTGCCTTTAAACGTTTAATTGTTAACAATTAGGTTTAAAGTTACGGTTATATTGACTTCAACTATATGTGAGAGGAAGGACACACTTCACAACTTTGCCAGCTCTGCTGAGTGGTTTTCAATTTGCTTCCATTTCGCGGCCGACTGTCATGCAACATGCGATATACAGACGAAATATTTTGAGGCAATGTAAAAAAAGTTTAACTTTAAAAATCCACTGAAACAACCTTTGCTATTTAACCCGATATAAATTAACATCAGTAAAACAATACCGCTTTAAAAGTGACGATGGAATTTCGCCGAGACAAAAAAGGCCAGCTCTGTACAGTCATTGTTCACTGACGGGCCTTGTCTATGCTTTTAAAGTGATTCGACGAGATTTATTGTCTATGATACTCTTTGTCTCTATTGTTTTGCCTCGTCTTTATGTTGCTATTTGAAAACCCTAATTGCTTTTATCGATATTAGCCTTTTGTTTTATCAATTAGCTATTTAAGAAAACATTAAATGAGAATTAGTTGACCTTTGGGTTTCTTACTTTTATATCAACATTAGGGTAGTTTAAGGTATACTGGCTGTACCAGAATACCCACGAGAACCAATTGGAACCCTTCATTCCCTTCATCCTAATTCAAAGGTGTATGAAAGATGAAGAGGAGCGTTCTCCGCAATGCTTCGTCTTATAGTATAACAGCCTCAAAAAAAGAGAAAATGTCTTTGTTATTGGGTCAGTCATACATTTTTAGCTACCAGTAGCAGGAAATTAGTAGCTGTTCTTCTGTTTCCCTTAATTTTGGAAAGGAAGCGACATCTTGAGCAAGTAAAGACCAAAATAACCATGTTCGATGCTATCCAGGCTGTTTCTGGTAATGGACTACCTGCTCGTAGAATTTGTCTTTATTTTTGGATGTGTAGGTTGTACATTGAGAGGGAAACAGTCAGAAGTCCGGAAGAACCAACTATCTGCTTTCTGGATAAACCTGGACCTCGCACATTCTTGTAAATTGTGGGTTCTATAAGGCCAAAGTTCTCAGGAGTAACCATGATATGAGCAAATCCGGTAAGAAAAGGCTTTATGTTGGAAAAGACATGGTAGTCCTTCTAACAGAAGCAGCAGAAGGGACAGGTTATCAAAAGTTTTGTTACGTGAGGGTGGGGGGGGGGGGGGGCTAAAATGCGTGAAATTTGTTTCGTAATTTCTGGGTGGTCCCACAAATTGTAAAAATTTCCATCAAAAACCCAAAGTTCATTACATAAGTTGTCTTAATATCAGCAGCTACTTCTAATTTGTACCACATTTTAATGGATTTTTTCGAGAATTCCCCAACATGGTGTCGGTCGTTAGATAGCAAAGGAATGCACTAATTTGTCCGAAAAAACGAAGATAAGGTTTTATTTACAGCTAAATATTTATCCGCATGTTATCTAGAGACCGCTGAGGCATGCAGACAATTTGGATAACAAAACTAACGTTGTTATGCCTATACACTGTGAGACATTTAGCAATAATTTCATAACTTTCCATTTTATTTTGAGGTAAATGTTTAGGTGAGAGACTACTTTTGAAAAGGGACGTTTTTGTATTATCCCCATAACGTGAGTTACAATTGCTTAATTAGTAGTGCATCTATCTATCTGTCTTTCATTCGCTCCCTCTGAGCGGTGCTCGCTGGAGCACGTCCTACGTCGCGTTGTGTTTATCCGGCGCTAATGATCTCTGACAGCGTGTATCAACATCATTTGAATATCCAGTGAATGTTGCTTTACGTTATTCATTCCGTTTTAACTGTATGCTTTTACTGCTTTTCACAATACTTACAAAGTTTCTGCATTTACCTATTCAATCATTTAAATCCCAGTTTTTTGTATTTCATAGCGCGAATATATCCATCACTAATTGAAACCTTAGTTTCATTTACAGTCACATTTACATTTGTTTTATTTTACTTATATATCAAAATTTCTACATTTTTAAATGACACGATTCAAAATACAACATATAGTTAAAAATAGAGCTGCCAAGTGGACACGCGGGATAATCTACCTTGGCTGACGCCGACTCCGAATATAACAATACCAAGAACACTATAAAAGAATACGCAATTATTTCTTACTTTTTAAAGCATATTAATAAATTTGTAAGTATATTTTAAAGGCGGTTCTCTTTTGTTAAAATTTTTATTTATTTATTGATTTTTAGTGAATCTGAAGCAAACGTGTTGCAATGCAGCAACAAACGTAAGCTCATTGCTATTTGATTACAGACACTTATATTTTCTGCCTTAAACCGGACCCTTACTGTAAGACGTTGAGGAGATCCATTGAGCTTCATATTTAGCTACGACTAGCACTTGACCATACCGAAGTTACGGTAGGCAACTCAAATATCTGGATAGTCTATAAAAGATTCTGTCGAGTATCGTTCATTTGCTCCTAAGAATTGAAGAGTTCCGTCACTTTGTCATGGACTCCATCATCAGAACCTAACCAAACTATCACAAAACAACCTTGAAATATTTACTTTCCAATAAAAAAAGAATCATCGAAATCGGTTGGCGTGATCTTGATTTATTCGTCCATTTGTCGCGCACATGCTTAATGCAAATTTAATACTTATCCGGTGTTCTCATGGATGCCATCATTAGAACTGGATTTTTAAAAAATGGGACACTATGACGAGCACCGCCTTTCATTTAAAAAATATCATCAAGATCGGTGCACCCAGTCGGGAGATATGAGGTAACAAACATAAAAAAAATACAGACGAATGGATAATCTCCTCCTTTTTTTGAAGTCGGTTAATAAATATGATGTCACAAATTCAATAGGACAGAGAGAGAGTTTTTTCAAAATTTTAAACGGTTTCGCTTCTCTAACCATTAGTAGGAGCTGTTTTTGTAATTTTATTCCCTGGACCACGAATGATTGATGATTGTACGTGTAATAATTTAAGGGTACTTTTAAAAAGGACGTTTCTGCATTATCCCCGTAACGTGAGCTACTATTGCTTAATTAGTAGCGCATCTATCTATCTGTCTTTCATTCTCTCCCTGTGAGCGGTGCTCGCTGGAGCACGTCCTACGTCGCGTTGTTTATCCGGCGCTAATGATCTCTGACAGCGAGCTTTAATGATCTCTGAGCGTTTCGCATGATTATACAACAAAGTGTTAAAGTATTCTCTTTATATAATAATACTAGATTTATTTATAAACAAGTAAAAGTCTTTAAATAGTAGTGCATTGATTTGAAATTCTTAAAAAACCCTATAATTGGTTCATCCTTGATGAAGGTTTAAATACAGTTTGTCAAGATTTTGTGTAAACTGGTTGAAATATAACGATAATTGTCGCAAGTGACGCAAAACATCAAGCGATCTGGGAGCTTTCATGATGATAATTCCTCTTTTATAGATCTACTGAGAAGTCTGGATAATATATGACGGCGGCAACGTTTTTTAATATTGGTAACAAGGTGTGCAGCGATGTAGCAACATTCGAACTACCCCCACTCGCAGAAACTAGTATAAAAGGGCTTGCATTAGGCTGGCGGGCATTCTTAATCGAAGTGCTGCCCGGTGCACACCTTGCACCCATAAATTATTGGTTATTGTCATTTAATAAAATATCTTTCTTTTATGGATTAGTATCTATATCCATTTTATCTTTTAATAGTATAAAGCGGTAGTTGAGCCATACATAGCATCACGCCTCATTCCCTTCGGGGTAGGCAGAGACAACATCCTTCCACTTGCCACGATGCTAGCATATCTCCTTCGCTTCTTCCATTCTCATTAAACCTTTCATACAGGTTCGTCGGTTTAGAGTACTCTTGACCTGGCCGTTATTTAAAATGTCTTGCCTTGGTCTTCCCCTTCTAACTTTCGCATTCACTCTTGACACATAAATCCTTTTTCTCAGTCTCCTTTCGTTCATTCTCTCTACATGCCCAAACCATCTAAGCATATCTTTCTCAATTTTAGTCACTACGTCTTGTTTTATACCACAACGTTCTCTTATCACACTATTTCTTACTCTGTCACTCAGTTTTAATCCACTCATGCTTCTCAATGCTCTCATCTCTACCGCATTTAGTTCACTTTTGTGATTCTTCTGCCATACCCAACTTTCACTACCGTACATAAGTGTTGGCACCAATACTCCAGCATGCACAGCCATTCTAGTCCTTTGAGTCACCATCTGACTATTCATAAAGTCGTGCAGAGCACCATTTACCATATTCCCTGCATTTACTCTCCTTTCAATATCACTTTCACATGTTCCATCTTTTGTAAATTTAGATCCCAAGTATACAAATTCTTTCACCTCTTCCACTTGTTCCCCATCTATCAAAATATTGCCATTCATCATAGATTCATCTCGTTCAAAAAGCATAACTTTCGTTTTGTTTACATTCACTTTCATTCCTTTCCCTTTCAAAGCTTCATTCATAATATTTAGCATCTCCTGAAGCTCGTTAGCGGATGACGCAAGTATTACTTGATCATCAGCGTAGAGTAAACATTTGATGACTAATTCATTCATTCTTAACCCATACATACATTCTTTTAAATCTGTCAAACATTTATCCATGAAAAGGTTGAACAGCCATGGTGACGCAACACATCCCTGTCGAACACCTCTTTCGACAGGAAACCACTCCGTGTACGCTCCGTTTATTCTGACACAGGCACTAGAACCCTCATAGAGAGACTTCAATGCTTGGATCAGACAACCGCTCACCCCATACGTAGATAACGTTGACCACAGCTCATTCCTCAGCACTCGATCATAAGCCTTTTCCAAATCTACGAAAGCGCATTAAACTTTTTGAGCAGTTATACAGACGTATATCAATCACTTCATTACAGTATTACAGTATTTTGATCCATAACGCTATACAAGATGTTAGGAGAATGCATCCAAAAACGAAGACAGGCGATAGTACTAATGAAAAAATTGATCCTGATTAAATTAAACAACATTTATTAAAAATTTTGTTAGCATTATTTACGCGGTGTAAATGAAACTATCAAATTGAGAGAGAGTACCAAAAACCGCTGCGCCACGCCCGTGCGTTCCTTGACCCGAGCGTCAGCTGATTTTTGATTTTGTGTTTCATTGTTGGGTTTTTTAGTAATGTATTTTTTATGACTGATGTACTATGGACGTACATAATGGAGGGTAAAAAATGCTAATAAAAAGGATCAATTTGTACTATCACCTGTCTTCGGAAGCGGTCTCCTTCCGAAACACCCTGTGTGATTCAGATATCGTAAAATTCAAAGCGTAGGAAAGTAATTCTGATTATAATGTTCAAACGAACTTGACGGATGATTTAGTAAGTATATAAAGTGATCGTAATTCCGATTGATTTCCTGGTGCTGAACCCGTATCAGGGTTCCGTAGATAAATCAGCACAATACAACGTCCCATTGACATACGTTTAACCTATAAAGTGAGTTGTTAAGTTAACGAGATGCGTTTTAATTAATAACCCGTTTTATTGCGAGACATTGATAGCCGCCCATCACGAATGTCTTATCAGGACATTAATTTCTCTAAATAATGATAACACACTTAACCTTGCCTCTTGGAAAGATCTACAATATGAAACTGTAGCAAATTATCAACATTTTTTAATAATTACTAGTCTGTTATATAGGTCCTGTAATAAATCATAATAATGTTCATGTAATGCATTATTTTACTTACGTATTTAAATTGATAAGTATTGATACTTTATTCAACTGTATAACTTTTTAATGACGGCATCGTACGTGACAGTTTCCTTGGAAGATTAAGTAGATGTAGATATATCTTTAAAAGATATGCTTGTTTGTGGATCTATAAAAGAGGAATTATCCTAATATACATTGATATACTTTGTCAAGTGTAAGCAAAAACTTGGGTCTTAGCATAAATAAACAAAGAACTAAGATGGTGGTAGATCGCATGAGCATTTAGAGGGGAAATTTTATCTACCTCAGCTCCAACACCAGCAATAATGACTCATGGGAAATACTCGTAAAGAGAGGTTTTGAAATGCTGTCGCAGCTCCATAGAACTTGGCAAGATAGGTGGATATGTATGCTGAGATTTGGATTATGAGATGCCTTTGAAAATATGGTGCTGGAGGAAAATGCTTCGGATTCCGAAACTCAATGTCACAACTAGACTTTCCAGTTCCTACCTCAAAAAAATACTTAAGAATTTTGGCCAAACTGCCAGGAAACACTGTGATAATCTCGAAATGCTCGTGATAACTGATAAAGTTAATGCCATAGGAGTAAAAGGTCGCAGCCTAATGCGTTGGTCCGATCAGATCTGCACCACAATTAAGAAATTTCGTCTACGATGCTTTACATGTCGAAAGCAGAAGTTACATTGAAATGCCTTTGAAAATAGTGTGCTGGAGAAAAATGTTTCGGATTCCTGAGACCAACGCATCAATTCCCAAGAAATTCAATGTCACAACTAGGCTGAGTACTTTGACCACATTGTCAGAAAACAAGGTGATAACTTCGAAATGCTCGTGATAACTGATAAAGTTAATGCCATAGGAGTAAAAGGTCGCAGTCTAATGCGTTGGTCCGATCGGTCTGCACCACATTCTAGCACTTTTGTCTACGATGTCTTACATGCCGAAAGCAGAAGCCACGTTGAAATGCTTTTGAAAATTGTGTGCTGGAGAAAAATGCTTCGGATTCCTGAGACCAACGCATCAATTCCCAAGAAACCCAATGTCACAACTAGGCTGAGTACTTTGACCTTGTCAGGAAACAAGGTGAAAAGCTCGTGATAACTGGCAAAGTTAATGCCATAAGAGTAAAAGATCGCAGCCCAGTACGTTGGTCTGATTAGATCTGCAGTTCAGATTCTATTATGAAGAGTTCTATCATGGGAGGTGGTTCTCACGACCCTCAGACATGAAGAAACGACTCAAGAAGGACATCGATGAAAGCTCCCAGTCTCCCAGATGACTTTTTTCTGACACTTTCAACAATTATTCTTTATATATCAACCCTAGTTGCCCTTATATGAAATAATTTGATATTTATAGCACACAATAAGAGAAACAATTTGAAAACTGCTATTAATTCAGTACAGTCCCAATCGCGTCCCCTCGGAAGTTGTAACTCATTTATTTGTTTGTATTGTCCGCTGACGTCAAAGTGCTTTCGTCCACGAAGGGGTCGCCATGGAGCTTCGCAATTAAGGATACAATCTCAATTACGAATCAATTAATATACTTTTGTGACGTTAAAAAAATCGATTCAAATCTTTAACATAAATCGCCTCCGATGATAGACTGCCTCCTTGGTTTAGTGGTTAGTATGTTCGATTACATACATGAGGTCATGGGTTCGAGTCCCGGGTCGGGCCGATTCGAAAATCAATTATTCCAAGGCACGGGGTTGTGCTACATCGCCTTGCCTCGGAGAGCACGGTATGCCGTCGTCTCCGGTCGTGTACACTTGTGTACTATGCAACGTGGTGGATCTATGCTCTAAAACCCTTTCTCATATGAGTGAGGAGGCCTATGCCCAGCAGTGGGACGCTAATTGGCTGCTACTTACCTTAATACATAAACCGCATAAATTCAAATATTCTTTACTAAATTGAAATGGTCTGCAGTTGTCCATGTAACAGATGCTGTCTCCCAGTGGAAGTCAAACCGGTCCATCAATTTCTGTCATTAAAAGGAAAATACATAAAGAAAGACTGCCAAAGAATTGAATTTTATTTATTAGTATCTTACTATAATATATGCATTTCATATCTTCCAAGTTATTAGGAGTCCGTTCTTCGAACCATCTATTTATAGTTTGCCAAACTTACTTCTATCAGTTCCTTATTGAGCCTCAACCATGTGGTTTCTTGTCTTACAAGTTAAGTTAATGTTAATGCCTTGCCCCCTTCGCCTTTGTTGCCTTAGTTTTAATATTGCAGATTTAGTTGCCTCCTTTCTAGTAATTGGGTATATTTATTTGACAGCCTCGGTGGCACAGTGGGAATTTAGGAAATATTTTTTATCTAAATCTGGACTTCAGCCTGGAGGGAGGCTTCAACCGTGGCAAGTTACCACCCTACCAGCAAAGACGTACCGCCAAGCAACAGATTTATTGTGAGTTATTAAGAAATATAGTGGCAAAACTTAAAAATTACTAAAAATATTAAACAAGATTACGAAATGTTATGCGTTGCGAGGTAACTTTAGCGAGTAGAACAATCGAGTCAAGAGACTGCAAGTTCTGTGATAGTTATAGTGAATATAAAGTACAAGCTGAACCCGCGACTTCGTCTGCGTGGAATGTTTTTTGTTAGCAATTTCATTAACTTAGGCAAATTGTTTTATAAATAAGAAACACCCGCACTGCCTTCGAGGGTGGAATTTCGTAAAATACGTTCTTAGCTGACCTCTATATGGCAAAAGGAATATACATACATATATAGCATCACGCCTCGTTCCTATAGGGGTAGGCAGAGACAACATCCTTCCACTTGCCACGATCCTTGCATATCTCCTTCGCTTCTTTCATTCTCATTAAACCTTTCACGCAAGTTCGTCGATTTAGATTACTCTTGACTAGGCCCTTATTTAAATGTCCTGGATTTGGTCCAGGAACGTTCGCCTTGGTCTTCCCCTTCCAACTTTCGCATTCACTCTTGACTCATAAATCCTTTTTGTCATTCTCATTTCATTCATTCTCTCTACCTATCCCAACCATCTAAGCATACCTTTCTCAATTTTAGTCACCACGTCTTCTTTTATATAAAAGGAATATTCTTACCAAATTTCAAGTCTCTGCGCCTTATGGTTCCAGAGATATCGTGATGAGTCAATAGATACCTGGATATCTCTTTTATATATATATATAAAGATTTGGAAAATATGTGTTGGAAGTTTTTGTAATACATTAGAGGTATATTATCTTTTACCCGATAAGCACGGTTCCATTTAGACTGTCGGCAATAAAAATAAATGGAATTTGTCTCAATTTTCGTAAAGATTGGTAATCCTAATTGAGTGTTTACTTTATATGACATATTTAAAGAAATGGTAGCAAGTTATTTCGTGGTTCGACCAATATCATCATGACATCGTTAAGGTTAATGTGACAGTATAATTGATTTAAGGAGGTCTTGGCCGCCCACTTGGATGGCACAGGAGGATAGTTCTGAATACAATTTTTTGTGTGATTGACAACAATGTGACTACATAACTTATTGTTATGGTCAGGGTTTGGGTACCTCTTTTTTCCTTGCGGTTTAAAAGATCTTTTCTGACTTTTAATTGTTTTATATGTATTCTAGTGGCTCGCTACGGTTTTTTTTTACACGGGTAGTATCATATTTTTTTTTTGTCACTCAAAATGCGTTTTTTTTTTTTATAATTTGTCTAATTATGGATTAGTAGGAGGCTATGACCGTAGCCAGTTACCACCCTACCAGCAAATCCCCAACGGCGGGCGTGGCTATAGTAGAGGCGATCCGCCCTCATCTGGATAAGTGGCTGGGCAGAGAGCACGGATCGCTCTCCTACAGGTTGGTACAGGTGCTTACCAGTCATGGTTGCTTCGGTAAATACCTGTATCAAACTGTTGGCTGTGAGCCGTCGGCCAGCTGTTACGAGTGTGGTGCCTCGTTAGATACAGCTTACCACACGGTGGCAGAATGTCCCGCCTGGGGTTCTCAGCGACTCATTTTGACGTCGCTGATCGGCACAAACCTCTCACTGGCTAATATTATAGATGTAATGCTCATCAGTGAGCAGGCCTGGAGAGCGGTTGCCTCCTTTTGCGAGACTGTCATCTCGCTTAAGGAGGCACGACAAAGGGAGAGGGTGAATGCCGCTGAGACACTCCGGCCCAGACGAAGGGGAGTAGGAAACAGGAGGCGGAGGTTCATGCAACTCCTCCCCCTGTAGAATATCTGTGAGCCGAATTCAACCGAGGGGTCAGAGAGGAATGCCTCAACGAGCCTCTGGCTCCCCACTCATGGTTGACGACGGTCCCGCTGGGTTTTAGTGGGTATTGCGAGTTCTTCCCCCTCGCCGAGTCCCACACTCCCGACCCCACAGTCGGGGTGCGTAAATGCATTTCCCAGCGTCAAAAAAAAAATAAAACCCTACCAGCAAAGACTTACCGCCAGGCAACAGATTTATGTTCCGGTACGATACTGTGTAGAAATAGTTTCAAAACTTAAAAATATTGTGTTATATTACGGAATGTTATGCAATACGAGGTAACTTTAACGAGTGGAACAATCGAGTCAAGAGATTCTCTCGTGGTGCCTGGTATAATCCAATTATACGTGTACAACAATCTTTGTGTGGTTTTATGCAAATAAAACAGCTGATGTGAACTTTGGGCGCTGTCATATTGGCCTTGGCTATTCTGCGAAATGTTTTTCAGATTACCCCTCTCTATGCGAATGGCTGTAATGCGACATGTATGGATATAAAATGAAAAGGCGACCTATCACTTCAAAAATCATTGAGTGGTTTTATGATAACATGTTGCAAATGAAACAGGTGGTATAGGCCATGGGTACTGGGATATTGGGTTTCGCTGTTATGCCGAGTGACTTTTACTTTACCTGGCTGTAATGCGACATCTGCTACGTGAACGAAAAATTAAGAGGCGATGGAAATAAATCACTGAAAAAATCATAGTCTGGCTTTATGAAGACATAATGCAAATGAAAAGGGTCGTTCGAGCCACGGGTACTGGGATTTCAGGCTTGGCTGTTATGCCAAGTGATATTTACTTTACCTGGCTGTAATGCGACATGTGATAAATGAACGAAAATTAAGAGGATGACAAAAAAACACTGCAAAATTTGTGTGGTTTTATGAATCGATGACGCAATTGAAACAGGTGATACGAGACATGGCTTACCAGACTGATTCTCTTTACCCCTGTCCTGCGACAGGTTGTAATGCAACACGCAATACGTGTACGGAAAATTAAGAGTTGATGTTAAAAAATGTAAAAGTACTTAGTAAATTTTGATTTTATGTTCGTAAATATGCGATGGCTATAAATTTTAATTAGCATCGTATGCAATTTCAATGTTTAAAGCTAATCCCCTGTGAAAGTATGCTAATCGGGTTCGCCGTCGTATCTCATTAACTCCGACATGTTTCTGAGAAGGCATCACTATTTGAAAGAAGCCTCCGATATTTTCTATTTGCATTTTTTATTTAACGTATGCTTCATAAATGTTATTGGGAATTCTTTATGACTAGCAACCTACTCCGGCTTCGCGCAGATAATAAAAATATTATGCCTAAATGTTTTTTCTACTATATCGTCGTTGACGTCGTCGCTTCAACCGACGGACGTCCACAGCAGGACATAGGTCTCTGGCTCCAGCTGCTACCGGGGACCCTTTTTATGTCATCGGTCTTTGTCTCTCTGGTTCTTCTCAACTTTAGTGGAGGGCTGCGGGCCTCGAGGCAGTGCCTCCTTGCGCGGGCAACATCATCAGACATCAATTTGATGCCTGGTATTTTGTTTTGCCCGCAATCATACGGGCTGGTTCCCGCTGGCTACACTAGCGGGTCCATCCAGGTCAAGTCCGGGTATTGCCATTGATATTGCGTCGTCTTCGCCGTCATCATCCCCTACATCAGGAGGCGGTGACAGCAGAAGCTCACGAGGCATGGGACGCCCAGTGTTTCCTGCTCTTGGCTGCTGGCTGGCAATGCCGTGGAGGTGTATGTGTGGGGAGTTGGATGACGTCATTTCTGAGGTACCTCGGAGCTCCTACTATCATACGTAGGCACTTGTTCTGCTGGATCTGCAGCCTACTCTTCTGGTACCCTGAGCAGAAAGAGTACCAGGCAGGAGCCGCATACGTCAGTCTGGAGCGGACGTAGGCTCCGTAGACCTTCAGTTTGGCTTTTATTGGGAGACTTGAAGTAAAAAGCGGCCGCAGCAGCGACCGAGCCGCCGCAGCCTGGCCCACGGCGTGAGTCACCGTGTCCGCCAGGCGCAGCCCGCGATCAATGCGGCACCCCAAGTAGCGTACTGATGTCTGCCACTCTACGTCCTGCCCCCCGATATTCGACTGACGTTGCGGCTCATGACGGCCGACCATATTGGCCGACGTCGGTCGCCACTCCAACACCTTCGGACCCCAACGTCCATCGGTCCATCGGAGTATGTGCCCCGCCCATTTCCACTTCAGGTTCGCGATTCGTAGGGCTATGTCGGTGACTCTGGTTCTGCTATGGATCTCCTCATTTCTGATTTGATCACGTAGAGAAACTCCAAGCATAGCCCTTTCCATCCCACGCTGAGCGACTCTGAGCTAAGGCCCATAGTCAGCGACCACGTTTCGGAGCCGTAGGTCATCACTGGCAACACGCACTGTTCGAAGAGCTTTGTCTTCAGGCACTGAGGGATATTGGACGAAAAGAGCTGCCATAATTTCCCGAACGCTGCCCAATCGAGTTGGATTCCTCTTTGTCGCCTACCTAGCTGGCCTTTGCGCCCCAGGTGTGTGTACTCGTCAACAATTTCGAGTGCTGAGTTCTCAACGATGACTGGGTGGAGCGGAACATGGATATTGGAGATAGCTTTCGTCTTATCCATGTACCTTCTTTTCTACTATAAATCTAAGTCTAATATGTTAAAGTACTAAACAGGAATTTAAATGTTTATTTATTTACAACATTTATTTCTAGTAGGCTGCATAAAACTAACAACTCATTTAATGGTAACTGTATACGTTTTTATAATAATCTCCCCCAAGACGTTCTAAAGATGTCAATTAATAAATCTTTGTTAAAAGAAAGTTGATAGAAAAATCGTATTATAAGTTGCAAGATTACTTAGACGATAGAAACGCCTGGGAGTGAACGAATTGCTATAATTTGGATTAAAATTAAAAAGTAATATGATGTAACAAAAAAAATACCTGGCTGAGTTTTTTGTGGGTTCTTCTCGGATCAGGGCGCGAAGGAACCCTCCTAACTTTAGATTTTAAGACGACGATAAAAATTTGATTTGATTTGAACATTGAACATAACTTCTCCCTGATTACGATCGGCTATAATTTAGATAAATACTGACCAAAGTTTATAAGTTGATAAGGGTTTATATTGAATAACTTTCGCATTACTTTAAAATACTGAACATTTTCTTAGAAAATAAAGTATTACACTGTGGCATTTTTTGCACATTTATTTATACTTTATTATACATACTTTGACTGCCTCGCTGGTCTAGACACCTGAGTTTGAGTTCCGGGTGGGGCCAATTCGAAATGAATATTGAGTTTTCTATTAAGAATTCGAAGTTTTAAAAGTACGACATTGCGTAAGAACTCTCTGAGCACGATTTTTTTCTGATAGTGTAGTGTTTGACTGTGATGGGTCCAGTGATGTCAAAATCTATGATGGAATCACGCTAATCTGTGAAGAAGCAATTTATCTCTTATAGTTTCTACACATCATCGTATCTGTTCAGATTCAGACAATTTACAAAATGTTATTTTCAAAATTCGTACTTTTACGCTAGGAAATGCTTTTACGCACCCCGATCAGATCTAAAATCTTATCGAGAGTATGAGACTCACTGGTATGTCAGAATACCCAATAAAACTCAGCGATACCCTCCACATCCTTGAATGGAGCACCAGAGGATCGGTAGACGCAATCTACTCTGACATTCCGGAAGATTCCTCTGGGAAACTTACTCAGAGGGAAGGGGAAGTGCAAATCTGCACCTCCTACTTGTTAACCACCTGCGCCGTTGTAAAGGAGCGTCCATAGCATCCTCCCTCTCATTTGTCTTGCCAGGTTCCTCCACTTCCTATCACTGGTAAGCATCACGCCGCTAGTTTTTCTTCAACCAACAATAGATGCCACTGGGGTCCCCACGCCGAGTGTGTTACACTAAATCCACAGGTACATCACTTTCATGGCAGACAGGCGATTCCTCCCTGCGAGCGAGCATCCGCACCAGCCTGTAGGGACGGATCGCTCCAAACTTGAACGAAATTTGACGATTTTGCCACTTTCCCACTGGATAAGAAGTACGCGGGAAAAATTAATACAATAACACAAGCTCTAACGTGTCAGAGGCAGGTTTTTTCGTCCATCTAATTTTAAACCAAAAACACATTATGAAATCCTGTAACGTTAGTGTGATAGAGGGCAGGAAGTAATGAAAGAAGTTAAAATGATATTTTGTTGCCGCGTTTGTTCCCCGCTCCGGTATCACACGTAAATCCGTCCACTGCCTATAATTATAGGCACAATTTAAGCTGCGTTTGCACACCAGCGGTTAAAAAACGCTGCACTTATTTATTGTGTTGTTTTCAAGTCTTTAACACATGTGTTTTAGATTTGTGTGGTTAAAACGCTGCGTTTTTAAGTAATACTCCCTTAGGCGCATGACGATAAAGTTTTTAAGGGTAAAACACATGATTAGCGTCACGAAGATGTGAAGGTAGTTGTAATATTTAATAATATGTGGCATTTCTATTTACGGTATTTTCACATTTGTTTGATTGATAGTCGTGATTTTGATTTGATTTGATGTGATTTAATTTAATTGTATTTAATTTCATTTATTTTCTGTATTATTATATTCTATTTGTCACCATCATAGTTATAAGTTATTTGTATTTCAACAATTTGGGCCAAATGTTGCCTTGAATAAAAACTATAATATATCATTATTATTATTTATCACATCTTTAAATAATTTCATACAAATTTTTCATAAAATGTAAAATAAAAATATGTGTACAAAGTAGGCACGCGCTTTTTTTTTAAATATAAAGATCAGAGAACTGCCTCATTGGTCTAGTGGTTAGCATGTTCGACTACAGACATGAGGTCCTGGGTTCGAGTCCCGGGTCGGGCCAATTCAAAAATCAATATTGAGTTTTCTATTAAGATTTTCTCAATATTTGCCCGAAGTTGGGAAGTTGGCGGTGTGATCCACCCCCGTGCCTCGGAGAGCACGTTAAGCCGTCGGTCTTGCGCCTGATCTCTCTCCGGTCGTGTCGGATTCCCGTCACATCGGATTATGAGAGTGAAGGAATAGAGAGTGCACTTGTGTACTAAGCCTGCCAATCCGCAGTGTAGCAGCGTGGTGGGTCTATGCTCTAAAAACCCTCGCTCCCCGGAGTGAGGAGGCCTGTGCCCAGCAGTGGGACGTTAATGGGCTGCTATTTACTTACTTTTTATAAAGATCTTATTTTTAAGTCTGTACCGTATTTGTATAAACTTGGCTACTGCTTAACATATGCTGTCAGAAATCAATTTACACATTGAATTTAACATCTCTCGTTTCTAATTTTACTAAAATATTTGTAGATTGTTATGGATATAAGCGTAAATGTATTTTTTGTAACTCCGATGGCTCGAAGTCTAATTTTTTTTTTATTACAGACCTATAACAAGTGCTTTGTCAAAATTGATATGATTAAATCAACTTAAGAATAGTAGATTAAAAATAATTTTCATTGTCGTTACAATTGATATTATTTTAATTAATAGATTTCATTCGTTTTCAATCTCATTTGCTTCATTTACACAGTGTATGAATGAGACTATAGTAGTTATATTACTTTTACTTGCAAATGGTCACATTTTAATTGCACCGTGGTTTCACAAAACCAAATCAATATTACCCGAGGTTGGGTTGTTGGCGGTGTGGTCCACCCCCGTGCCTCGGAGAGCACGTTAAACCGTGGGTCCTGCGTCTGCTCTCTTCGGTCATGTCAGATTGCCGTCACATCCCGCTATGAGAGTGAAGGAATAGAGAATGCACTTATGTACTATGCCTGCCAATCCGCAGTAGAGTAGCGTGGTGGGTGTATGCTCTAAAAACCATCTCTCCTATGAGTGAGTAGGCCTGTAGTGAGGTTAATGGGCTCCTTTTCCTCTGCCGGCACGTCTTTGCTGATAGGTGGTAACTAGCTACGGAAGGACGCCAACCTAGTAAGAGGTAATTTACCACGTAAGCTTTCGACAGCATCAATTTCCAATTCAAGAAATTCTATGTAAAAGTGGGCTTTTACAGCACTTCTGAATCGTCTGCTTGATTTAATGTTTTTGTATAAGTTATTAAACAATTTAATGGATTGTTCAGGTTTAATAAATAAGATCAACTTTAGAGTACCATACAGATACCCGTGTCACATTATTACTCCTCTCGTGCCACCACGCGCCAGGACAGTGTTCGGTGCTAACTCCGCCATCCCTCGTATTTGCAAATTATATAATAAATTCAGCAGGTCACTTGATATACACGGGAATTCACCAGTTGCCTTTCGAAAATTAGTTATAAATGTACTAACTGTTAAGTAATACATTATTTTTATTTTTTACATATTTTTGTCACAGTATCATTTTTAGTTATTTTGCATGAAATTTTTATAGCAAATAAATTTGCAATTGTTTTTTGAGTAAGATTAATGTGCGATTTAGTTCATAAGATATTTGTTACTAATTTAATTGTTTATGCATGTGGAGTTCACTTTAAAATGAGTCCACATATTCTGTAAGCGCTTTGATATGTAATTTATGCAAAAATTATGTGAGTATTCGCTAGTGAACGTATAATAAATAAAAGTCTATCACTATTACATTTTAATTTTTATTTATTGTATTAAAATTAGGCGTAAAATAATCTGGTAAGAGGTAAAGTACCTTTGACTAGGTAAGCGTTATAAAACCTATTAGTGTGCGCACACTCTGCCACTGTTATTCCCGTGCGGTGCTAACGCACGGTTATGTTACAATTTATGACACGTTTTGTAACGCGACTTTTTGTTCCCGTTTTGTGCGACACTCAATGAAAAGGGTCATCTGTTCGTTTTATAAGTTTGTTGTACTTTGGTTTCCTTAATTTAAAAACTCTTGCATCGTTTGCTAAATGTTTGACAAACAATAATAATCTACTCTCAATATGACCGGACTTCAACCAAAAGGTGAAAAGTGTAAAGTTCCTTGGCAATTTATTTTTATTGTAGTAGTTTTTATATTTATACAAGTCTCAAACTTTAGATTTCCGAGATTAAGAGGGAGAGAAAAGGAATATATCAGAGGAATTTAATGAATGTCATCGTCATCGTCAATATTTTATTGAAATCTCAAACGACGGATTGTTAATAAAAATGTCACATGTTTTTTGTCAATATTAAGAATTATTAATAAAATTTTGTTTTTGAATTTAAAATTTAGAGAAGAGAGAGTATATTAAATGATTAAATGACGAGTGGCAAATTAAAATGCCACATATTATTTGTAAATATTAAAACTATCTAACCTTCTAACAAATTAGCATAAAACGCGTCGCACGTCTTCGTGACGCTAATCATATAATAAAAGAAGTTAAATAAAATATTGTTTGTGTGTTGTAAACGTTGCTTCCATGTGCATCCGTAGGTACCTTGCTACACAAGACTACGTTATCTTTAACTACGTGTCTGCCTCTGGGTGTAAAAAAAAGGGCTCCATCGTTGTAAATGTGGTGAGTGGGTTAATCAACTCGGTCACCACGGTCTGTCTTGTCTTCATAGCGCTGGTCGTCTCCCAAGACACGCTGGCATTAACGACATCGTCAGAAGGACTCTTGTCACCATTAACGTGCCGGCTATTCTCGAGCCGAATGGAATTGCACGTGATGATGATATGTCGTTGATGTCTTGGAAAAAAGGAAGGTCGTTGGAGTGGGATGCTACATGTGTTGATACGCTTGCACCATCTCACATTGATGCTACCTTCAAATCAGCGGGAGCGGCGGCGTCAATAGCTGAAAACGCCAAGAGGCGCAAATATGAGAGCCTTGCTTCAGAATACATATTTGTACCTTTTGGCGTGGAGACATTGGGACCGTGGGGTCCTGAGGGTAAAAGTGACCCTAAGACCGGGTGGTACTTCGGTCAGCGTATCAATATCGCTGTCCAAAGAGGTAACGCTGCCAGCCTTATGGGCAACCATCCATTTTAGGCTATTTATTTTGACGTGTCATCAAAATTTGTTATTATTTCTTCTTAAGATTCATTAGATCTTATTTTCTTTGAATTGTTTTTTTTTGCGTTTTTGATATAGTTTCTGTTTGAAGATTGTCATAATTAAATGAGTAAACAACACGTTACTTAGTTACGTAGTTGATTCAATATCTAACTTTATTTTTAACTTTATTATTTTCGTTTTTTATCGAAATTTCAATCTCTTTCTGATGAAAAATTAATTGTATACGCACCACGGGCCGTAAGTATCGCATTGCCACCAACGATTTCACCACGCGGTCGACAATGTCATTCTTCCGGCCCTAGGTTTACGCATAATTCAAAAAGATATTCGCACTCTGCTCTTCTTCTCCATATAAATTGTAAGTGTGGGAAAATTCACACTCAGTCTGCGCAATTTTCGTAAAAATAATAACCCTCTATTCCCAAGTGTCTTAATGTATTATAATAGTTCCGCTGAAGTCTTTCTGTTGGTACGTCATTAGTATTTCCATTAGTAAATCTCTCACTAACTATATGACAGACTATTTGTGTCTCGGAGCGTCCTATTTTAGATTTATATTTGTGACTCTTAACAGATCTGTCTACCTGCGAGCGTTATGAAACCATGTGAATGGACTATGCTTTACCGTTTATTTTTAATACGATGACACAATCTATAAGTGCGCTGGTAAATCCAGAATATATTTAAAACTAGCTGTTCCCCGCTGTGTTACCCGCGTAAAGTCTCTTTAGGCATGAGAGTGTTAGACTATAGATAGTTGGATGGCAACACTGATAGCTCTGAAATTTTGTGCAACTTGAAGTAACTTTAACGAGCGGAACAATTGTGTAAACAGAGTCTCTCGTGCTGCTTTATGGTGCTGTTATATAAATTCAGTGAAGTAATTATTAGTATAGTGCAAGTTGTGTATATCTCAATAGTTAAGAGTATAGAAGTTGTTAGTTAAGATTCATTGGTGTTTATAATAAGAGGGAGATATTGGTTATATATGTGATGTGTTGCGTCACAATGGTTGTTCAACCTATTCATGGATAACTATTTGACAGAGTTAAAAGAAAGTATGTATGGGTTAAGAATGAATGTATTATTAAATGTTTACTCTACGCTGATGATCAAGTAATACTTGCGTCAACCTCTAATGAGCTACAGGAGATGCTAAATATTATGAATGAAGCTTTGAAAGGGAAAGGAATGAAAGTGAATGTAAACAAAACGAAAGTTATACTTATTGAAAGAGATGAATCTATGAAGAATGACAATATTTTGATAGATGGGGAACAAGTGGAAGAGGATAGTGATATTGAAAGGAGAGTGAATGCATGGATGGTGTCTCAAAGAGCCAGAGTGGAGTGCATGGAGGAATGTTGGTGCTAACATTTGTGTCTGGTAGTGAAAATTGGGAATGGCAGAAGAAGCATAAAAGTAAAATAAATGATAAAGTAAGAAATAGTGTGATAAGAGAACGATATGGTATAAAAGTAGATGTAGTGACTAAAATTGAGAAAGGTATGCTTAAATCGTTTGGGCACGTAGAGAGAATGAATGAAAGAGAGACTGACCAAAAGGATTTATGAGTCAAGAGTGAATGGGAAACTTGCAAGGGGAAGACCAAGGTGAACGTTGCTGGACCAAATCCAGGACATTTTTAATAAAGGCCAGGTCAACAGCACTCTAAACCGACGAACTTGTATGAAAGGTTTAATGAGAATGAAAGATGGGAAGAAGCAAGGATCGTGGCAATTTGAAGGATGTGGTCTCTGCTTACCCCTAGGAGAATAAGGAGTGATGCTATGTATGTATGAACTCTATAGCGAAGATAGAAAAGTAGAGAGTGTCGTATAGCAAAGATACTGCGCATCTTTAGTGTCTATATTAAACTGTAGGAGTAAAACATAGCAATGCGTAACTTTCTGACGATTCTAAAAATCTTTTGGATACCTGTTCTGAAATCGAACCCGCGACTCTTTGACAAGTGAGACCACATATCTTACCAATGTGTTATGATTGTCTAAATGGAACAGAATATGACAAAAATGAATTAAAATCTTAATATAATAATTTTAGTAATCTGTAGTTTTAATACAAAACAAGATGGCCGCCATTAACTGTCAAATGCAAAGCGCAATACGCATTTCATTATCTGTGTTTATTCGTAATTTGCTATATAAATTGAATAGACTTAATCATGTCGTTTATTTATTGTGCACGTCTCACTGGCTGCAGACCCCCGGGTTCGCCCCCAATTTTATTAGCTGCATCCCTAAACTTTAAGCACGGGGGATGTTGATTTATTTCCCTTTCTGCGCAGATCGTGCGTGAAACAAATTTTTTTCTACCCACAAAGGAGTTTGATTGTGAAAAGTTTTGAATAACATTTATCGAGGGTTTTTGCGTATCCTATTATTGTGAATTCGAATATATTTTGATCGAATCTCGTATTATATAAAACAAGCTAACATAACATCATCTGACTCACTTAATAAAGAGAAAAAAGTTGATTAGGTTTAAAGATATTTATTTCTCAACACATATTTCAAATAGATTTAAATTCATTTTGACATATACAAGTTACCGTATATAACGAAAATCGCAAAAAACACAATATATAATACAAAAGGTAGTTAGACAAAAACCAAATAAGTAACAAAAATATTGCTATGACGGTGTAAAAACTAATGTTAGGGTGAGACTTCAAAAAATATTATAATGATTTAACCTTTTAGATTGTCCGGTCGCGTTTTATTGGCCTTCGTTATTTGCCCGCGCTTTTAACGGATAGAACCGTCGCATGCTCCCGTGCGGACATTTTTGCGTCGGTTGCTCCGCGGGTGAGTGTAAGCGAAGTAAGTGGCCTTTGGGACTTAAATGTTCATGAAAGACTACCAAATATCATGTATTTAATGTTTGCTAATACTGAAACTATACAATGTTATCTTTTGTTTATTAAATTAAGACTCTAGTGTAGTTTCATGTTGCGCTAAACTTTAAGATAGTAAAAAAGTCCGTATTGTATTTATAGGCTCATATTTTAAAAATTAAAACTTACTTCAAGGGTGTTCATTATTACACACATCACTTATATAATCGAAAACACAAATAATCACTAATAAAACTCACAGTTTATAAAATCCCATAAAAAATACTTAACGACCTTCGAAGCGACATATGGACAGTTAGTAACGGTCACTTTATAACTGACTTATTTTTTGTTTTTTCTATTGTCTGGTGTTATCTCGACGCATATTTTGCTACAACAGTTACCGAGAAGCAAAATAGATACACATTATGATTTAAAACGAAAAGAGATGCTTATATTTCTGATTGTCCGAGTTTAGACAGAACCATCGTATTATGTCAACTAGTAGACACGGGCATACGGACGTGTTATACAAAGATACATAAATTATATAAACAATTTTCTTTTGTAAAAACTCGTATCAAGAATTTAACAAACGAGTTACATTCTTTTTGTGTTGTGCTTTATATGGATGTTCGTTTAAAAGAAAATTATTAACTAACTAATGTAGAACATGAGCAATTTTAAGAAAACAGCCACTTTTTCTTATGTAACCTCCATAGTGCTATTGACAATATAAACTTTTTTAATGTAACCTTATGACGTTTGACATAAATGTCACCGATTGACAATTACGCATATATACTCTGTCTGCGTGTGTGTGGTGTGTTTTTTTTTTTTTTTATTAATTTGATTTTGTTGGTTTTGGGTTGTTTAAAGTAATTTAAAGGATTAGCATGTAGAAAGTACAAGTACCCCTTTTTTTCGCGTTTCTTAAAAATATGTATAAACAAAAGATTCGTTTATCAAAAATCCTTATACGTGCGTCTTCTACTTCTACGTGACACTGGCGAAGTAAATTGTGCCAGTGTGGCACAGGAAAAAGCCATAAATCCAAAATAATAATAAATTAATTTGATGTATTTTTTATCAATAATTTAAAAAGAAATATTATCATTGTGCACTTTTTTCTGTATAGACTATAAATGCTGGAAACATCACACTCCTTCCACGTGTATGGAATTTTTGCTTGAAATATTCGTTATGTAGCGGTTTATGTAGTTAGCGTTTTTTTTTTAAATATTTTCTGTGTGTAATATAAAATTGATCTGTCTGTTTTGCAAACCAAAGATAGATAACGTTAGGAGAAAATTGCATTACTTTAAAAGCCTTAAGGCGAAGTGCTTTATCTTTTTTTCTGAAAAAAATTCGTTTCGGATTTGCGTGTAAGACGCTCGTTTATCACGGCGACGTTAATTTTATTTAATAAATCAGTTTGGACGATGGCAGCGCGGCCATTAGTCAAACGGTGTCCCGGGTTCCAATACCGGGATGGCTCAAGTACAAATGATCGCGTATGACGGTGATGGATGATGGATGCGCCTGTCTCAGCGGCGTTTAAGTTGTATTGTATTAGATGAGGCTAAGTCCAAGATAATTGAATGAGTTATTTTGTTTCACGGTGGGATTGAATTGCTTCGGCTTATAAACAGGCTTACTTTATGTATTGTTTTTGGCAGTGTCTTATGTTAAGCCGAATTTTGGAACTATGATAGATTTTATGTAATAAAATTCCCACGGGAAGGAAGATCAGTTGTTTGTGCTAAGCTTAGAAGTAGTATATACCGATCTTGATGGATCTGTCATAAGTTAGATAACTACATGAAATAACATGATTTTTTATTTGCGACAACGGGTCGTATACATAATAACTATAATTGAGCTGTTATATCCTACCGTAAATATGCCGTGTAAATATTTATATGATTATGATTGAAGAAGTGTTTGTTTATATTATGAAAGAACACATGAACTTTAGAAGACATTGACGTATATTAAGTTAAGTAAGTAGTAGCCCATTAATATCCCACTACTGTGCACAGGTCTCCTCACTCATAGGAGAGAGCATAGGTCCACCAGGCTGCTCCAATGCGAGTTGGCAGGTATGATATGCAAGTGCACTCTCTATTGCTTCGCTGTCATAAAGCGATGTAACGGCAATCCGATCGGGTAGAGATCAGGAGCGCCTCAACGTGCTCTCCGAGGCACGGGAGTGGAGCATACCGCCAACTACCACACGTAAATACTGAGAATTTCTTAACAGAAAACTCAATATCTCATTTAAATTCGGAATATTCAG
The DNA here is from genome assembly GCA_015832385.1 of Elymnias hypermnestra. Taxonomy (NCBI): domain Eukaryota; kingdom Metazoa; phylum Arthropoda; class Insecta; order Lepidoptera; family Nymphalidae; genus Elymnias; species Elymnias hypermnestra. The sequence goes on from JACTOM010000644.1 coordinate 827,799, forward strand.
GACCTCATAACTGTAGCCGAACATAACAACTAAACCAATAAGGTAACGTACATTAGATTATTAAAACGTAGTATACAATATTATTGCGTCAAAATTGTATTAAATAGTTATTATAACAAACAGTTTCCAGCAAAACCGTGCGAGGTTTGTTCAAATTATATTTAATCAGCGCCCCGAGCCGTGTCCGGCTGACGTCGCGATCACGCACGCCTCGCGAGGATTATCACTTTAACAAAAGCCGCCAAATGCAAACAGGCTACCCCTTAATTAAAATAAGCAATAAGCGTATAAGCGTCGTTATTAATATAAGCGTATATCAGATTCTTTGAAATAAACTTCTTCGGGGCTAAGCTGGTGAATGCGTGACGTGAGCGTTACGAAAGTGTGATTGCGCAAGGCAGACGGAAGTTGAGAGGGAGATATAAGTTAGTGAAGATAGAGAAAATGTTATATTTCGTATAGAAAGAATCGTATAGAAGCAAAGATTTTGTGTTCCGCTACGATGCTGTGTAGAAACCATAAAGGCCTCTTACCAGATTAGCGCGCTTCTATCTTAGATTGTAACACCCTTTACCATCACGTGTTATCACAGGCAAACGTTAACCTGTCAGCAATAAAAAAAGTTTCGTTTCACATATCTAAGATATAGTGCAGGCCAAATGTCTGTGTCACACTGTAGGATCAAGAGAGAGAGCAGATATTTTACTATAGCCCTGTGGTTTAGAGCACATTCATTTTTTTATTGCAGACAGATTATCATGTGACTATCTCGTCCAATGGCAAGTGATGATACAAAGATGGAAATGATGACCTGATAAGTGGTAATTCCTCTCATATTTCTATGCAACATCATACCGGAACGCATTTTTTTACTTACGAGGTACGTATTTCAGTAGTTATCATCTCTCAGAACTCTATACTGAGACAGATAAGAACATGCAATTTCTTAAATTTGTCCTGCCAATGGTATCTGTTATTTTTGTTAGCTGCGGTCAAATCAATAACAAAAAAAAAACAAAGTTATTCCAATAATAGACTGCCGATGTTTACTATATTATAATCTAATTATATCAGAGACTGTTTGAGTGCGGGTGCACTTTTTGTTGATTTTCAATTAAATTCAGGAATTTAATTTGAATAATTTCTTAACGCTACTTGTGACTCACGAGTGCAACCAGAAACGCTTGTTCTCCGAAAGACAAATAGGTACTAAACTGACACCTAAAACCACATATTTACGTAACCCCGCTTTAATTATCCAGGTCCAACTTGCTTCTGAAAACGACGTAAACCTTCTTCGAAGATGGCTTACCTGCAGCACTTGGTAAGCCACTAGCTACGTCGCGAGAACCTTTTAGAATGAAGTTTCCTAGCACAAGTGTTTCTATGGTTAGCTCTAGAGACCTCATAGATCTCCATAATGAAGCTTGTTCGCGCACGATGTTATCGTTGCTCTGTGGACAGGGCGCGATATAGTCTGTCAAGATCTGTTATCTGTGGTGTAAGAATCCTTTGAAAAAAGGGTCAATTTCGGAAGCGCTTTGAGGACGGCCGCGGTCTAGGGCCGTCGCGGGATTTTGAATTTTTGTGCGGAAGGAAGTGCGGGATCCCACGCGTCTTTTGGTTCGGGGGAATAGATGATATCCTCGACGCGTTGGACGCAATAGACTTCCCTCCATTGGAGCCAGGGAACGGAAGAGTAAACCAGCGTCGCCGATCACGGACATCCGCGACGCTTTGGCAGGTTACATACTCTGTACATCCCACAACTACACTTTACAGTACACACATTCACGTGAACAGACACCTGCCGGAGTCGACGCCTTCGAGGAGAGGGGCGGCTGGACTCGAGGTAGGTGAGAGTTCCCTACTAGCCGTTCGGCACCTCTCGAATCTCTCTTAGACTCATCCCCTCCGCGCCGACGAATTGGCTGACAGCTGGCCCTATAGCTGCAAATGGGCCCCAGCCTTTAGGGCGGCATCTTTTGATAGCCAAGCGTCGGAGAGAACAAAAATTGTTAAAAATTTTCTGCTCAATTCTCTTTATTTTCAGTTCCCTTTACCATTTACATTCACCTTTTTTACTGTTTAGAAATAAATCTTCTCTGACATCTTTAGATCTGTTTCAAAACCATACTTCTGTATAATTTTATTTTCCTCTTATCCATTCTATATTTCAAAATAGATTTCATTCTTAATTATTATACAAGAACACATGTCGATTGTATTTAAACCTGCAATAAGAACTTCCAAAATAACTAAATTTGCACTTGGTAGTCGGTAATAAAAATAAGCTATTTTTCGTTAACTAAAGCCTAAAAGCGTATATAGAAAATAACGAAACATGTGCGCTTATAAACCATTTGTTACATCTCTACCGTTTAAACTTACGTATATACGAATCACGTCCATATCCCATGGAATTATAAAGGTCAATTACGCGTACGTGGAAATGGAAACGCGTACTCGCTTTTAATTTTTCAATATGTGTACTAAAACTTCTGTTCTCGTTTTGCCACCTTAATTTCAACCTTATTGCATATGTGTAAAGTATATTTTGATATGAGTTTAATTTGTGGGTAAACATCTTTAGGGACGAAAGCGTGCCTACGCATAATAATCATCGGGACATAGTTTTATTGGTGATGATTTGTCAACTTTAATCATTTTAGGAAATCTAAACTGTATGTGAAAGGCGTAAGGTGCAATGTTGTATGGCGTAATTTGTGATTATTTTTCTTATGCGAAAGGTTTAAAGATATTTACTCTATGACTACAGTGTGTAAGGAAGAAGTGTTTAGAAGACGCTACCGGAGATTTTGTTGCTGTTTTTTTTTAACAATAATATGGCATTTTTTAAAGATTTAAAGCACTTTTTAGATTACTACAACTAGTTTAGAAGCCAAATAGAAAAACTGTTCATAAAATACATAGTTGAAACGGTATAACGAAATGATATTCACTTTTGTTCATTTCCTGATGTCGTAGGAAAATTGTCGTATCCAGAAAAATCTCCAACGAAACCCTTACATAAATATACTAACAAAAAAAATCAGGAATATTTTCCATAAGAAAAATTAAACAATTGACAAACAGCAACGGTTAAATTAGTGTATTTTGCTCAACTCCACAGTCTCATGACATATGGAATATTATTATGGTTTTCTGACGCTTCAGTCAGTATTCATCTACGTAAATATTTTGTAAGCATTTATACCTAACCAAAAAGAAGTCTGATTGTGACATGTATATTAAAAGCAGAAAAGAAAAGTTACAATCAGACTTCTTAAGATTAGCTAAGACCAGCAAATCCCAAGCACAATAACGGTACTGCCAAAATTTAGCATGTTAATTTAAAAAACCTTATTCAGAAGGCCTTCTATAGTATAAATGACAAACGGGTCTGGACTTAGCTGATGGTGGCATAGATAGGTTCTGTTCCACCTTTTCATGGATAACTGTTTGACAGATATAAAAGAAAGTATGTATGGGTTAAGAATGGATGAATTACTCGTCAAATGTTTACTTTACGCCGATGATCAAGTAATACTTGCGTCATCCGCTAATGAACTACAGGAGATGGTAGATATTATGAATGAAGCTTTGAAAGAGAAAGGAATGAAAGTGAATGTAAACAAAACGAAGGTTATGTTTACATTCACTTATGAACGAGATGAATCTATGATGAATGGTAATATTTTGATAGATGGGGAACAAGTGGAAGAGATGAAAGAATATGTATACTTGGGATCTAAATTTACAAATGATGGAACATGTGAAAGTGATGTTGAAAGGAGAGTGAATGCAGGGAATATGGTAAATGGTGCTCTGTATACCTTTATTAATAGCCAGTAGTAGTGTATCAAAGGGCCAGAATGGCTGTGCATGGGCGTGGTGTGAATGGTGTGGCATGAGGAGTGTTGGTGCCAACATTTATATATGGTAGTGAAAGTTGGGTTTGGCAGAAGAATCACAAAAGTAAAATAAATACGTTAGAGATGAGAACGATGAGAAGTATGAGTACGTTAAAATTGAGAAAGGTATGCTTAAATGGTTTGGGCATGTAGAGAGAATGAGAGAAAGAAGACTGACAAACAGGATTTATGAGTCAAGAGTGAATGCGAAAGTTGGAAAGGGAAGACCAAGGCGAACGTTCCTGGATCAAATCCAGGACATGTTAAATAAAGGCCAAGTCAAGAGTACCTTAAACCGACGAACCTGTATGAAAGGTTTAATGAAAATGAAAGAATGCAAGGATCGTGGCAAGTGGAAGGATGTTGTCTCTACTTACCCNAGAGCGATGAGAAGTATGAGTACGTTAAAACTGAGAAAGGTATGCTTAGATGGTTTGGGCATGTAGAGAGAATGAGTGAAAGGAGACTGACAAACAGGATTTATGAGTCAAGAGTGAATGCGAAAGTTGGAAGGGGAAGACCAAGGCGAACGTTCCTGGATCAAATCCAGGACATGTTAAATAAAGGCCAAGTCAAGAGTACCTTAAACCGACGAACCTGTGTTAAAGGTTTAATGAAAATGAAAGAATGCAAGGATCGTGGCAAGTGGAAGGATGTTGTCTCTACTTACCCCTATGGAAATGAGGCGTGATGATATGTATGTATGTATAAATATAATTCATAATAAAGTGTGTAAAAAAATGATGTTCATCATTGCTGCTTAGTAACCTAAATTGAAAAAGACAATAATAAATAAAAATAAATAAATAGAATTGTGTAATCTTAGAAATGCTTTGCTATAATATGATATGTCAATTATGAATAGGTTTGAAGATGAGTCAATAATTCATAATGCAGCTGCGATTAAATTAGTGTTGGTCTAAACTTGGATTTCAAATGTTCATAGAACATATAATGTCCAAGCGCTTCTAATAGATTTGCCTATCTTTAAAGTCTCAAGATTTATACCGAAATTTTACAAATGGATTGACTGAAACGTAGTAGGTATCATGATAATATAAGAGACAGGATGACAGAGTTACTTTCGCATAATATTACTGTAGATAAAATAAGTCTCAACACTTGAAGCAAAGTTAACGAGCACGCGTAACATTCACCACGTAGTGAACTCTCTGAATAACGCAAGGGAGATATAATTAAACAAGTCAATATAGTGTTCTGTAAAGGTGTTCCTTTCGTGAGGCAGACTCGTTACGAGGCGCATCGCGTTTCAGACAGTCTTTTAGCGAAATGCACTTGAAAAAAATGAACTGCTCGAGTAACTTATGTGTAAAGAGCATCCCGTAACCGCAGAAAGGGTCCGACGACCCCTCTGGAATAGTATCATATATATCTATACTAATGCACTGAAAAGTCTATAAAGATATCCATTTAACTTCATAAAGCGTCGAAATTTCTTTTTTTTTGGTGGGCTTTTCTTTGTTTCCTATGAAATTTTCTAATCGAATTAAAGCAACGGTGTTCTATCACATAGAGATTGATTTAACATGCTCTCCGAGGCTTTCTATATAGCGTCATATTCACTTGAAATAACGATAACAATACGACGTTATTGAAACAATAACCAGTTTTTAACGTAGCCTGTTGAAAAAGCATCGAAAGAGTAACAGTCTGGTACAGTCCAACAGTTCTGCATGACTTTTCTTTATTATTACATTTTTATAGCCTTTTTCTAATTGGAGAAGGTAAACTTTGTACTTTATCTTGTAAAGATTTAACAGTAGGTATATCATTTATAGCAATACTAAGATATTTATTGTTATTTAAGTATGATCTATCATCAGAATAAAACTGTGGCCAATTATTTATATATATTAAAAATAGTAAGGGCCCTAAAATGGAACCTTGTGAAATACTTATTACGTATACTTTGGAAGATTTAACATTATTGACAAATACCTTTTAGAATTATATTTGATGCTAGGTTCATCTCTTATGGTATAGTAGATAATATAAGGGTTTTTTTCTATAAAATCCATCCGAAGTGTGTCTAAGAACACTAGATTTAAGAAAAAAAGTCCTTAAAACATCGAAATTGTGTCAGCATCACAGCAATCATAACTAATGACAACTATATGAATTTTTAAAGCAATACTTCCTTTATTCTTCTAATCACGTTGACTATTGAAAAAAGTGACAAAATGTGACCGATTCTGACTGACATCATAGTGAAGAATATCCTTATATAGTATCCTTACAAAGAATCCTATAAACTCCTTTGGAAGTTGGTCTTCGCTTATACACCTCGATTCCATGGGAATATATAGATACCCGTTTATATTAAGTGTCTACATTGCGACATGACTATTGTGCCAGATTTCATGTCAATCGGAGCTATACTTTTGGAGATTTCCTGATAAGTCTGAGAGTGGCATTTCACTTTATATATATCTGTTGTTAAACCCTACGGCTCCGAAACGTGGTCGCTGACTATGGGCCTGTTCGAAAGCTCAGAGTCAACCAGCGTGCGATGGGCGATGCTCGGAGTTTCTCTACGCGATCAAATCAGAAATGAGGAGATCCGTAGCAGAACCAAAGTCACCGACATAGCCCTACGAATCGCGAATCTGAAGTGGCAATGGGCGTGGCACATAGTCCGATGGATCGATGGACGTTGGGACCCGAATGGCGACCCCGCACCGGGCGACGCAGTGTAGGGAAAACCCCCCAAAAGGTAGACCGACGATATAAGGAGGGTCGCCGGTAGCCGCTGGAGCCAGGCGGCTCAAGACCGGATCTTGTAGACGTCATTACATGAGACCTATGTCCAGCAGTGGACGTCCATCGGTTGAAGCGACGACGACGATATCTGTTGTGTTAATATAAAACTGTTTGACTTTGATACAAAATTTAACTAGTTCATTATACACTGTTATAGAATCAAATCTATATTTGTAGCGTGTAAATTTTCCTCGGATTAAACTCAAGTGACAGACAATAAAGCGTCCAGCCATTTCCTGAGTCTTACGATTAATTTAGTTTAGTGTTTACATCCTGGATATCGCTCCCGTTTCGTCTACCTGATGATTTGTCTCGTCTTGATGATTGATTGTAATTTTTACTTTATATTTATCGGCTTTATTAATTATAAACTTCAATCCAATTTTGAGAATAAGTTGTATTTGCATGCAAAATATAATACGCTAGAAAAAGAATAATATAATGACGGGAATGATAGGAAGACTGTCAAGGAAAGGAGAGATAGAATTAGATATATTTGTAATTGCCTCTAGTGTGTAAAATAAAATTCAAAATTCTTTATTGCAATTCAATGCCTAATGTGGCGTGCAATGTTATGGCATTTTCGTACAATCTGAGGTAAGTTATTAGATATTTTGATAGCCATAACACAGATGTTTTTATTAAGCAATGTGGTTTTATGAACGGGAATCTGAAATTTATCCCTAAAACGATTTGGGTTTGCCCGAGGAAAGTGGTTATCATTATTTCTTTAAAATAGACATTCTAAAATATATAAAGATGATACCGTAAGAAGATTTAGTTTTATAAGTATGGCCTGCAACTATCTTTTCTTTGTATTTGGTGTCGTCGTCGTCGTCGCTTCAACCGATGGACGTCCACTGCGGGACATAGGTCTCACGTAATGACGTCCACAAGGCCCGGTCTTGTGCCGCCTGGCTCCAGCGGCTACCGGCGACCCTCTTTATGTCGTCGGTCCACCTTGTGGGGGGTCTCCCTACACTGCGCCGCCCGGTGCGGGGTCGCCACTCCAGCACCTTCGGGCCCCAACGTCCATCGGTCCGTCGGACTATGTGCCCCGCCCATTGCCACTTCAGGTTCGCGATTCGTAGGGCTATGTCGGTGACTTTGGTTCTGCTACGGATCTCCTCATTTCTGATTTGATCACGTAGAGAAATTCCGAGCATAGCCCTCTCCATCGCACGCTGAGCGACTCTGAGCTTTCGTATGAGGCCCATAGTCAGCGACCACGTTTCGGAGCCGTAGGTCATCACTGGCAACACGCACTGTTCGAAGAGCTTCGTCTTCAGGCACTGAGGGATATCGGACGAAAATATCTGGCGTAGTTTCCCGAACGCTGCCCAACCGAGCTGGATTCGGCGGTTGACCTCTTTCTCGAAATTGGACCTACCTAGTTGGACTATGTGTCCCAGGTATGTATATTCGTCTACAATTTCGAGTGCAGAGTTCTCAACGATGACTGGGTGGAGCGGAACATGGATATTGGACATAACTTTACAGCTCCCTTACGCATCTTTTTCGAGCAACAAATATTTCATTAATTATACTGGTATTTCCCCAGAAGATTATAACCATAGCGTAGAATGGAAACTACTTGCGCTTGGTATGCTGCCAATAATGTTGTCGTATCGACCTTTTTTGATAACACGCGTAAAGCGTAAGATAACTGATTGAATTTTGATGAGATAGTCAGCATGAGATTTCCAGGTGATATGCTGGTTAATATACAAACCTAAAAATTTTGTTTCATAAGTTTTTTAAATTTTATTGCCAGAATAGTTAATATTTATGTCATAGTTAATTCTGCGGATGTTTTGAAAATTCATTATATTTGTCTTGTTAAAATTTAAAGTGAGTTTATTCTCAACTAACCATTTCATTACATCTACTAAACTATTATTTATTGTGTTTTCGTCTTCTGTTATGTTATCACTTGTATAAATAATAAAAGTAACATTGTCTTAATTACTAGTAAGGTTGTAATAAAGATTAATGCTATATTAAATACATTTAGAGTTAAATAACTTCTTCTAAAAATACTGAAAATTCTAAGCGTATTTTTGTTCAACTGGCTTAATAATTATTAATCAAGGTTCAGAGATGTTGCGGTGAACTTTATTAAAGAAACTAATTGAAAAAAGAGATGTGGCTGTTTTATGGACACGGCCGTTTGTTGTGCGTGAATACTTTTTGTAATGGGGCTTCCCCTTCCGCTGCATGTGATGTGTTAAAGTCCTTACTTGGCGTATTTAATTCTATGATCATTTAGCTATCCAGTGGTATAATTAAATTCCGGATGGAGGTGACAGATGTGTAGCTACAACACCAAACTCTAACCCTTGAGTTTATTATCATTCGTTTTTTGTATTGCCTCCAGTAGTATAATTAGAAGGATTACTTGGCCATTAAAAAAATGCGGTAGTAAATAGATTACTCTAATCTTAATAGAGTTATTTCAATCATATTTTAATAGTGATGATAAGGAAAAGGAAATTCGAAACGAACCTTCGTTACTTTAAATGCCAATTTGTTCTTTAATACCATCGCTAAGTTGTACATTAGAAAAAGTATGAGAATAATAATTGATGATTCAAAACTACTGTATAATAATACTTGAATGAATAATTTTTGAATTTGGATTTGTGTAATGTTTTTGGCGTAATATAAAGATTTTTAAGAAGAGTCCTCGTGTTTATCCATTGAGCCAGACTCCTACACAATACAGTACTGTGGATCTATGCAATGCATACGATACAGTACGCTACACGGACGGGATGATAGGAATGCGGAATCGTTTGGACGCCAGTCCACTTTGGGTTTATGGATCTCACACTAACTGGGCTTTATGACTTCGCACATAAAAACGTGATGTCTTCTTTGATTCACGAATATATAATAAAGTCTCGAGATGTAATCGAAATGCATCTATAATTGCTAGAGAAATTGTATACATTTTTTGCAGACTCAAAACCTTACACTTACTGTCACTCAAAATTGTCTGAACGGATTTTCATGCGGTTTTTTCTAATAGATAGTGTGATGTATAAGGAAGATTTGGATATATAATAGTCGAAGGTTTTATGTGTATTGGTTGTAATATAAGGATAATTATTGCAAGCGTCGGTATAAACTAAGCTACTTGAGTGATTTCTTTAAAAATGCTTATAGTGCTGGGTAGCCTATTTATCCAGGAAGGCTATTGGCTATTTAACATCACGTTACGACCAATAGCAGTGGAGAATCAATGAAAAATTCCGCAAAAATGAGGGTATTCCCTTTGAAAGCTTCAGTAGCGTACGCTGCGTTAACGGTTAAAGTTACGTAAATATAATGTGTGACAGAATTGTTCCTTTTAAAAAGATCTATATAAAAGTCCATAATGGTTTATGTCAATCTTTTAAGTTTAACCGACTATAACCTTTTTATGCTAATCCTTCAAAAATAAAACAATATATTTGCGAAGGTATGAATCCTAATTCAAATTAATACGTTACTCACAAATTGACATTTTATCATTTGGATATCTTAATGGATGGATATTTTAAAAGATATCGTATTTTTAAAATAACTGTTCAACTATATGCTAAAAAAAAACTAGCTGTGTCTGCGGCTTCGTTAGTGTGGAACTCTATTGAGGGAAAATTCTGAAACTTTCTAGAGTTTCAGAATACTATCTCTGTACAAAATTTCTCTTCAATCGGTTGTCGTGAAAACGCGACAAACATACAGAGTTGCATTCGCATATATATAATATTAGTAAGGATAGTTATTTTACACCCTTGGAGTTAAAACTTTTATAAATCTTGATTGTTATATTTATTTATATTCAATTAACAGTCTATAGAATACGTTTTAAGTTATTTGCTCTAAAAATGATGATACATTCATTCTCCTTACAACCCTTTTTTGACATTCAAATTGAGAAATCAGTCTATAATTTGAAGAACTATTTAGAAGATAAGAAAGCGTGGGAGTTAATGAATTATTTTAATCGAAACGGAATTACTCATTCAGTTACAAAGTAGCTCTTAATCTGTCCGGCACGTTTTATTTGCCCCTGTAATTTGCCCGCGCTTTTTAACGGAAATAACCGTTGCCTGCCCTGACGTTTTTGCGTCGAATGACCCTATAGTGGCTCTTGGGACTTGTTCATAAAAGACTACCAAATGTTATGGGTTTTATATTTGCTAATAGTTAAACTATACAATGTTATCTTTTGTTTTTAAATTAAGACTCTGGTGTAGCGTCATGTTGCGCTAAACTTTGAGATAGACAAAAAAGTCCGTCTTATATTTATAGGCTCATATTTTAAAAATGAAAACTTACCTCAAGGGTTTCCATTGTTATTCATGATATTTATTTAATCAAAAACACAAATAAACACTCACAGTTTATAGAATACAAAAAAAACCTTAACTACCTTCGATGCGACACATATACTGTTAGTAACGGCCACTTTGTGACTGATTTATCTTTTGTTTATTCTATTGCCTGGTGTTATCTCGACGCATATTTTTTTTACGATAGTTACCTGTGAAGCAAAATAGATAATACACATTATGGCTTCAACAGAACGAGATGCTTTATTTCGGATTGTCCGAGTTGAGACAGAGCTATCGTATTATGTCAACTAATAGTTAAAACGGGCAATCTAAGGGGTAGTCCACGCTCTTTCTCAGACTCTAGACTGTCTGTGTACCAAATTTCATTTGAATCTCGGCATTTACAATATTACTCAAGGATTAGCTCAATCTCTCTCTTATATTTAACGCAGTCGAAGTAGCGCGGTCGGTTTGTTTAAGGAAATATCTTAATTTGTCGAATTTAACGCCTCGGTGTGAATCTGGTAATGAGACATTAAAACTTTAATGAAATATCAACTCGTATTTACGACTCGCTATAAAATACTCGGTTTATGCTTTACACGCGGCATTAGCGCAAACTGACATAGTGGACGTCTCACGGGACACACGGGCGTGTAGCATTGCCAACAATTAAAAAAGGAAAATTTGGACTAGTGAAAAAAATTATAATTCACCTTATGTATATAAAAGGTTAACTTGACATGAAGACGTTTTTATAGCTTTGAATATCAAGTATCTGTGTGGAGTAGTAGGCCGAGAGCTGACTGAAGAGTGCCACGAGTGTGGTTTCGCCATTGACACGGCAGAACACACATTGGTGAAGTGCCCACGTTGGGCGGAAAAGAGAGCCGCTCTCGTGGCTTCTATTGGATGTGTTGACCACACGTTACCTGCTGTAGTGAGGATTGCTGGAGAGCGATAGTTTCTTTCTGCGGGGAGGTGATGGCGCAGAAGGAGACCGCAGAGCGGCTGAAAGAGCAGGATATAGCCTCTCCCGCTTTTCGCAGGCGCAGTGTTGGACGCAGACGGGCGGCCCAGGACCGTCGTCTTCCCCCCTAGGGATAACCTCTAGGGCAGCAAATACGGGGTCTGTTGCCTGACAGAGAGTCCCTAAGTTTGTGGACAGCATGCCGGTACCCCAAACATGTCATCCTACTAAAGTAGGTTAATAAAATAAAGAGGGTCCTCATATCAACGGGCGTTGCTGTCGGGTCGCTGTGGTCGAGCATTGCCGTGCCCTTCCCGCGGCCCCGTCACAAGGCAACGTGGCGGACCGTTACCGACAGGTTTTTAGCCGGTAAAAGTCCGGCATAACCCAGAATAAGCCCCCCGTGATGCTCTGGGTATCCATGAGGATTTTCCTGTCGGGAGAAAAAAAAGCTTTGAATATCTTATTTATTAATGTAGATCACCTTTTTTTGAAGTGAAACTTCTTTAGGCGCATGAGGGTAAAATTTGCAGCGTTTTTTATGCTAATTCACTAAAGGTTGGGCAGTTTTAATATTGACAAATAACATGTGGTGGTGTTTTATAAAATATAAATATTTCATTTCACAATTTGTCATTTGAGATTTCAATAAATTATTGTTTTAATTTTCGACGCTTTTAATATTTTAATGACTATTAAATTCTTAAGATACTTACCATATTCCCACCTTCTAAATCTCGGAAATCTAAAATTTTAGATTTGTACAAATATGAACAAGACTTAGAAATGAGTTTGCCAAAGAAGTTTCACTTCTGACATGTGTACTTTGTACGCACGCGCTTTTAATTGATTTTATCTTAAATCTATTGAAGCATGGTGTTTAGAAAGATATCATATTTAGTAATGCACAATAATTATATTTGTATATTTAGATGTATGTGTATTAAATCAAATTATAGGTATACCAATATATATGTAAATTACTGAATAAACCTAGTACTTTCATGGGCTGCTATCTCCCAAGATTGTCTGGAGGAGATCGCTCTAAGCGATAAGACCGCCTTTGTACCCTTTTACCTACAGTTTTGTAACTCTCATCTCTTAGACTTTGTATGTATGTGAGCAATAAGAATAAATTAATCATTAAAAGAGCGTATAAAGTACACATTTCAGAAGTGCAACTTCTTTGGCAAACAAATCTTTAAATCTTGTTTATATTTATACAAATTTAAAACCCTAGATTTCCGAGACTTAGAGGGAGGGAAAAATGAAGATATGTTATTTATTTAATGAATTTAATTGTCATTAAAATGTTAAAAGCGTCAAAAATGAATACCAATAATTAGTTGAAATCTCAAATGGCGAATTGTAAAAGAAAATTCCACGTGTGTTTTGTCAATATAAGAAATTATTAATTAAATTTTGTTTTTGAATTTAAAATTCAGAAAAGAGAAATTGTGAATTATTTTTATTTAACATTTTATGAAAAATATTAGATTATAGAAGTTTCACTTCAAAAACGTTATTTGTCTTATTAATGATTCGTTAGCACTTGATTGGGAAAAATGGAAGCGCTGAAGGCAATTTTCCTCTTAATTTTTGCACAGACCTTCGTACAAAAACACAAATCTCCTGCTTGGAGGTACGTCTCCTACCAGCACAGACGAAATAGGCAATGCAATTTCCTAAATTCGTGGTACCTGAGATCGAAACCAGGACCTCTGCTATAGTAAAACAGTGAGGCTGTCAAAAACGGGCTCTAGTATAAGAAAAGATAAGTAGCACCCCATTGTCGTTACACTGTAGGGCACAGGCCTTCTTACTCAAAAGACAGAGGGTTTTCAGAGGATATACCCACCACGCTGCTGCATTGCAGGTTGGCAAGCATAGTACACAAGTGCACTCTCTATTCCTTCACTCTCATAGTTCGCTGTGACGGTCACTAGTATATAATAAAATATTCTGTTCGTCATTTTCTACAACTGTGTGGCGTGTATGTGAGAAAATAAGCTGTCAATATTTAAATTAGTTCTGTATATATTTCCTTAATGATGGCCGCGAATATTTTTCCCATTTGAATACATTTCGTGCTGAGTGTTTATTAGATTTGAGTTATTCTCTTCGCCTCGTTACAGTTAATAGACTTTGTTTATACCTTATTGCTGTTTAACAGTTTTATGAACACTTAACTTCTGACTGAGAACATTTAGATATTCCAGTTAATTTCTGTGACTTCAAGAGGAAGATATATAACTAGCAGTGGAAAGTCTACTAAGTCGGACTATAGATTTATTTTTGTTGATATAAAAGTTTTATTTCACTTAGTTTTATATTACTTCCTTTCAAATGATTAGCTATACACTTATACTTATCATTTAAGCAATAAATCTCGGATTGCTACATTTTAAGATAATGTGAAATTGTTTATATTATGAAATAGTGAATCTTGTGAAAGTTACTCTTATGTAATAATTAATGCGTGTGGTCGCTGACTATGGGCCTCATGTGGAAGCTCAAAGTCACTCAGCTTGCGATGGAGAGGGCTATGCTCGGAGCTTCTCCACGTGATCGAATCAGAAATGAAGAGATCCGTAGTAGAACCAGAGTCACCCACATAGTCCTATGAATCACGAACCTGAAGTGGCATTGGGCGGGGCACATAGTCTGAACGGCCGATGGACGTTGGGGGCCGAAGGTGCTGGATTGGCGACCCGCACAGGACGGCGCAGGATATAAAGAGGGTCGCCGGTAACCGCTGGAGTCAGGCGGCGCAAGATCAGGCCTCGTGGATGTCATTACGTGAGACCTATGTCCACCGGTTGGAGCAACGACGACGACAAATAATTAATACAATACAGTTAAAATATAAACGTATACATTACGGAGTACAATTGGCGGCCTTATAACTGATATAGCAACCAAAAATGCTTAAAAGGACACATAAGAAGAAGCAGAGAAAGGTGTACAGAATCTACAATTAATTATAATAATTAATAAAAACAGTATCAACTAATCAATTTTCTTGGACAGATAGTACTCTTTTACTACCTATTTCAATATATTGTGGGACTAAGCATTTATTATATTGATAGGCAGTGAGTTCCAAAGATGAGCCGTTTGAAATGAGAAGGATTTTGAAAACAAGAAGTAGTGTGAGAAGGAATTTTTAAGAATGAGATTCTTCAAGGAACTTAAAGCGTTCCCTCAGATATACAATCACTTAAGGAGCAAACAGCACACAGTAGAGAAAGAAAGAAGATGAGTATTCCGGCGAAGGCGAATTGGAAACCACTTGAGTTTTTTGCGGAAGTCGGAAATATGATTTACGGATTTTAATGACTTTATACAAGTATGATAATATTATAATATTATGAACGAAGCTTTGAAATGGAAAGGAATGAACGTGAACGTAAACAAAAAGAAAGTTATGCAAGTTGAAAGAGATGAATTTGGTACAAGTGGAAAATGTGAAAGAATTTGTATATATGGGTTCTAAATTTACAAAAGATGGAACATGTGAAAGTGATATTGAAAGGAGAGTGAATGCAGGGAATATGGTAAATGGTGCTATGTATGCCTTTATGGATAGCCAGATGGTGTCTCAAAGGGCCAGACTGGCTGAGCATGGAAGAGTGGTGGTGCCAACACTAATGTGCGGTAGTGAAAGTTTGGTTTGGCAAAAGAAACGTAAAAGTAAAATAAATGCGGTAGAGAAGTATGAGTGGATTGAAACTGAGTGAAAATGTAAGATATAGTGTAATAAGAGAACGTTGTGGAATAAAAGAAGATGTAGTGACTAAAATTGAGAAAGGTATGGGCAAGTAGAGAGAATGAACAAAAGGAGACTGACATTTTTGTCTTATTGATTGATTGATGAGTTAAGAGTGAATGGGAATGTTGGAAAGGGAAGACCAAGGCGGACGTTCCTGGCCCAAATCCAGGACATGTTAAATAAGGGTCAGGTCAAGAGTACCCTTAACCGACGAACTTGTATGAAAGGTTTAATGACAATGAAAGAAGCGAAGTTGTACAAGGATCGTGACAATTGGAAGGACGTAGTCTCTGCCTACCCCTATGGGAATGAGGCGTAATATATACGTATGTTATTCAAGTAATTAATCATTTATTGCCTCCATGATATGTACGTAAACGCAGTTACGTGGCACAGCTTGTATGTGAATAAATGGTAGAACTTAAGCCTCAGTTTCTGGTATAATCCGTTGAATCCACCGTATATATTACTGTTAGCACAGTATCATAGGCATTGCAGATGCGGTTTCACAGTGACACACAAACAGACGTGCGCAAACAAATGCCGATTGTCAGATAAACATGACCTCCCCGGCTTCGAGATGCTAGATTACGTTGAACTGACGCTTCGTACTTTTTACAATGCAGATAGTAAAACTTGATTCAACTTTATATTTAACTACAGCTACTATTTACCTAACTGCCTCATTGGTCTAGTGGTTGGCATGTTCGACTACAGACATGAGGTCCTGGGTTCGAGTCCCAGGTCGGGCCAATTCGAAATCGATATTGAGTTTTCTATTAAGATTTTCTCAATATTTGTCCGAAGTTGGGGAGTTGGCGGTGTGTCCACCCGCGTACCTCGGAGAGCACGTTAAGCCGTCGGTCCTGCGCCTGATCTCTCTCCGGTCGTGTCGGATTTCCGGCAAATATTGAGAAAATCTTAATAGAAAACTCAATTTCCATTTTCGAATTGGCCCGACCCGGGACTCGAAACCAGGACCTCATATCTGTAGTCGAACATGCTAACCACTAGACCAATGAGGCAGTCGGCACTTTAAGTAGGGGACGCCTGCCTAAAGTGACTAATATTCAATTATTTACTGTTGCAATTTGAGTAATGAAAAGATATTTTTATTGTTAACAACATCCTAATTTTCAATTACGCCTTTATTAAAGAAAATATTTTCAGAAAGTGTACTCGATTTCTAAGTGTTTTTTTCTCTCGCCTCTAAAGTGACTAATTTTGACTTATGTCATATAATAATTAAAGCAACGGAATGATATTTTCATTTGTGAGCCCCTTCGTAAGCTCACTCTTGCGAAGACTTGCCGGTTCAGGATAAATGAAAATGCCACCAGATTCTTCACTCCAACGCTCCGCCGTCTACTTGTCACCAGACGAGTATTTAATCACGAACTGACAAACGTGCACTACTGTGACAAGCAAACGACGGGGGTTATTAATTTATTGGATAAAAAGTGACTCCTATGATTGGAGTTTTATTTCTCACCAATCACAGGGATTACATTAATTACACAAACAACTTTATTTTTAGAAATGACGACATGTGTATACGCTATAGCTACAAACATTATATACATACTTATAAATATCGATAGACTCTAAGTTAAAGCAAAATATACTATACAAACGAACGATGTTTAACAATATCATTTAACGCATTATTTATAAATTAAAGGGAAAAAGTCGCGAACATCATTGTTAACACCCACTATTTTAATTAAAACCTTTATTATGGAATTTAACGAAATATTTATGTATTTTATGGAAGCGTTTCTTCAAGTGCGCTCGACTCTTAAGCGTCATGTTACAGTCAACTTGTCTTGTTGCGAGGAATTAACTTTGACAGTTAATTTGTTCTGACGCTTATAACGTTTAAAGTATTTTAAAAGCTCATTAATGTTATACTTCACTCATTTCCATTGATTTAATTAAATTCTTTACAGACTTTACAAATGTGCTTTAATTTTCAGAGAAAAAAAGACTTATAGAGTTAAATGTTTTGTTTTTTGTTTTCTTAGAACGAAAGGCAATAACAGATCCATTATTTAATTTCTTATCCTGTGGGCGTTCGTGGGTAATGTTGGTGCAAAACACTTTATTAATTAACTCGAGTTATAATGTTCAATCACTTTATGTTCCCGATATCAATTTACACAAACTCATTAACAATAATAACTAGGAACGTCACAGTTTCAATAGTCGACCAATCCGGCCGACCGCCACTCGAGAACTGCCGAGAGACGGGCCGGACTGCCACTTATTGACTCTGCCCCCACGCCGATACACAGATGGCGCCAGCGTACCACAGACTCTTGCACGCCGACAGACATAATATTATACAAAGGTGAATTACGCGAATTTTTACGAGAGATAGATCAAAGAAAACCTCTGTAGAGAGTATTATATATATTTTGTAATCAAGGATACAAAGACGTTTTTTTTTTGTCGCTGGGAAACGCATTTACATACCCCTACTATGGAGTCGGGAGTGTGGGACTTTGTGAGGGGGAAGAACTCGCAATGACCATTGTCAACCATGAGTGGGGAGCCAGAGGTTCCTTGAGGCATTCCTCTCTGGCCCATGTGTTGTAGTCGGCTTACAGATTTTCTACAGGGGGAGGAGTTGTATGAACCTCGTCCGCCCGTTTCCGACTTCCCTTAGTCGGGGCCAGAGTCCTTAATGCCTCCGTAAGCACAGTGAGAGGTCTGGGCCGATCAGAGACGTCATATTGAGTCGCTGAAAACCCTAGGCGGGACATTCTGCCACCGTGTGGTAGGCTGTGTCTGACGAGGCACCACACTCGTGACATCTGGCCGACGGCTCACAGCCAACAGTGTGGTACAGGTATTTGCCGAAGCAACCATGACTGGTAAGTACCTGTACCAATCTGTAGGAAAGCGATCCGTGTTCTCTGCCCAGCCACTTTTCCAGATGAGAGCGGATCACCCCTACTATGCCACGCCCGCCACTGGGGATCCGAGATCCTCATTCCACCTCTGGGTTAAGGCTCTGTTAGCTAGAACTCTGACCCTCCTTACTTCGTCAGCATCTGGAAATTCCCCTCTGGTTCTCGCGGCTACTCTGCACTGGTAAGTAGCCCTGAGAACTGCCATGGGGGATCACCTGCCAAGAGTGTCGCTGCCGTCCATGACACTGTACGGTATAGCTCTAATCGCTATTACCCTCTGGGAGGATAGAAAGACGTGGCAAATATTATGTAGAGATTAATTTGGTTGGGTACGAAGAAAATTAAATAAAATTCTGTTTAGGTAAATGTGCTTTTGTTTCCAACGAAATAAAGACAATATAAAAGTGACGGTTTTTCACGAAAAATTGACATTTATTATAAATAAAACACAGTTAGCAACATTGCGGGGGAAATCTACTTACATATATTTTTTTCACATTTTCACATTTCGCAGTCTTTTTGGATTTACATCACATTTTGGATGATACAAAACAAAATGTAGATCTAATGCCCTGTTTGTATTTTTTGTGTCCTTATTGCTGACTACACATGGGATAACTAACTAGCATTTCTGTTATTTGTTACTTTACTCATAAAATTACGAGTAACGAAAACAAAGAGGGTTATTTATTGACAGTAACGTAATAACTCTTTTTTTGGATTCCAGTTATTTTCGTTACTCGTTATTTTATCAGTAAAGTAACAAATAACAGAAATGTTAGTGACAATATTTTAAACATTTTAAAATACTGACAGAAACATTTCTCTTATTTGACGGCCTCGCTGGCGCAGTGGTGCGAGTATTCGCTTTGCTAGCGGAGGTCCTGGGTTCGATCCCCGGAAGGACGAATTTAGGAAATTGTATTTTGTAATTTGTCTGAGTCTGGACTGGTGGGAGGCTTCGGCCGTGGCTAGTTACCACCCTACCAGCAAAAAAGTACCGCCAAACAAGGAGATTTGTGTTCCGGTACGATGCTGTGTAGAAACCGTAAGGGGTGTATCGCCTCTTAACAGATTAGCGCGCTTCCATCTTAGACTGTATCATCACTTACCATCAGGTGAGATCACAGTCAAGCGCTAATCTGTCAGCAATAAAAAAAAAAGAGCGATTATTATAATAACTTAAATAGTAAGGAAGCAATGTGATACAGATAGGCACAATAACGCGTTTGTTTATTAGTACTTATGCTAATATGTACATAAAGATGTCACACTTTCATTTTATTTATGAATAGACTCTTTTACTAAGAAAACTAAAGAACCATAGGCCCTAGAGCCAATGGCTCATAGGCCATTCAGTATCGCCTTCTGTTTGAGATTCTAATCTATTAACTTAATTCTATCTTTGTATGATGTATTATCTATAAAGTATCTTTTTATACTAAATCTGTGATATAAATACCTTGTACCAAGTATACCAAGGAAAGAATTACTTTTTAGTAACAAATAACTTAAAAAATATCAGTTATTTAACCTATAATAACGTCAGATTTACCGTTATTGAAAAAAGATAATAACTTCTTTATTGCTGACTGGTTAGCACACGACTGTCCAGATTCGGACCAATTGAAAAACGCGTTTTCTAAATTTCTCCTAATGAAAATTGAACCCAATACCTCTGAAAATGAAGCAAGTATTTCCACCATTGCGGGATTTTTGTTACTATTTTGATAATAAATAAATTGCAAGTATCGTGTTCATTCCCCAACCTCTATAATGCAAAGGTCGTTTACATTGTATAGAGGCATTCGCTGATAACATCAGCACGTGGGCATTTGTACCATTCAAATGAATCTCTATAACACGAATTAATCTCTATAAGCATAGTCTTTAATCTATATACTTCTAAAAGTCGTGTTATTTACAAATCAAGAGTATAATAACTCAAAAATGGCTGGAAACTAGATTAAATATGATTATCCCGTATTATTTTTATAATTAAAGCACGAAGCAGCCCACAAAGGCTTAATGCTGAGCATAGGCTTTTTTTCCGCTAGGAAATGCCTTTACATACCACAATCAGACCTAAAATCTAATCGGGAATGTGGGACTCGCTGGCAAGCCAGGATACCCACTAAGACTTAACGATACCCTCCACAACCTTTTGTCGAGAACCAGAAAATCGTAGACGCAATCTACCCTGGCACTCCGGAAGATTCCTCTGGGAAACTTAAGAAGGAGAAGCAAATCCACGTTTCCTATCTTCCAACCTCCTGCGCCGTAATAAAGGAGCATCCACAGCGTTCTCCCTCTGCCCCTCATGTGTCTCCTTTAGTGAAATAACAGTTTCACAGAAAGAGATCACTGCCCTACACCTTCAGTGAAAGGTTTCCTCGGATCAACGACAATAGATCTCGCTGGGGTCCCCACGCTAGGCATTCTGCCAGAGTGTGTTGCACTGAATCCAAATCACAGGTACATCACTTTAATGACAGGCAGGCGTTTACTTCCTGCAAACAATGTGATGCAGGTTCTTGCCGAAACAGCCATGTTCGATCAGTACCTGCACTAGTCTGTAAGAGAGAGATCCGTGTCACTTAGATTGAAATTATCCAGGTAGGGATCGCTCCTATCGTGATCAGACCCGCTGTAGGAGATCTGAGATCCTCATGCCACACGTCGGCATCAGTTGACACCCTTCTAATCCTTGCAGCCGCTCTGCACTGATAGACAGCTGCTAGAACCTCCGCCCACAGCTCCCTAGGAGGGTCACCCGCAAGGAGAGTTGGCGCCGTGAGCACAGGCCTCCTTACTCATAGGGGAGAGAGTTAATAGAGCATAAACCTACCATGCTGCTTCATTGTTTTGGCAGGCATAGTACACAAAGTGCACTCTCTATTACTTCACTCTCATAGACAATTACACAACACAGGGCTAACATTTAGGAAAACTTAATTCGCCCGACCCAGCACTCGAATCCAGGCCATCATGTCTGTAGTGGAAAAAGCTGATGACAAGAGCAATTACGCAAATTATATTTATATATATACCAACATTACACTTGACGTTGCTTTTTATATGTGTTATAATAGATAACATTTTTTGTTTCAGGTATGTATACGCCGTGTATTATACGCGAGGAGGTATGAAATATCAAATTTTAAGGTCTATAAAGACCTGTTAACGTCCCACTGCTGGGTTTACTCTTGTAGCTTAGAGACTGTAACGTTGCGGGATGGCTAGGAGACGACATAAAAAGAACTTGTTATGATAAATAAATTATAATGGTCAATTTAAATACTTTTCAATCGAAAACTTTAAGTCAAAAAGGTATTGACGTAATGGTGCGAGTATTCGCTTTGCTAGTGGATGTCCCGGGTTCGATCCCCGGTAGGACGAATTTAGGAAATTGTATTTTCTAATTTGTCTAAGTCTGATCTGGTGGAGGGCTTTGGCCGTGGCTAATTACCACTCTACCAGCAAAAACGTATCGCCAATCAAAGAGATTTCTGTTCCGGTACGATACTGTGTAGAAACCCTAAGAAGTATATCGCCTCTTACCAGATTAGTGCGCTTCCATCTTAGAGTGTAGCATCACTTACCATCAGGTGAGATCACAGTCAAGCGCTAATCTGTCTGCAATAAAAAAAAATATTTCATTCACAACCTTGAGGATAATTTTCTAGTCTAAGCCTTAAAGTTTTAAGTTTCAACTTCTACCTTGGGGTAGAAGACGACGATACTTCTATCCCTTACAACATATTTTCGCATTAAAAAGTAGCCTGTATCCTTTCTCATGCCCTAGACTATATGTGCACCAAATTCCAATTCGCAGCGGGCAGAATTACTTTTACATTTATTTATTTTATTTATTACTTTTGTACACCACAATATTACAAAATAAAAACAGATATACAGCTAATACAATACAGAGTACAATAGGCGGTCTTATCGCTTGCTAGCGATCTCTACCAGACAACCTTTGGTATAGAGTAGTTGTAGCAGACAGTGGTGGGTGGTGTATAACTATAGACCTACATACAAATAACTACATCCTAATACGTAGAAAAATATACACAAATAACTATAATAATATATATATATATGTTGACCCGTAAATATACTAATAAATACAGTATATATAATAGATTAAGTATAAATAAGCAAAAATATATATGTCGGAGTGCAAGAGTCTCTGGATCGCTGGTCCGTGTGTAATAGTCTATGGAACGCTAGCGCCAGTTTTGTATCGGCGTGGGGGCAGAGTCAATAAGTGGCAGTCCGGTCCGTCTCTCGGCAGTTACCGAGCGGCGGTCGGCCGGAGTGGTCTACTATTGAAACTGTCGCGTTCCTAGCTATTATTTTTAATGAGTTTGTGTAAATTGATATGGGGAACATTAAGTGATTGAACATTATAATCCGAGTTAATGAATAAAGTGTTTGATTGCACCAACAATACCCATGAACGCCCACAGAATAAGAAATTAAATAATGGATCCAATTAATAACGATGTCGGCGGAGAACCCTACGCCCATATGCTTTACGTTTCTTCGTTCTTTCTTATTCTCCGACATATATAATAAAAAAGAAGTCGTCTATAGCTGCTGCAGATAGTGTTCTTTTAGTAAGTTCTTAAAAATGTGTAGTGATCTTGACTGCCCTATTTTCAGGGGGAGTGAATTCCATAAATTCGTAGCTTGAACTTGAAGAGATTTATAAAAATAATTTGTTTTACAAATAGGAGTCTTTAGAATAAGCTGACGTGATGATCGTAGTTGCGATTGCTCTTGCTGAAGTTGAACATATCTTTAAGATACGAAGGCGTTTTCGGGTCAAATAGCACACAGTACAGAAGAGAAAGGATATGAGTATCCCGGCGACGGCGTATAGGAAGCCACTTGAGCTTTGACGAAAGTCTGATATATGGTCATATTTAAGTAAGTAGCAGCCCTTTAACGTCCCACTGCTGGGTACAGGCCTCCTCACTCTGAGGAGCGAGGGTTTTAAGAGCATAGACCCACCACGCTGCTTCACTGCGGATTGGCAGGCATAGTACACAAGTGCACTCTCTATTCCTTCACTCTTATAGTCCGGTGTGACGGGAATCCGACACGACCGGAGAGAGATCAGGCGCAGGACCGTGCGCTTACGGCTTAACGTGCTCACCGAGGCACGGGGGTGGATCACACCGCCAACTTCCCAACTTCGGGCAAATATTCAGAAAATCTTAATAGAAAACTCAATATTGATTTTTGAATTGGCCCGACCCGGGACTCGAACCCAGGACCTCATGTCTGTAGTCGAACATGCTAACCACTAGACCATTGAGGCATATTTACGCAGGCCAAATATGAACCGAATAGCAAGATTTTGGAGACGCTCAAGTTTGTTAAGTTGGTCCTCCTTTATATATAGTAAGGATTTATCCCTCATGGTTCCTCGTCGGGAACCGATTTATTGATAGATAATTGGTCTGATGACATCGGCAATTAACCCAGAGTCGTTCACGTATTACGTAAGTTCACTTGACGTACACTAATGGTAAATTTATCTAAATATAATGACGATTCCTGTGTACAAACACATGCAAAACTTTCACCAAGAAGACTGGCATAAAATTGGGGTTATATTTCCTTTTGAGAGCTTCCTCTACGTAAACTGTGAAGATTTCATAAAAACCATATATGACAGGATCGCTGCGCTTTAAATAATCTATAAAAAAGTTTGCGACGACTTCTGTCTATCTTCTAAGGTTGGATCACTATTACCTTTTATATGGCGACCAAGATTGTTTCAAAATCGGGGTGTTTCTCTACGTAACCAGTTAAAAATCATTCAAACAGTATTGTTGCCCTTTGAATTTTCTATCTAAAAATCTGAGACAACACATGTCCATCTTTTAAAGAGCGCTCATTGTTACCTTTTTATGATAACCAAGAATGTGTTAAAATCGGAGTTTATTCCTTTGAAAGCATCCGCTAAAGGTATGTATGACAGGATTGTTGCTTGTCCCTTCAAAAGAATATAAAAATGTCTACTCCGGCATATGTCTATCTTTTAAGATGTGCCCACTATTACCTGTTTTATGGTTATCAAGAATGATTCAAAACCGGGGTTTTTTCCTTCGAGAGCTTACGCTGCTTGCGCTGCGTAAACGGTTTACATTTCTCAAAAATCATATATGACAGGATTGTTGCCCTTTAAATGTTCTATAAAAAAGTCCATGATAGCATATGTCTATCTTTTAAGATGGGCTCACTGTTACATTTTTATGATAACCGAGAATGTTTCAAAATCAGAGGTCTTTTCCTTCGAGAGCTTACGCTGCCTGCGCTGCGTAAACGGTTTACATTTCGCAAAAGACATATATGACAGGATTGTTGCCCTTTAATTTCTCTAAATATAAATCTAAAGCAGTATATCTCTATCTTTTCAATTGGTCTCACTATTACCTTTTCTATGTTAACCAAATGTGTTCCTTCTCTGTCTCTCTTATGAGGTGCAGACGGTAGTAGTGTAAATCAAATTAGATGCTGTACCATTATTAATAAATAATACCTTATTAGAAAATTCCACTATTTTTAAGCAACAGCCTCAATAAAATGTAACGTAAGTTATAAAGTAATTAAAAATTCAAAAGACAACGTGTATGTTTGCGTTCCAAGTGTAAAGTAGCCTATTCACTTACAGACAAGATCGTTGCGTTGTTTTATATTGGAGCGGCAGCGCAGAAGATGCCACCGTCCATGTGAGCGGGGGTTGAAATTGAGTGGACTGTATATGGCAGTTAGAAGTTGAGAGAAGAAATGAGAATTTTGAATTTAGTGAGGTGTCACGTAAGGGGTGATTTTGATGAAGGGGGAAAGGAATCGTGTGCACGTACCTGGAGTGTCCTTCTACTTCACTGCTTCGATAGTTCATGCGGTTATATATCTTCTAGATGAAGATAGGAGCGGAATTGTCAGCGGCGGATGCGTAAGCAAGTACGAGTATATGCACGCGAGGGAAAAGGCAGGGTACTTGGGAAAAGATGTCATTACGCGGCACCATCACAATATAAAGACCAAAGTACCGTCAAAAGTGGCGTCACCATATATATAAAAATCAAAATATTCCTTTTTCAAGTAGCTTCAAAGAACATATTTCATTGTCATTAGTTTGTCTGTTGGTGATGACTTTACCATCGATTCGCTAGTTTAACTATTTTTTTTTTTGGGAAACGCTCGTGGATACTCGGGAGGATGTTCCAGGGTATGCCTAACTCATACCGGCTAAAACCCAGCGGTGCTCCTACATCTACACATATATATATATATGTCGGAGAATAAGAGAGAACGGAGAAGCATAAAGCACAGGGGCGTAGGGTTCTCCGCCGACATCGCCATTAATAGGATCCATTATTTAATTTCTTATTCTGTGGGCGTTCGTGAGTAATGTTGGTGCAATCAAACACTTTGTTTATTAACTCGGATTATAATGTTCAATCAGATAATGTTCCCGATATCAATTTACACAAACTCATTAACACTAATAGCTAGGAACGCGACAGTTTCAATAGTCGACTGATCCGGTTGACCGCCACTCGAGAACTGCCGAGAGATGGGCCGGACCGCCACTTATTGACTCTGCCCCCACGCCGACACCATGATGGCGCCAGCGTTCCACAGACTATTACACACGGACCAGCGATCCACAGACTCTTGCACTCCGATATATATTTTCTTTTCATTGACTGTCTCCCTAACCGCAAGGGTCGCTATGTAACGATAAGACCGCCCAATTGCACACTAAATTAAGTTAATTTTAAGTTATTGTATTTTTTTTTGTCTTCATTCTGTGGTGTTCAATAAAGTCTATCTATCTATTTTATATGTAAATAAGAATGTATCCAATTCTGTCGTTGAAATATTTTCAATTGTATACGTGTTACGTGTAAGAGTGCTTCTCTTCATATTATGGTGCTGCCACATTGCTGTTTAAAAATATTTACAAACATTTTCAAATGTTAGAAATTGTTAGATGCTTTGAGTCCTACACTGATAGAAATGTTTTCAAACATTTATAACACATGGCATCGGCTCGCAGTTTACTAACATTACCTAACACGAAAATGCTTGTTAGAAACTGTTTACTAATGTTTATAAACAACAGCGTAGCAGCTTAAACTTACATGTTTTTACATGTTCCTTGAACTTAGGTAAGTCCAAGGTTGACTGTGGAATTTTATGAACTATACGTATGCTCAGCGTGGCAAATGAATCGTGAGTGAGTTCTTCAGTTTTCTTACTACAATATATAATTAATATTTATGTGCTTTAACTAAAGGAATGCACAAATGAAGGAAACATATGAATATTATACTCAAATTTTTCCTTCATATGTGCTGTCCTTTAGTAGTTTATTAGTAGCACATAAATAACTAGTTAATGATTGTCTTTGGCCGCTGGTTTCTGTCACTTGCGCCGCACGTGAAATATATTGAAAGGCTCTATTTAGGCGGCACTTACAAAATTCTTATATCACATCAGTTTAATAGAGAAAAGGGGAAATTTACTTCTGGAGCATATTCGAGTTACGATTAAAGTTAAGAGAAATGTGCTTTGTTTTTTTTGTCGCTGGGAAATGCATTAACGCACGCTGGATGAAGTATACAGCTACATCCAGGAGTGTGGGACTCACTGTGGCCAGATTACCCAATAAAACCCAGCGGAACCCTCTTCATCCCTATGGTGGACGCCAGATGTTTGCTAATGCATTCATCTCTGGCGCCCCGGATCAAGGGTTCAAAAAAGGGGAAGCAGGCGCGCATAATTCCGCCGTTTTATACCCCTTCTCCGGCGGGAGGGAGGAGCATCGACCGCTCTTAACCTTTGCCTCTCTAATGCATCCTTCTGCAAAATAACGGCCTCACAGAAGGAGGCAATTGCCTTCCAGCCGGTAAGAGAAATATGCATGCATTAAATTATATAATGAAAATAGTTTTAGTTAATTAATTTAATATGTTCCTTATACACTTTTTTGTGTAGGCACTGGCCCCTATAAAAATGGTTTTCCTATTTTAGGGGTTAGGATGTCATAAAACAATGATTGTACCTAATAAATTTGATTACATTAGTCGCATTTGATTATGATATAAAATTCTCGTTAATCGCAGAATCTTATGAAATGACCCACACTGAAAGTCCGCAGGGGTCAAATAAATCCATTCGAAGGCTCTATCTACGGGCGGCTGATATGAAAGCCTTAAATTATACCATTTTAATCGTCTACAGGCGATGTGTTGATAAATTCAGTTTCATTTATTACGCAATTTATATCTTCTTTATACGCTATCACCATCTCTTGGTTTCATAAAAGCACACAATGTTTTAGTTATAAATCGAGGTTTTGTGTAACTTTGTGGTAGATTATAAAGCTTTAATATCTCACTGGAGACCATTAGTGCGTTCTCACGTTTTTGTCGTATTTCAATGTGGAACCAATGCGCAGTAAATAGAAAGTAATCCGAACCGCTCCCGTTGGTTGCCTACGAAACTAATAAAGCTCTAATAAAGGCATTGAATGCGTTCTTTGGAAACGCCGGATCGACTTAATAAACATAAAAAAACGGTATTGTGTGTACACATTACATTAGGAATTAGGAATATTTGCCTCATTGGCCTAGTGGTTAGCATGTTCGACTACAGACATGAGGTCCTGGGATCGAGTCCCAGTCCCAGTTTTCTATTAAGATTTTCTCAATATTTGCCCGAAGTTGGAAAGTTGGCAGTGTGATCCACCCCCGTGCCTCGGATAGCACGATAAGCCGTCGGTCCTGCGCCTGATCTCTCTCCGTTCGTGTCGGATTTCCGTCACACGAGCAGCGTGCTGGGTCTATGCTCTAAAAAACCCTCTCTCATATGAGGGAGGAGGCCTGTGCCCAGCAGTGGGACGTTAATGGGCTGCTACTTACTTACTTTTTTTTTTTAGGAATATTTGTAGGAAGTGCTGTTTTGATTTAAAGTAAGCCTTAAAAAACATAGTTTAAGCCTGTAAGAATTTTCAATAGATTCAATCCGTGATGCTATATCTGTTTATAGTCGTGAACTATAGAAAGGAAATATGGTCATTAACAACGGACCCTCTTAGAAAAGTCAAAAACGATTCTCTCCATTCGGTGAAGAGGTTTATTGGACAGCAGCAGTTGGATTCAAAAGGTTGCTATTTAATCTAGCAAGTGATTTGAATCCAATATAGATATTTTTACACTCCAGGATCAGAAGTAGTTGACAGAGTGGGTTACACTCGGAGTAGGTCTATATTAGAAATGAGGAGATCTGTAGAAGATCCAATATCACGACATAGCCTGATAAATTGTGAAGCTGAAATGGCGCTGGGACACGAAATTAGAATAAAG
Source organism: Elymnias hypermnestra (assembly GCA_015832385.1). NCBI lineage: Eukaryota > Metazoa > Arthropoda > Insecta > Lepidoptera > Nymphalidae > Elymnias > Elymnias hypermnestra. Next base: position 856,870 of record JACTOM010000644.1, read on the forward strand.
GGATGCGACAGGTTAGAGTCAACTTGCACCGTTTTTCTCTCATATACAATCCAGGGATAAGCGCAAGTTGAGGTCGCTGTCGTATAGAGAAAAGTAGCTCAAGTCTGGGATGTGGGTCTGTGATACTGTAGAAGGGTGGCACAGGTTGAGGGCTCCCATTTACCCTGGTGCTATGTAAAGAGGAAGGCTAAAAAGACAATTTCGTGTAAGACACTTAACCTTTTTTTTTTTCTACCTGGGAAATGCATTTGCGCACCCCTGCCACTAGGCAGGGAGTGTGGGACTCACCGGCAAGGCCAGAATACCCACTAAAACCCAGCGACACCCTCCTCATCCTGAATGTGGAGAGTCAGAGGCTCCCTTGCGCATTCACTCTGACACTCCCGGATGAACCGACTGAGGGTGTTCAAGGAGGAGACAAGAGGCGTTCGTAAAGACGCCTCCTGCCACCCAGCCTCCTCCTCCTTAGGGGAGCAGCATCCGCTGCAGCTTCTCGTACTCGCTCCATTGCCTCCTTCAGAGAAATGACGGCTTCGCAGAAGGAGGCAACTGCATTCCATCCTATCTCACTGTCAAGCATGGCGCCCACTACACTTGGCAGTGAGAGATCCGGTCCGATGAGGGACATCAGTGGATGTCGCTGTGACACTTAACCTAAAGTAGATATATTAATTCATTGATCGCACAGCATTTAAACCAAAACCGGTTCTGAAAATGCAAAATGGCTCAGCATAAACCGGTAACGGCATCAATTTCCAATAACAATTCTTCAGCGTAACCTAACGTCATGAGCAGAGCTTCGTCCGGCACATTTTTTGTATGTACTTGGATTAGAAGATGCTTATATTCTATTGATTACTAATAACTTGTGTGGACGACCTTATTTAGTTAAGTAGCTTGAAAACCTGGGTAAATCTCAGAATGGAATGGAGAGATAGTAAATATTGTCTTGAAAACTTGACCACTTCCACAAAAGACTGTATATCTTTGGAGAATATCTGGGCCACGACAAAAAAGATCCCGAGGCTGGGGAGAGAAAGGTTGGAAAACAATTTCTCGGGTTATTATCTGTAGGCGATTGAATTTATTTAAGATCACCTGCTGCTGGTCTTAAGTACTGCAAACTCCTTGGCTGGTTTACTCCAATAGCTCCGTAAAATTATATAATTGTAAGATTGCTTCCCGTGAAATAAGGTCCAGAAGTTTAGATTGGAATGGTTGGTTTTTCTCGTCTTATTGTCTGTGGGTGATGTTATTCCATAAAGATCAGTAAAGTAAGTAAGTAGCTGCCCTTTTAACGTCCTACTGCTGGGCAGAGGCCATGTCACTCCGAGGAGCGAGGGTTTTTAGAGCATAGACCCACCACGCTACTCCACTGCTGATTGGCAGGTATAGTACACCAGTGCACTCTCTATTCCTTCACTCTCATAGTCCATTGTGACGGGAATCCGACACGACCGGAGAGAGATCAGGCGCAGGACCGACGGTTTAACGTGCTCTCCGAGGCACGAGGGTGGATCACACCGCCAACTTCCCAACTTCGGGCAAATATTGAGAAAATCTTAAATAGAAAACTCAATATTGACTTTTTTGAATTGGCCCGACCCGGGGCTCGAACCCAGTACCTCATGTCTGTAGTCTAACATGCTAACCACTAGACCAATGAGGCAGTTAAGATCAGTAATATGCTCCTTTTCCGGTTTATTGAAAGAAATATTGTTTTTGTATCAAAATATGTAAATTAGTCAACACTAGACCATTCATAGATTACCATAAGGAATTGTCTATTCCGTCGAGGTCATAAATCCAGCGTTATCTGGTCCATTATGCGAGATAACAATGCCGCTAGAGATAAGAGAGATCAACAGATAGGATTCACAGCAGCCGTTTTCTATATACACATTTAGTCCAATGATAATGGCTTTATTTAACTCCTGAATGTCATTATAGAAATGTCTCTTTAAGTGTATTGTTTATTTTTACTTCATTATAAAACTTCGTATTGCGATAGATTACTGGTATTTTAACTGCCTCATTGGTCTAGTGGTTAGCATGTTCGGCTACAGACACGAGGTCCTGGGTTCGAGTCCCTGTTCGGGCCAATTCGAAATCAATATTGAGTTTTCTATTAAGATTTTCTCAATATTTGCCCAAAGTTGGGAAGTTGGCGGTGTGATCCACCCCCGTGCCTCGGAGAGCACGTTAAGCCGTCGGTCCTGCGCCTGATCTCTCTCCGGTCGTGTCGGATTTCCGTCACACCGGACTATGAGAGTGAAGGAATAGAGAGTGCACTTGTGTACTATGCCTGCCAATCCGCAGTGGAGCAGCGTGGTGGGTCTATGCTCTAAAAACCCTCTCTCATATGAGGGAGGAGGCCTGTGCCCAGCAGTGGGACGTAATGGGCTGCTACTTACTTACTTACTTATTTACTGGTATTTTGGAGTTTTGCTATCAAGTCATTGAGGTAAAACATCTTCTTAGTTACGTAGCGAAACAGCTATAAAAATAAAGTGTTCGTACATGCGTCTAAAAGTACGAGAGCGTATAATATTAATTGCCTATCAGTATAGTAAGTAATAACCCAATAAGAAAGTATCGAGTACATTAACGACGCCACTTATAACACCCCGCATTAGCGATAAGATGGTTTGATCCAATCAAACTATTAATACTCAACTCCGAGTGTCGAGTAATGTATTAAGTCATAACAGCCAGCGTTTTGGGATATCTGTGATTACCATTATCTTCTTAAGTGTAATTTTTAACCGACTTCAAAAAAAGGAGGAGGTCATCAATTCGAAAGGTAGTGCTCTTCATAGGGTCACATTTTTTTAAAAATCAGTTCTGATGATGGCATCGATGACAAAACCGGATAAGTCTTAAATTTGCGTAAGCATGTTGCGTAAGCGTGATTCTATTTTTATTAGAAATGATATACTTCAAGGGGTGTTTTGTGATAGTTTCTGATGATGGAATCCATGACAAAGTGACGGAACTCTTCAATTCTTAGTAGCAAATCAACGATGCTCGGCAGAATCTTCTATAAGCTATCCTGATATTTGAGTTGCCTACCGTAACTTCGGTATGGTCATACTCCGAATATAAGAATACGAGAACACTATAAAAGAATACGCAATTATTTCTTACTTTTCAGAGCATATTATTTCATTTGTAAGTTTGTTTTGAAGGCGGTTCTTTTTTGTTAAAATTTATATTCATATATACCATGGTAGAGAAAAATGTTAATTACGTGTTCTGCTTGGTCAACTAATAAACCAAAATAAATGTATTATACTAATATTTCGAAGAATAAGATAGAAGGAGAGACGCATAAAGCATGGGCATAGGGTTCTCCATCATCGTCATTAATGGCAATCATAATTAAATTTTCATACCGTGGGCCTTGGTGTTGGCAATGTTGGTGCATGTAAGATTTTATTAATTAACTCAGATTCATTAATAATAATAGCTAGGAACGCGACAGTTTCAATGGTCGACCGCTCTGGTGGACCGTCACAGACTACGCTCCCACACATATATATTGTAATATGAAATTAAAATAAAATTGTATTTTATGGTACAATGAAAGCCACAGTAATTTTATTTTCTCTTTTTGTACACTGATACACGAAAAATTGTATTTGCTGGGAAATGCATTTATTCATCCCATTTTAGGACCAAGGGTGTGGTACTTGGTGAAGGAGGAAAGCTTGCAACACCCACTAAAACCCAGTGGAACCCCTTTCATCCGCTATTGGGATATCCGAGGATTATTAGCGATCTCTAGAGTATTCCCTTTTCTCTCTGTACAATAAAAGTGTTTTCTCTCTTGCACTTTTTAGTCAAAAGCAAAAAATAAAATGTTTTTAAGTAATGTCTAGAAAATAAGTAAATAATTAATTCATCATTTATTTATTCATTGCTATAATTGAGATTGTCGAAACTCGATAGCGGTTGTACTATATCTAGCTTTGCGGACTGTAGATGCTATATTTGTGCCGGTTCAATAAAAGTATTAAGTTGCACTGATTGTCCTTTATTAACCCATTTACATTCTAGTTTGCCTTTACATAAACATCTAATATCTAACAAAAACAGAATCTTGAAAGATGTCAAAATCTTTTCTTAAGAACATTTCCATATCACATTGACAATAGCGTCATTTGCTCTTCGCAGGTGTTACGAACCCGCAATACGCAGTTCGGCGTTGAACAGATATCCTGATGTTTTATAACATAAATATGTGCGTGTATAAGTGTATTCGTGGATGCAGTAAAAAATCTTTAGCTTATATTCCATTACATTCTATTACACAGGTTAATTTCTAAATACATACAAACATAGCATCACGCCTCATTCCCTTCGGGATAGGCAGAGACCACGTCCTTCCACTTGCCACGATCCTTGCATATCTCCTTCGCTTCTTTCATTCTCATTAAACCTTTCATACAAATACGTCAGATTAGAGTACTTTTGACCTGGCCCTTACTTAAAATGTTCCCGTTGCTTTTCCTCTTTCAACTTTCTCATTCCCTTTTGATTAATAAATTCTTTTTGTCAGTCTCCTTCCATTCATTCTCTCTGCGTGACCAAACCATCTAAGCATACCTACCTCAATTTGAGTCACTACATCTTTTTTTATACCACAACGTTCTCTTATCACACTATTTCTTACTTTGTCATTCAGTTTCAATCCACTCATACTTCTCAATGCTTCTTTAGCCATACCCAACTTTCACTACCATATATAAATGTTGGCACCAACACTCCAGCATGCACTGCCAGTCTAGCCCTTTGAGACACCATCTGGCTATTCATAAAGGCGTACAGAGCACCATTTACCATATTCCCTGCATTCACTCTCCTTTCAATATCACTTTCACATGTTCCATCTTTTGTAAATTTAGATCCCAAGTATACAAATTCTTTCACCTCTTCCACTTGTTCCCCATCTATCAAAATATTGCCATTCATCATAGATTCATCTCGTTCAAAAAGCATAACTTTCGTTTTGTTTACATTCACTTTCATTCCTTCCCCTTTCAAAGCTTCATTCATAATATTTAACATCTCCTGTAGCTCATAAGCGGATGACGCAAGTATTGCTTGATCATCAGCGTAAACATTTGATGAGTAATTCGTTCATTCTTAACCCATACGTACTTTCTTTTAAATCTGTCATACAGTTATCCATGAACAGCCATGGTGACGCACATATCCCTTTCGAACACCTCTTTCGACTGGAAACCGCTTTCTATTCAATCATATTAAAGTTTTGTCAATCATTTTAGTATAATCTCAATTTTTATTATATAACTTCTAGTCCGGTTTCGTGTCGTATTTTCTTAATGGTCATTTATGTCTTATCTACGCTTGTATCTTATCGCTTGTGTCAAACACGAAGGGCACGCCTAAGGCGGAATCACACCTCCGCCTTTGGCTGAAGCGATATGAAACCCACCTCTTAGCAGACCCCGATATATTGAGCTATCATTATACCGCACTTTGAATTCATTTAATATGGAGCCTAATTTCATATTGGTGTGATAATGGAGAGGAAATTATGTATCCCTTTCTTAAAACTAAAGGCGTAAGTAATATTTTGTTAATAATATACAACGTATATGAAGAGTTTTGACGAAACCTCTATGTATTTCTGAAGTGAAACATTTTTTATGCTAATTCGATTGTAGGTGAGTTAGTTTTAATATTTACAAATACCATGTGGCACTTTAATTTGAATTTAATCCTTTAATATACTATTTTTCATATTATAATATATGTCGGAGAATAAGAGAGAACGGAGAAGAAGCATAAAGCACAGGGGCGCAGGGTTCCCCGCCGACATCGCCGTTAATGGGATCCATTATTTAATTTCTTATTCTGTGGGCGTTCGTGGGTAATGTAGGTGCAATCAAACACTTTACCAATTAACTCGGATTACAATGTTCAATCACTTAATGTTCCCGATATCAAATTACACAAACTCATTAACAGTAATAGCTAGGAACGCGACAGTTTCAATAGTCGACCACTCCAGCCGACCTCCATTCGAGAACTGCCGAGAGACGCGCCAGACTGACACTTATTGACTCTGCCCCCACGCCGATACACAGATGGCGCCAGCGATCCACAGACTCTTGCACTCCGACATATATATAAAATCTCTATTCTAAACTTTTTATTAAAAAAACAAAATTTAATTAATAATTTTGTAATAGTGACAATGAAACACGGAATTTTTATTTACAATTAATTCATTATTTGAGATTTGAATGAATTATTTGTATTGATTTTCGATTTTCGAAATATTAAATTAAATTAGTTTGCCATAGAAGTTTTACTTCTGATATGTGACATATACGCACGCACTTTTAATCTTTCATAAACTGCGACCTACCCTTTGTTGTACTAAACTTTGTTTACATTTAATACGAGTATTTAATTTTTAATGACCTATTACCACGATTATTGCGAGCCCCTTTATCACCTCACATTTGCGAAGATTCAGGATCAAAATAAAATGCCACCAGATTCTTCACCCTACGCTTCGCCGTCTAGTTGTCACCAGACGAGGATATATTGCGATCGAACTGTTGTTCAACGTTTACGCCGAATTGGCTTTCTATTGTATAATGTTTGCGACTGGCAAACGTGCACTATTGTGATAAGTTTCTTTATTTGTAGATAAAGGCTTCCTATGACTGGCGTTCTATTATTTGCCAATCATAGGATTTATTATATATTTATATATATATATATATATATATATATATATATATATATATATATATATATATATAAGAACGTAAGGCAATAACAGTTGCATAGAGGTAAATTTGTTTTTTTCCTAAAGATAGACATGTCGGAGAATAAGAGAGAACGGAGAAACATAAAACACAGGGGCGTAGGGTTCTCCGCCGACATCGTTATTAATTAGATCAATTATTTAATTTCTTATTCTGTGGGCGTTCATGGGTATTGTTGGTGCAATCAAACACTGTATTAATTAACTCGGTTTATAATGTTCAATCACTTAATGTTCCCGATATCAATTTACACAAACTCATTAACACTAATAGCTAGGAACGCGACAGTTTCAACAGTTGACTGTTCCGATCGAGCGCTACTCGACAACTGTCGAGTGACTCCCGCCGGACTGCCACCATTGACTCTGTCGACGCCGATAGATGGCGCCAGCGTTCCACAGATATCTGCCCTCCGACATATATATATATAGATAGATATACGTCGGAGAATAAGAGAGAAGAAGAAAGCATAGGGTTTCCCCCGATATCGTTATTTATTTATTTATTTATTATTGGAGCACCAACAGGTATGCACTTACAACATAGTTCTATATAAAATTGCAGAGTACTAAGATCAATTAAGTACATACCCAATTATAGGTGCACACATCATTCCCGTGTGCTACAAATAATTAAACATTTCATACATTATAGAAAGTGCGCAGAACAAATTTAGTGTAACTAAATTGTGCACATGACAAAATAATTAAATTAGAATAATATTAAAAATTAAATTAAAAATAATTGTAATATATATGAATAATGAAAATTATAATAACAAAATAATGAAGCAATAAACTATACTAACTTAAAAAA